>CAJUYI010000091.1:26606-52278 GCA_910591695.1 Galerucella pusilla
TACACTTTGATCAACCGGGTTTGGGCCTGGGTTTTCTTGTTTTTTTTTAGTTTTCTATTTCTTATTTTCAGTCGGTTAGCGCCCAAAACACACATAGGATTAGAATGACCCTTCGGTCTTGGCGCCCAGTTTACATGTTGTAAAAAGTGCATTAATCTTTTAGCGCCCAAATTACATCCGCCCCCTTTGCCTTTCTGCCCCATCAAAACATTCGGTTTTATAGCTTCTCGATAAGCTTTCGATAGTCAGCACCTTGCGTTTGGCTTGTGTGTTTTTGACTTTACAGTAGTATGTGCGTTACAGATTTCCAGATTCAGCAAGCCTTTCAACGCACTTGTGGGATTGGTTTTTGTGGCTCCAGTAATATACAGGCATCTTCGTATACCTGTTATGGCCCCTGGAGACACAAGCAGGCATCCACCGAAAAAGGTTGTGGCCTTTATTGAAGGGCTTGGCTTCATGGATGTCTAGGTAGCAGGAATGGCACTATGGGCCCGCCAGTGGCCTCAGTGCCGGAGCCTTGGCTTGAGTTTGTCTAGGTCAAGGCTCGCCTGCACATTTAGTAGTAGTAGTAGTAGTTCATGTGAAAAACAAGTAAAATAAGGCTTGTTCTCGAGGCCAAAACTGTATTTAGGAATTCAGTTTTGGGTATTACCAATTTCTGGAAATGGTTAGTGAAATCAGTCATTAGTCATTCATGTTTACAATAAAACTCATCTATGCTTATCCATGATGCGGGATCGGACATTGTGTGCTATTCAATAGCCTTACATCTCCCACTTGCAGTGTCTTTGTCAACTAAACTACTGATCCATAGGCTATCAGCATATTTTTTTGTTTTTTTAAATCGCTTTTCTCTTGATTCGATATATTATATTAATTAAAAGTGAAACTAATTTTTATTTCATAATTTGAAATAAATTAACAGAAGTTGTAAATAATTTGGAAATTTTTGAAGATTAAACATTAAAGTATTAACTACAATAGTGGGGGAATATAAAATAAGAATAATAATTCTCCATATCAAAATTTGCATGAATAGTTTTAATATATGAAAATTAAAAATCATGTAGTGTAACTAACTCATTTATTGTTTTCAATATAATTCAATAAAAAGATTTGATGAAAAAGTTTAATAATGAAGGAATAATTTAGAACCACAGCCTGGAGAGAGGAGTAAGTAGCTGGGACACATAAAACCATAAAATAAAATAACATCTAAATATAAAAATTGATACAGTATATCTATATCTATTTCTACCACAGAGTGACATAAAATGTCCTGGTAAAGCTATACCAATAAAGTGTATTCTTCTTTTCTGTAATTTTCGAGATACATTGCAAAACCTTCCAATATCGGACACCTTGTACATATGAAAATATGATTTTTAAGCAACATAAACAAATGTCAAATACACCTACTTTATAATGTCCAGTTCCTCGCTAGAAAAATGTATCTAGTATCAACTGAAATAACGAAGAGATATTTATATAACATATTTTCCCGGTTGACTACTTACCCTGTATGTAATTTTTACAAATCTCGATAAACCTCCCACGCAGCTTGCTATATCGACTTTCTCTTGACAGCTGCTGCTGTCGTGAGGGTAAAAATAAAACGAAACGGAGTCATTGTTGTGAAATTTTCAATTAACCGGTAGAGTATTTTGATACAGTGTACGGTATGCATAATATTATAGATCAGGCGCTTGTTCGAAAAATATCTCATAATTCAAGAAGCTTCCGGTCTAGCTAAAATTTCATAAAGAGTAACACATTTAGTGTAAACGCTTCTCATAACTTTTCACTTCCTCATTTAAGCCCATTTTTTCACTGGAGCATCTTTATGGAGTCAGCAATAAGCTACTGGGGCCAGAAGAATGCCATGACACCTATTGTTGTTATTATTATTGATCAAAGATGTGTCATCTACATACTGCAATATACAGATTGTGAAAAGTATATTTGCGACATACGATTTACACGAGTATGACAAGGAAAATATGAGAAAAACTACTTGAAAGAGAGAGGAGAAAAATTGTGCGCAGTCAGCGATTTTCTCCCACTGAATACGGCGTTATCCCGTGTTAAAAGTCAAATGCAAAATAAGTTATTGATTCATTAGAAAGTACCAAATATTCTAAACTGGCAACGCTGCTTTCATATCAGATTGGTAGCTGGAATTGAACACAAGCCCAACGTTGACGGCGCACAATTATTCTTCTCTCTCTTTCAATAAGTCTTTCTGATATTTTTCTTGTCGTACTTGTGTAAATCGTATGTCACGAATAAACTTTTCGCAATCTGTAGGTATATGTTTACAAATTTAAATGTCCTGGTGCTCAATCATAGTTGTAACAGCACATATATAGAGGAGCCTTGGAGGAGTCCTTGTTGAGGTACACATCTTTGGCGTTAAGCTATTATTCATTTCTACTTGTGATATTTCAGCTTATAATTTCTATATCCTAACCTCACATACTCTCAAATGAGCTAGCAACCAATAAAACACGATACATTGAACGTGTATGTAAGGCTTATGATTATGGGCGAAAGCAGGAACAAACTACGCACCATAACGGGGCTACTCACGGGACACTTTCCCACAAAGGAGCACCTAAACAAAATAGGGCTGTATAACGGAGACCCCGCATGCAGAAGATGCAAGATGATACCGAAACAGCTCTGCATATACTATGCAACTGTGAGTCACTGGACCACAGAAGGCAGAAACTGTATGGCAGAACCCAAATGACTCCAGAAGACTTCTACAACCAACCAGCAAAGAACCTATATGAGCTAATACAGGGAACGGATTGGCTGAATAGGTTGTAGTCAGAACACTAGGAATATCCACAATAAGCCCAGGAGGCTGAGGTAGTGCCGGCTAAGGGACGGCTCCTTTAAAAAAAAAGGCTCATGATTGGATGTTGTGCAGTTAGATGTTTTTGGTAATGGATTTGAACTGGCTCCTTTAACCATGTTCAGACCCCATGTTCTCAATGTTGACAATAAAATAAATAGTTTGCAATATTTTCACATTTTTCTCTATTTTTGTTGCTGTAACATTTGCTTAATTGCATTTTAAGGTATAATTAATAGTTTCACTTTATAAATGAGGCTTTCAAGCACGACTTTTGTGTTCTACAAGGTTATTTTCAAACTAAACGTAAAATTTTTTGTTAAAAATGAATACTCATTAAACAATGTTCAGCATTTTTCCTAAATGCTATTAAAATTGAGACTTAAGATGGAAGACAAACGGTTACAAGTATTTTTCTGATTTTAATTAAATTGCATGCCATAACTGGATTTGTTGTGATAGAAATATTGCCATTAGTCACTTGGATCAATTTTTAATTACTTTACTGTTTTCCGCAACGGGAAGTTTAAAAGTACTTTTTATATAATGCCGGAATAAGTTTTACTGCGGTTTAGTTACACCTTCGTCAATTTTTTCATTGTTCCCATGTCATAAAATTGTTAACAATGTAGTTAATTAAACAGCATTTTTCTGCTTTTTGTACATATCACAGAATGTATAGGTAATAGATGAAATTATGCTCTAAGTTGCCAACCCAAAAATTCCACCACCAGGGATAGTAAATTTGAGAATGTTTTCTTCAAACCAAGAAATTGGATCCCAATATCGATTTGTATAGATTATGTCTAATTGGTTGAATTGTTGAAGCTCCTGCGACTTCACGTAAATAATGTCATTGTAGTATCCTCACAGGATAAAAACCGGAGTACGCCAGGGAGACCCAAAATCAACAACTTCATTCAACTTCACACTAGAAAACATATTAAGAGAGAGTTATGTTCAGACGAAAAGAACACAAACATCAATGTCTGGCATACGCTGACGACTTAGTGATAATAGCAATGTTTTGGAAGGAACATTATAGACTATGAGCCCATGGGGGAAAAAGTGTCGCGATTTGAAACAGCAGCGAACCTATTCAGAACGATAGTTTATCATGCCACCATCAGTTTCAGCACTACAGCACTACATTTTCTCTTGTGCAGAAAAGCGCAGTGGAAAACTGAACATTTTATTTTCCACCTCCTAAAAATGTGATATGAAACTGTACGCCGTTTATTACATTTGATAGTAGAATCATAGGAGATCGGAGACTCTATGACGTTCAAAAATAATCGTTCGGAAAATCTAGGAAAACTATTATTTTCTACCCTCTGAAAAGGTGATTTGAAACTGTACGGCATTTGATTCTGTAGATTATCCAACATATAAATAAATATTTAACAGTGGTGCTGTACAAAAAAAGTTGTGTGAAAAGCCGTGGGAAATTTTTTATTCTCCGAGATTTTCCCACTCAAAAAATATCATCTGAAAATTTACGGCATTTGTTCTACTTCCGTAACATTTCGTAACACGTAAATCTATTTTGTGTTTTGAGTTTTCAAAAATTTTCCTAGATTTTCCGAATGATTATTTTTGAACGCCATATAGTCTGGACCGATCTCCTATGATTCTACTATAGAAGGTAACAAACGGCGTACAGTTTCATATCTCGGTTTCAGGGGGTAAAAATGAGTTTTCAAAAATTTTCCTAGAATTTCCTCACGATTATTTTCGAACGGCATGGAGTCTCGACCGATCTCCTATGGTTCTGCTATCAAATGTAACAAAAAGCGTACAGTTTCATATCACGATTTCAGGAGGTAAAAAATGAAATGTTCAGTTTTCCACTGCGCTTTTCTGCACAAGAGAAAATGTACGCCATAGTGCTGGAACTGATGGTGGCATGATGAACTATCGTTCTGAATGGGTTTGCTGCTGTTTCAAATCGCAACACTTTTTTCCCCATGGGCTCATAGTCTATTAATAGGAGTTTCAAAGCGTCTGGAAAATAGTGCGAGAAAAAAGGGTCTCCAGTTGAATGGCAATAAAACAAAATACATGATTACTGATACATGAGAATTGGTCATGAATAACAGAAATGATGAGTCAGAAGAAATGAATACAAAATTAACGGAAGGAAGCACGAGAAGACATTTATAAAACGATAATTGGATCGAGAGTATAATATGGAGCAGAGCATTGGATCATGGATAAAACAAAGAGATAAACTACTCGATATATGGAAGAGAAAAATACTCAGAAGAATATTTGGGACAAGAGAAGAATCTGGAGTTCATAGTATTATATGAAATCCCTCCGATATCGACGTTAGTAAGGTAACAAAATACTTAGGATACTTAGATAGACTTGCGAATAACCGTTCAACAAGAGCCCTAACAACAGCTTTATAATGTGCATCGTCTAAATCTCCTTCCATATCTTCTTAATCCTTTTCATGATGGTTGTGGTCAGTGTTACTTAAATCACTAATAAGCTGCTCTAAATCACAACTTATAACCTTCTCTTCACCATTTTGAGTTTCAGAATCTGAAGCTGCATAAATAACTACCTATGTTCCCTTAATAATATCTATTTAATTCTGTGATCACCTCCCAGAAGCTTCACTAACTATTCACTTATTTTCATGTACTGTTCTGTTTTTAAGTAAACGTATAAATGTTGGTTATGTGCTTGAAAACATTCTTCGAAGTATTTGGCAATTTGGTAACACAGAGTGTCTACATAAGAAGTACTTAAAAAAGGAAATAGATGTAAAAGATAGAAAGGAAAAGGACCTAGAGCTGTTAAACACCATCTAGCGATGTGTAGAAACCTGGCAAGGATAAATTGAGGTTATAAACAAACATTGCATGTAGTAGAAGGACTAGTCTATTCACGACAAGAGACACACTTTCTCCAAAATTCAAATACGAGCCTGTATATGCATTCCGGATGCAATGAAAACATGCCCAACTGCAGCCAGAGAGTGGTTCCTAACACCACTATATATTATGGTAGTGAACAGTCTGGCAACAAGATAGAAACTAAGTAGAAAGTGGATAATTGAAGGAAAACCACCTCCTTACTTTTTAGAAAACAGAAATTCTTTAACATGACACAAGATGATACGATGAAAACGTATAACTTTTCAAAGAAATTCGAAATGGAATAGAGTAACAAGAAGGAATGGGATCCCAAAACCATTCCCAGACTTAGAAAGAATGCCTTTCGATGGTATACAAATGGCTCTAAGGCAATCTCACGCCATGAGCAAATGTGATCAGTTCAATATTGACAAAGGACATATAAGGCAAAATATTATTATGTCGGTTAGTCAAGCAGCCATCAAAACACTGAGCTCCTGTGTAATCAGTTCTTAAATGGTGTAATAATTCCTAGGCAAACTTAATGAGAGCAATATAGTCGCCTAACTGAGAACACCAGGATACATTGGAATAAAAGGAAGTGAAATAGCAGATGGACTAGCAAAGTGGAGGATTGAAAGACCGGTTTGCGGGCTGGGACCCTTTTGCAGTATCATCAGCTCCGGTGTAATATTAAAACAAATAGACAAAGCCGGAGAAAAGAGATCTGACTATGGAAAGAGTGTTAACAGGGATCCTAACGGGACATCGACGCTTGAATGGGCACCTAAAAAAGCTCAAAATAGTGAAGAAAGAAGAATGTAGATTCTTCAGACAAATAGGACTAATAGAGCTAGAAGAAGTAAGGGGACAGAATAGATCTTTGAGGTCTAACTGAATGTCACCTCAATATAAAGGTACATACTTACATGAGAGGCAATAGAAAGAACTGAGGTAGAAGTGCATGTCAGAAGCCAAACACTCCTGTGAAAAATCCCAAGTATCTTTCATGCAGAAATTCACGCCATGAAAAAGTGTGCCCAGTTTAATATCGACAAAAGATTTATAGGGCGAAAGCACAAGAAAACTTAATTAACTAGACAAGAACAACATCGTTACCAAAATGTTTCAGTACAAGGATACAAACTAGGTTTTTTTTGGTATATTTTTTCGACATATTCAGCGACTTCACTATAAACCATATTTTCTCTTATGCATCGGTATTGGCAAGAGAAATTTTTGAGATGACACTATTAAAACAATGCGATCACGAGAAAACGTGAAGTCTATGGAAACGTTTTGAACCAATATTCGATTCGACCTACTTCTTGTTACGAAATGTTCATTGTTTAGATAATTTTTTTTAAGAGAAAAACTATATTCCATTTACAAAAATTGTATATGCAGAATGTTTCACTAAAAACTGTTCCTCATAATATTTATTAGATATAAAAACGTTGGTACAAGGATATCTACAGGAAATTACTAAATTCATGTAAAAAAATTCCCACACAGTATTAAAATGGGACCTTTCTATGACAAAAGTTCCTTTACTACAGACACCTTTACCAATATTTTTTCCATGAAGTAAGTGATTTAGTCGCCAATATGGCCGACCTGTCAGTGATGTCATTCTGGAATAATTGCAGTGGCGATGAAGCGGTGAAAAAATGAACTGCTTGGATAGACGGTTTTAAGAGCATATTTTGTCAATTTTTCCTATGAGTTCGACCTACTTATATGGCATACTATTAAAGGTTGAGGGGGTTGAGGTAATCAATGACGTTTTAAATTTCCCGCGGGACACTGATTCTGTCAGCTGCCATCTGTTAACAAGCTACTACCGTTGAATTTCAAGCATGCAGCGCTATTTTAACATCAAATGAAAGAAGAAAAATAGAAAATAGTGAACTCCGTGTGCTAAATAAACGATATTTTTTAGAAAAATTAAACATTACTGAAACCAAAGTAAGATGGCCACAGTTTTCTTGCAATTCATGCGGTGTTATATACATCGATTACCTTGAAACGGCTGAAACGATCACCAGTGGATACCTATTATGTGTAGTGGGTTTGTAGTTCGAAGAGCCACATACCTCGACATTTAACTTATCTAATTCATTGCATGGAAATGTTTTCATTTTGAAATAAAGTTGAAGCTTATAAATTCACTTTTATTACCACAACAACAACAAAAATGAGTGTACGTCATACTCGAGAGGGTAATAAAACATCTGAATCTATGGGACACCTACAGCGCACGCGTCACTTCAAAATACAAAACTAGCGTGAAATCAGCTACTTAAATTTAATATCGCGTGCACCTATTTTAATTTGATGTTAAGTTACTCTCTTATTCGTGTAATACACACGATTATTTCTATTTATTCGACTAAAGGAAAATTGGCTCATTATTAATAATTATAATAAAGATGTGAAAATTGCTGGAAGAAAAAAAGTATACATTTGGTATGATTATTAGGTAACTAATTTTGTGAGAAATGTATTTGTCAACATAAACAGTATACTCGTGGTGCCAGGGAAAAGGGAGATAAGTTCATTTTTTAATTAAAACGAGATATTATGTCTTGACTCTGGATATATAGTAAATATCAAAACCTTGCTTCTTCAGCTATGTGACAGCTCGATTAGTATTGGAAGTTTTGACAAATTCAAATTAAAATTAATTTTTTAATTTGTGTTGCATGAGCACCTGACTATTCTTTGTTTAAATTTAATTTTTCTACGACCGTGCGTTTTAACCCATTTTCCCGCACGCATTTTAGCTTTGAAAGTGTCACTTTCCCGCACTAGTGCGGGAATGTACAATTATGCAAATTTTGACCATATTAGATAGTTTTTTACTTCGTAAGATAACTATTGTTACAACAGGTGCATAAATATTTACAAAATATATCAAATAAAATTCTTTCATCTACAATGACTTAAAACCGTTACCGTTACCGTCACCGTGATCGTCATATTTGTGCGACCTGCAACCGATGCCATCCTCATCGACGTCATCTACTTACCAGTTAACACTTCACTGAACTGGCAATTTCAAGTAATTTACAGAACGCAACAAATTGTGTTTTATATTAATATTTATAATAATTAGTAGTTTTTAGTTAAAGCTTTGTATATGTATGCTGAAATGAAATAATTTATGAAAAATTTGTTGATATATTTTTTTGCATACGGTCGTAGAAAAACTAATGTTCCCAACTTATGCGTAAAGTGTATTTCCCGCCTTTGACCGATTGCCCGAGCTCTGTCGTTCGGGTCAACTGCAGTCGCATGCGGGAAAGTTTCACTTTCCGCACTAGTTAGGAAAATAACTATTTAATCTTTAATTAGTTTTAGTTTAGTTGATGCTGCATGAATCCGTCGACTAGCACATGCATACTATATTGATTTAAACATTTTTATTTAAAAAGAAACCATACTTTTTTTTCGTTTTACACATAATTAATAATTTAAAAAATGAAATCAAATACGTATTTTGAATCTATTTTCGGGTATAACAACTTCTTCATTTGCTATTTTTCTCTCTCATGTTGACATAAATGGTTATCAAGTCGTATCTTTGTGGTTGTATAATACATTCTGTAGATTATAGTAAATAGGTGCTAAATAACATTGAAACCTATCTGACAAGAAAACTTTTTGGTTTAAGTAATATTTAGTCTTTCTATTAGCATGTTTTTGTGTAATACTCAACCTCAGTCCTGTCAAGACAATGACATTTCAATAAAAAATTTATCAACATATTATGTGGATAGTCTGGTAAGTCAGCGACATTTTGAATCTCTCGCGCAGTATTTTTAAATGAAATTTTGTTTCCGTGAACTGCTATTTAGTAATAAAGTATAGTATCAACTTTGACATGGATAAAGAAATTATCAAATTATTATAATATCAGTTGTAATAAAAGAATAGATATGTTATTTGGAAAAAGCTGTGTGGCAACTCCAACGCACGTCTGGAGTTTACCTTTAAAGGCTTGCCTGGCCCTAATTATGTATGAATGTATGTATTTATATTGGGGAGACTAGTAGCTCATTAAGTCTTATTTTCTGCAAGAATTTTAGTATATCTGCAGGCTTTAACTAAGATAAATGCCCCGTTTCTTCCCAATAATCTCCTAGGTGTTGTGCCCTAGGATCTTACTAAAAGTGGCGACTCCTCGAAGGAGGCTAAGAAGACTCAGCCTCCTCAACAATTTATCTAGCAAATAGCACCAGAAATATTTTGTTGATTATTCTTCATTTTATTTCCCGTTTATCCAAATTTTTTAAATTTCACAACCAATTCCCCGTTTTCACTACTTATTTTAGAATCTGACAACAGTGCTCTGAGGCTAGATTCCACAAGCATCTCTCTGGAAACAAGTGTTACTCGACGCAGTTGCCATTTTTTCTACCAGCCCAATTGCTAATACCATCAAAAACGCGAAAATGGCAACACTCTCTGCGGGCTAGCCTTTCGTAATTATTGCGATTATATACGAAGTACGAACCACGAATACGAGCGTGGGTTCGCGGGTTTGTTTTGTTTTATATGATTAGCGGGAATAATTAAGTGACGCCACGCGAAGTAAGGTTAGAATAATTAGTCTATTTGGAAAATTATTTAAATTTAAAATGACTTCTTGTGCTAGTGATTTAGTTGCTGAGTCTCTAGAAAATCTAAGTGGATTAACATATGATAAAAAAGTGTTTTTTAAAAATAAACGGCCCCTACCGGATTTGAAGGGATTAGTGTTAACAGGTAAGTATCAAAATCGATCATTTAAAACTGACAATTATAAAAAATATTCATGGTTAACGGGATCTGAGGTACACAAAAAATTATATTGTTGGAATTGTTTACTCTTTACAACTGATAATTCTTCATGTTGGGGGCGCTTGAGTTATAATGATTTAAAAAATTCATCTCGCGGTCTAGACAGACAGGAAAAATCCCAGGAACATATTATATCAAGTAATGAGTTCAAATTAACCGGTAAACAAAATATTGTTAATGTGATTGACTGCTCTCGTACACGCGAAATAGAAAATCATAACCATAGGTATAGTTAAAGAAAACCGCGAAGTTTTAAAAAAAATCTTTGATTTCTTGTTGTATTTATGATCCCAAGATTTGGCTTTTAAAGGGCACGATGAAGCTAAAAATTCAGTTAACAAAAGTAATTTTAGAGAATTGGTAGCTGATACGGCCTCTGCGCGAAGGTTAAATTATTTGGATGTATAAAGTATATTTTTACAAAAACGTTTCATATCCAGCCTCCTTTCTCAAAAAGTTCACGAGCCGCCACTGCTTACCAACGGTCAGGTCTCTCCTTTTTTCGGTTTTGCCTGCCCTAGGATCTTTCCAACGGTCAGATATGTCCTTTTTTCGGCTTTGCCTATTTCTTACAATATTACATTGGAGCTGATACCACAAAAGTGTTCCGGCCTCCAAGAGGGTGTTTCATCTGCTATTTCATTTTTTTTTATTCCAGGGTGTCCTGAAATCCATAGTGAGTTGGATGTATTGTTCTCACCTAGCTCATTGAGTTTGCCTATGCATTACCACACCATTTTGGCACTGAATACTCTCAGACTCTCAGACTTTAATGTCAGCTTGACTATCCGACATTATGATAATCCTTTGCCTTCTATATCCATTGTCAAAATTGAACTGGGTACACTTTATTATGGCGTGAATTTCCGCTTGAAAAATACTAGGGGGTTTCACAAGCTTTTAGAGTGTTTGGTTCCTGGCCCGTACAGTCCCATCCCAGTTCCTTCTATTGCTTTTGAGCCTTCTGTGTACTATTGAATGGCATGCTTTGAATCAGTAGAATCTGTTCACAAGCTCTAAATAATATTCGCCGGAGATGTTAATAGATGTTAATTACACCGCATGCATAACAAAAAACTGTTGTTGGACGACAGACCCACCTTGGATAAATCTGAGATAGCTCTAATGATACACTATTCTCTAGATGAAAATCCTTCAATATTTATAGGATAAATATCTGTCTTGGGAAGATTGAAAGACCTATTTTATTTATTTTTTTGGTTTGCTTTGAAACGCGTTCTATGAAAGCATTTTGTTTATCAACCAATTGTCATCTTATTCTTCCTTCACACTATATAAATTTCAATTACTCGGACTTTTATGATCTTCCGTGATGAAAAATGAATATTGGCTTATTGTGGCGCCCGTTTTAAAAAACTTAGTTTCATTTTTGCAATAATTGTGAACGAACCACACCCAGAAGTTATTATAACAGGTTTTCTGGATTGTAGGCGGTAGTCAAACGCAATATTTCTGCCCTAACTCTACATGGAATGGTGAAGATTGATTTGAAAAAATTAAAAAGATCTTCATCCAAGAAATTAAAATTCATTTCTTTCTATAGGGTGGAATTATTTTCCAAAATCTTTCTCCTTGGTTCTTTTGAAAGTAATTAAATTTGTATCGTGCATAAGCCGTTTTGATTTTCTGCATCAAGAATAAATGGTTACTTCTTTAGTCTTCGCCGATTCGTGACTTAAACCCATGAAAGTATCAAACATATTTTTCATGTTTTATCTCTTATAAATAGAAAATAAATGAAACAACGATGAATACTCTGCACAATATTAACTACAACATTTTCTTGAATTGAAATTAAAAAAAATCATGAAAAGAGACAATAATGTATGGAATGCCCGATCCCGCATCATGGATAAGCATAGATGAGTTTTATGGTAAACATGAATGACTAATGACTGATTTCACTAACCATTTCCAGAAAGTGGTAATACCCAAAACTGAATTCATAAATACAGTTTTGGCCTCGAGAACAAGCCTTATTTTACTTGTTTTTCACATGAAACTCGATGGTAAAAACGGCATCCCTTCGAAATAATTAAGCCTACATGTATTATTTGGCAAGTTTATCTGAAGCTAAGGGGCATCGGCAAGAGGCGAGGAAACATGGCGCATATCTGTCATAAACGTACAAATGGTGTACGGTACCTATTTGACCAAGTAAAACTGAAAATACAAAGATCACTGACAATACCAACGCCACTGGATGAATCAATATCAGTCAATTGACGTGTGACGAAGTGAGAGGGAAGAACACATGCACGCGCTTGCCAATAAGCAGTCAGTTTTCGATAAAAATCACCAATTATGTAATTCGGAGGGTGTGGTAATTATGGTTTTCGTACAACGCTGCCAGAGCTTGAAGAAGCCCATAACAAATTTGGAAAAGTACTCATCTTTTAATATTCATACATTAAAAAAATAAAGTTAATAGAAAAAATCCAAGGAAACAAGCACATTTAAGAATTAACGTTTAATCATATTGTTAATACTGTTAATAATAAATAAAAAAATTTCCGTTTTCCAATTATTATCACTATATACTTAGCACTTTAGCTTTTCCATAGTTAAACGTGGCAATATCGAATGTTTTCGACTGCATTCCTTTCACGGCTTCAGATAAACTTGCCAAAGTATAACTACCGATCTATATGATATTTAATCCATATCCAACTAAAAGATGGACATATGAGAAAGTAGGTTATACACTTACCGATTGTAGGAGTACTCAATGGTTCAACTTACCTAGAACAAAAAAAAAACAATGACATTGTTATCCTAACACAAATAAGATGTACTACTCAGATGGAAAGAGTTTCTTTTCCGTGGATGGGTTACTAAATAGAAACTTTCCATCGAGGTTCGTATATTATCTTATTTATAACCATAATTAAATGACGTCTTCACATAAATGTGGTTGTTAGAAATAATATATATGTTGTAGTCATCTAGCTTGATTGGCTGTTCAATCAACAGCCTACTAAACAGTGTAGTTCAACTAGCTGCCTGAATGATATTCAGCCATTTGATCAAACAGCTAGGCGAATGGCTTGGATCAATGACGTTTCATTACTTGCCTAGCCTGTTCATTATTTTTTTTTATTGGTGAACCATTTTACCTATTTAAAGCACGCCTCAGCGTGTTTAAATCGAACTTTTTAGCACGCGCGTGTTTTAAAGTTACCGTGGCAACATCAACAACTCGAGAAACGAAGTCTAAATCTATGGTCTAAATCATGTCTAAATGTCAATTTTTTTATTATTGATCTGACAGGAGTAGTTTGTAACGTCAAAACTTTTATTCGAACGATATTTAACAATGTCAAATTTATAAATTAAAATGGAAAGTGCCGTTGGTATTGTTTGAAATATTAATATTTCCATTTTTCAAATCTTAGGAAATGGTATTTAAATTGATACTATTGACATTCACAGAACTCAATAAGGTTGAACTTTCATCAAAATACAAATTAGTTTATGTTTTTCTCATTTCCATGACAACGCAAGGTGTACATCATATACGTCACGAATTCAACCATTTGACATTTATTTGACGTTTCCATCTATGATTTCCATTTCTTGTTGTTGTAGTAGTTATAGACCGGTATTTATAATTTCAAAGTGCACCAATAAAAAAAAATATCGTAAAGTATTCGTGAATAACTGGTCTTTAAAACACTTGCTCTATTTCGAGCACTCCGGCTTCGCCGTCGTGCTCCAAAAATCGCGCGTGTTTCAAAGACCTTAATATCCACTTATACTTTAATATACTAATTCATTATTTTCACTAGGTTAAGTTATCGAGAAGGCCAAGGAAATTGATTGAAGAAGCAATAGGCTGTGGCTAGTTTTCCTTTCCCTTCTTGAAAAGTCAACCAAAATACTGCAAGCGCCAAACGTGAGGGCGAGCCCGCCCCCATGCGCACAAACTCACTTTTAATGATACCTCCCACTACAGCTCTTGCCAAACATATAAATGCTCTGTACAGAGGCATATCATTAGTTGTCCTCCAATTCTGTTGGCGTTTGGCATTGTCTGAATAATTTTTGTACGACACTGACTGGCAAGGAGCTTATTGTAATCCAATAGTAATTTAGTTCGGAGAGTTTATGCCTGCGCGATCATGTTTGGCGCTTGCAGTTTATGATTTTGAAGAAATTGACAGTTTATACTTTTATAAATGTGGCAACGTCAGTAAAGAGAGGTCCTTAGTCCTTGTATAAAAATGTACAATATATGTATTTGAATAAATGTATATAGGTATTCATTTTAAATGATTTTTTCTGTGTCTTAAGAGGACGTACTAGGCAGGTCCATTACCAAAATTAAGTGTACGTACTTGTGACGTTCTATTTAAGACTTCCCCCGGACGTATGGTTTAGTAATAAAAGATGTCATAAGGATGTCCTGAAGATGGGTTTTGGTCTAAAACGGACGTACCTGGGACTTTGGATGTATGCTAACTGACATCCTAGGAACGTTTTAGGTACGTACATGTGCTGTCTGGGCGTGCTTTAAAAAAAACAGTGGATATTCTGCGTCGCGAGATATCGTCGCAACTGCCATTCAATTTGAATTTCATGATACTTGTACGTTTAATATACACGTATAGTTTGCTAGATGTGTAGGGATCGTCTCTGCAGGACGAATTTTGTACGCGAAAGGCATACTATTATACCAACGACATTCTCAAATCTTTGTTTAACAAAACCACTACTTTTGACTTGAATTTAAGTCAATGCTAGCCGATTTCATTATTATATTTTTTTATAAACTAATTTACTTAGATATGAAGCACGTGACGTAATTATTTATTTCTGTAACATGAAAAAAAAGTTCCCATCAAGTACAAACAATACATAGATAATCTTGTTTATTGGACCATGTGGTAGACTAAAAAAAACCGTTTTAGACAACTGTATTATCAAACGAATAATTACTGAAGGTTTGAAGAATATTCTGCGTTTCTAACCTGGGGCTTTTCACGAACTTCGATATGTAGTTTTTTTTTCAACTGTCGATTGTCTAATAATCGATTCGGAAAATAGATAAATTCGATAGATACCTTTTAAATTGTTGCTCAAATTTCAGAAAAACCTTAGCAGGAGCGTAGGTAGGGGATCATTAAATTAGTTGTCAAAAGTTGTGGTAAGCATTGCGGAATATTTTTACTTGAATCTGGCCGATGCCAAATTAAGGTGAAAAAATATCTGGAATAAATGAAAGTTTCAAATATACCACCTTTTTAAGACGAACTAAAAGGTGAAAAATAATTTTTTCTACGACCACTATCGTAAATCGTCTTTTGTGCCTTGAAAAGCAACAGCAAAGTTGATGTTTTCCGCGAGCTATCATAATTTGACATTATTGGCGCTCTTGAGCAGAAAGTAATTTTGGCGCATGCCTAATTTTATTTATAGATAAAAGAGAGCTAGTAGTTATTTTAATATAAACTGTAGAATAAAATATTTTAGTTCATTTTCTAATATGTTAAAGCATCCAACAGTATTTTCCGTAATAATTTAATGAGAAATAGGGAAATCTAAAAAATATCTGACATTAATGTAATAAGTGTTGCCTACGTACATAGGTACACGAAACTGCAAACTGGAAACTGCTAAGTACAAACAATGGCAATTAATTTTATTTTGGTGTGGTCGTAGAAAAAATCTTGTGTGTATTTCGAGCAGAAAGTTCTTTGGTAGTCTCGACAGATTGCCAAAGTACTACTTTCTGCTCTTGATACACAAATAGCTATTTTCTCCGATTTACATTAAACGTCAGTTTTACTAACATTTATCGATCATTGAAGTAACCTCTTCAATGCCTAGGCATTAAAGATGATTTTTAATGAATGGGTATTGAAAGAATTATTTTTTCTTCTTTTTTTTGGAATCTTGCTCTGATTTTCAACTAAACAATTCAGAAAAGTATACATAGCAGTCTTTACTTAGCAAAGGCAATGATAATTTGATTTAAGCATGCCCAAGCAATCACTGCCACGTACAGACACAACTAGGCAGAGAGGTATTTCTTAAAAAAACACTTATGAAGTATGAATGGATTAATATATTTTTTAATTTTTCGTTTCGTGTCTTCACTTACTGCATTGGCATATACTTTTTTATTTATCTTACAGGACCATAAGCTCGCGAAGCTGCTTTTTTATTTTACTAATAATTGTTCCTTGGGATATAGGCGGCAAATTCGGGAATTTTTCGTGAAATAAGCGAGACACTTCCATTTGAATCCGTGTGTTATCTCCATAACCAATCATTTATAGAATGGTTATTTTGTGCATTTCTGAACCATTTTTCTGATATTATTACGTAAAGTTACGAAATTTAAACGAATGTATAAATGTATAAAATCCCATAGGAAGCGAGATCTTTTCGGAGAAAGATCCTGCTAGCTATCGAAAAAATGCTGCCAGCTATAGAAAATTTCCCTGTAGGTCCGTAACTATAGTAACGAGTGTTAAATTGCGCATTTGTCATTGTGACATGCCAAATTTTAAAATTCGTTAAAATGTCGCGATTTGGTCAAGATTCTTCAAGTTCTATCCAAGAAAAAGTGACCGAAAGTAAACCCAAAAATACAATACTTTTATTTCTTCCACTCGAGAAATATTCTACCGAATTACACTCGTGCATCAAAATTACCGATAACTTTTTATGAAAGCATGTTGTCTAATAACTGCATGAGTTTATTTTCATATTTTGGCGAATGAGCCCGACTCCGAAGGCAGACAAGTTGCTAAGGCTATGAGTTTGCTACCCAAATTAAACAAAGCTGTTCTTTTATTTTTTCATCTGTAAAAAGAAACGCAGGAATGATTTTTGCTGACTTTCTCAATATCTAGAGCTAAATGGGAAATAAGTACGTATTGAGTGCGATGTAGTCAATTTGTGAAATAAAATAATTTTCTTTTTTTTAATGTTAATTTTTGTAATAAATCTGAAAACATTTAATATTGTAGATATGTATAGGCCTCGTACTTGAATTGTGTCGAGAATTTTCTGAAGATTCCAAAAAATAATATATAGGGGGCTGCATTTAAAATAAGAAAGTTGGTACAGTGTCACATGACACACCCTATTAATTATATTCTATTCAGCTGTTCCACACTGTATACAACAACAGATAGTGCGGGGAAAAGTATATACATTTTAAAAGAAATCATTATAATCATTCAACCTCTACAATCAGTTCTAATTAGACAAAAAACCAGCGTGAATTTCATTTAAAAACAAATTAGTGACCTTTATTTATATAGACATTTCATCTCTTCGGCCTGACGATACAGTGGAAGCAATTATAATAACAATACAACCGTCTAGCATTGACGTAGGTCCACATCTTAATATTTTTTTAACAAAGTTAACAAGTTTTGCGAAAAAAAAAACTTTGCATGAAGAATTAAGATGTAAAATGTAAAAAAATAAGTGGTTCTTATTCAATGACTGCGCAAACTTTTTTGATTGACAACGAAACGTTATTATTGGGAAGAGCAAAATTCTTATTATGTGCAGACGTTAAGTAGTGATTTTTCATTGGTTAAGGTGTCAAGTTTTGTGGAGTACAAGTAATGGTATTCGTCTTCGGTTGAAGTGGAATAAAAGAAATCCCGTTGTTCATTTCGGTAATATCAAAATATTTATTATTTATTCATCCATAAATGGAAACGTAGAATGATTTTCATAAAAAGTAAAACACAAACACAGACGAGGCAGTAAATGAATACATTTTAAATATGCGAGACTCAAACGCTCAATTAATTTGTCAAAGTTTACCAACAAAATAAAGGGAAAATAAATAAATATTAAAGTTCGTTTCAAAGGAGTTGATAGCACAGAGTAAGAGCGCCTATAATAAACGGAAAACGGAGATCGGCTGTCTCAAAAAATTTCATCTCTTATTTCTCAGACTGAGAATAAAGAAATTGTGACCAGGCCACCCGGTAATCGGTCAAATGAAAATAGGTGATAAAATGCAAATGAAGCATACGAAGTGAACCAAACGGTCCATAGGCGTAGAACAGGGTTAGGATTTATTTATGATTTTTGCTTAACGTTTATTATAGTGTTCGTAGAACAGTCAGAAACTATCAGAAACCGACTGAGGCATGCGCATTAGAAACAAGTTGGTAGTTAGTGATTTAAAAATCCTTTATTCGAAGAAAGAAATTTGCGGTTTCGGATCAGTTGCCAACTATCAGAATAATTTGCTGACTAGGATGAAATTTTTAGTTTGAGCATGCGTATGATGTTGTAGAAAGTGACATATTTTTACTATTTCTCTGTTATTGTAAAAAAAACACGAAAATAGCTAACCAGTCAGCTCCTTTTAAAACAAAACGTGAGTTGTTCTGATTCTGATACCGGACATTTAAAAAAAAAATCTTTGGCTTCTTATTAGGATGGTCAAAGAATGAAAAACACATTACAAAATTGTTTACTTATTCTTGAATATTTTCAGATGTATGACAATAATTCAAGTGATGAAGATTTGTCGTGATGTCAAAATTTTCCACCCATTCGTGGAACAAAAATTGTCAATCGATTTACAACGAATCACAAACGCAATATCAGAGTTTGAGAAACTTCCAATCGATTGGAAATTCTTTTTTTTAAGACCGACCAGAAAATATACACTTTCTGGACAATTTTTCGTCCAGGGACCGGAAAAAGCTTTTTTATTATACTTAACAGAAAATACAACATTTTCAACTGTTTATAAAATACAGTAAATATGACATTTTCGGAACAGCGCACGGAAATTTTTTCCCGATCCCTATTTCCGTGCGCTTAATAATAAACATAGATATCCATAATACTAGATATCCTAGTTCAACAAAAAGAAATGCAAAAGGGATTGAGCTTCAACAATAATACGAATTGTACAATAAATATTACTATTAATAATAACGGTTCTGTCCAAAATTAATTTTCTTAGAATTACCTACTTGTATTTTTTTTTGTTAATTTGAGTTGTATGTACTTACATTTTTTCTGTTTTAAAAATAAAAATAAATATTCCCGATTTTCTTAATAATTTTTTGCGATATTTTTTGTTTATGTTGATTTCAGGTACCTAAGTATAATAAAAAATATCGTTCATTACTCGTCCAGAAATGGATTTTCCGTTCTTGCATGACTTCCCGTGTGAGGCGCAGCCGGAAAAATCCTCATTTCTGTACTGGTAATGAAATATACTATTGCCGGTCCCTGACGTCCATTTTGTTTTCATTTTTCCAATCGCTCTTTTATAATACAATCTACCCTGTTACTATGGTAACAACGTTTCGATATATTGTCGAGTGATGACAGTTTCGTTGATTTTTAATTTGCCGTTTATATTGTCAAACTTATTATTTTATCTGGTTTTAGTTTTGTTAATCACTTTGTTATGAAAAGTAAAATGAAGAATTGAATGTATTTCGAAGTGTCCGTCTTAAAAAAAATATTGTACGTCACGCACCCGAAAATAAGTATTTTTCAGGTCTCACCAAGCTTCCAGGACTTGCCTACGGCTCGCCCTGAAATCTTCTTGTCTCGCCCTGAGAAACACTACTTTCCGGTCTTGTAACGTAAATTACTATTTACGAACAAACCTTATAATTAATATTGTGATGAAAATACAAAGTAATTGTGCTCTATGATTGATATACACAAATATGCTTGTCTTTGCTTGAATAATATTGAAATCCAAATAATCATTGATCCAAAAATCCGTTTTCACCGCCTATATGGGTTATAATAAGCCTGTGTCCATTTCCAGAGGGAAGTCTTAATCCTGTTGACCAACCCTTCATGATATATTTTTATCTTGCCATCAGACTTTCGATACGGTGTGTCCAGGCTCCATCCAAATAGAAAATATTCTTACATTCGTTGCGATATTTTCGGATTGACCTTCAGTATTCTCGTCTCCAGCAAACAATAAAAAAAGATTTTTCCTCCTACACCTATAAAAAGTACACACTTTCCTTCCTCAAATCAGGGAGGAAACTCATACTTTTCCTCCCCCTCATTTCAAGTAAGTTGTAAACGATGAAACTTGTGAATTCATTATATTCATATTGTTTCCATAATTTCTAGAACATCCTGTATATCCTGTTTTTTGGTAAAAATTAAACATTAATGTTACTTCAACGTAGTTCTTCAATACAAATTTCAACTTCAGGAATCTTAGATATACGTTTTTTAAGTTCAGAATAAGAAAAGCATAGTATGCTGTGGCTCAGTGACAGTAAACACGGCGATTGACTTTTGAGGTGCAAAGTCGCTACATTCATTAAACTTAGTTGAATTTTTGAAAAATGGAGAGAGATTCAAGTGATTTTGAATTTCCAAATACACCACCTAATATTAAGGAACAAGCTAACATAGCGTCATTAACCTTACTACCACAAAAATCTAAAGACAGGTATGAAAAACAATATGCACAATATAAGCAATGGGCTGAAGACAACAAGATACATAAATATTCAGAGAATGTTTTACTGGCATATTTTTCACTACAAGGAAAATCATTAAAAGCTTCAACACTTTGGTCTAAATATTCAATGCTACGCACAATGATACAAATGAAGGACAATGTCGATATTAAATATCCAAAGTTGATTGCATTTCTAAAACGTCAAAATTCCGGATACAAACGAAATAAAGCTAAAACTTTTACAAGAGAAGAAATAAATACATTCTTAATGGAAGCCCCCGATGATGTTTTTTTATTAATGAAGGTAAGAAATGAAATCCCATGCAAATAATTTAATTTTTGATATAAAATATTCATAGGTAGTCCTTGTTATTGGAATGTCTGGAGCATGTCGATGTGATGAGCTTATTAAAATGACTATGGATGATATTGAGGAGAAAGACAATCTTTTAGTCATAAATATCCACACTTCAAACGTATAAACAACGAACTTTCGTTATCAATACTACAACAGGTAACGGCCCAAATTTTTTTCAAATCGTTAAAAAGTATATCTGTCTACATCCTAAAACTGAGCATAAACGATTGTTGGTATGCTTTAAAGCAGGCAAATGTATAAATCGAGTGATTGGCAAAAATAGTATATCCAAAATACCACAAAAAATGTCAGAATATCTCAATCTTCCAAATGCCAAACATTACACAGGGCACAGTTTCAGAAGAACTTCAGCAACTCTGTTAGTAAACGCTGGTGGGGATATTTTAGCTCTAAAACAGCATGGCGGTTGGAAATCAACCAATATCGCAGAAGATTATGTAGAACAATCTTACACAAAAAAAAGAAAAATTTCTGATCAAATTATGGGAAATAATATAGAACTTGAACTTGATCAAAATCAGCCAAGCACTTCTAGAAGTTACAACCATTACAATGTGCTAAGCGAAAATATTTCAAATACTAAAGCTCCTGTTCAAACCCTATCTTCTTCCAATGGTGTTCATATAAGTGCTGCTCAAAACTGCACATTCAATATTAACATAAATAATTCTAAAATATAGTTAAACAATACTATGTACTTAATTGTATAACATATATTGATAAATTTGTTTAATAAATAATTCTTGTGTTCTTAATTATATTCGTTACCTATTTGTAAATAAATTTTCAAAAAAAGGTGGGTAGGAGGAAAAATCATATGTATCACATGGGAGTAAAGTGCCTTTTCCTCCCTTGGATGTTTACTGTTTTACTGTTTACTTGACCTACAAGTTCATCTTCCATCCTTTCGTATCAACCTCAACCCCATCCCGTCTCAGACTACAACCGGAAACAACATTAGATTCCTAACCACCTTATTTTCCAGATCCGGTTTACTGTCTTCCGAAGTATACTTGAAAAAATATTTACATCAAATGTAGAGTGATTATTACTAAAGATAAATAATTCATTAATAGTAAGACGAGTTTAACTAATTGTACTTGAAACAAATAATTCCAATATTATTGATATGAATTATTTATAACAAATTCCTAGGCGACAAACGCCGCATACTTTTTTTTCATACATTTCAAACATACTAAACACCTTCTTTCTGAAATATTTCACGTAGGTAGATAATTCTAAGGTTGCGATAACGAATGTCATATCATATACAAGATTGTTCCATTCTAATTGATTTCCTTTATTTATTTCTTAATTAACTGTAATGTTTTTATGTCATTCCGGCAATTTATTGCTAAATAATAACAAATTACTGTTTAATAAAATTCCTCATTGTTTTGTTTGAGAAAAGTAAACGTGAAGAACTCTCACAATAAAGTTACCTAGCAAATTAGGATCTACACAAAGAGCCATTGAACGAATTTTGTTGAGCGAGGGTTCGAGAGACTACCTATATAAGAATCGAGGACGTCAAAAAAGGAATAATAGCAGAAGATGTAACAAGATAAAACTCATAAAAAGTGTATATGAGCAGGACATGGAGAAAAAAAGGATATTGAAATCTAGAAGAAAGTCCATCTTGCAATATCTGGTGTGCCGAAGGCACGCTAAATTATTCCTTAAAAGCCATTCGGTCAAACTGGCACACGACCCACTATGTCAAAATCGACAAACGACGAGGATGATGGTGGGAATGCTGACCGGACATTGTAGGCTGACACAATTGGCTTAGCAGATGCCAGGAAGAAGACGAAACCGCGGAGCACATACTCTGTGAGTGCGAAGGCCTAGCAAGGGTGCGGTTTCACTTACTCGGAGAAGAAAAACCGAGAGCAGAGTGCTGCAAAGGAGGCGGTATCCAGCATAATAAAAAAAATTAAGCTAGATATCGAGCTCTGAATATAGGGAGGACATCAATAGATCTGCAAAGGTCGCAGTGGGATAGGACAAAGAACCACTCCAATTCTAATCTAACCTGATATAATATCTGGTGTACCCAGAGGTTATAAACGAAAACCTGGAGGATTTTTCAATGCTGGTAGCGCTGGCAGCGTTCAAATAATAAAACGTCAAAAGTACACCAAATTTGCTCAGTATCCAATTAACTCAAAAGCTTAACGTTAATGTCCACAGATCAGCTGTTTGTTCACTAAGTCTAACACATTACGTCGGAAGAAATGGAAAAAAAGGCAGGTCTGTGATTAATCCTGTATAAAATTTGATTAGTTGATGTTTAAAATTAGTACAAAGCGCGACCTATCAATGGGGAGAAATTACATCATTCAAAATAGGATGCAGACGTACCTTTGGTATTGGCAATGTGACTTACGTCTCTTTCTACTGTCGCACGACAGTCTGTACTTTGTCGTTTACGGTCAATTATTATTTATAAAAAATGAATATTAATCTTATTGTTATATTTATTTGAATAATACAAGAATGTGCATAGGTACACGGAAAAACCTCAGCAACTAATTTGTATTTTGATGGAAGTTCAACATAATTGAGTCCTGTGAATGTCAATAGTATTAATTTAAATACCATTTCCTAAGATTTGAAAAATCGAGATATTAATATTTAAAACAATACCAACGACACTTTCCATTCTAATTTATAAATTTGACAGTGTTAAATATTGTTCGAATAAAAGTTTTGACGTTACAAACTACTCCTGTCAGATTAATAATAAAAAAAAAATTGTCATTTAGTCATGATTTAGACCATAGATTTAGACGTCGTTTCTCGAGTTGTTGATGTTGCCACGGTAACTTTAAAACACGCGCGTTTTTTAAAGTTCGATTTAAACACTCTGAGGCGTGATTTAAATAGGTAAAATGGTTCACCAATAAAAAAAATAATTTTCGATAAGGTGGTCAACCGTTTTTCTTTACTTTTAACTTGAAAAATAAAAATTCGGAAATTATCTTTCGTAATATTAATAAACAATTGAATAGATTAAAAAAATTATTTCACCAGCCAAACATTTCAGCTGTGAAATAATCATACTATTTCCAAGAAACGATTACAATACTGTGCTATCGTTATCGGATTAACGACTGTCTGCTGTGAGTTTTGGTCTTAAATCAATCATGTTGGCATCAGTGAAAAAGAAATATCTTGAAAAGAAGTATACTGAAGTATAATAGATACAACTCGAAGCAACGGATTCATACATTGCTTATTTTATTTCGCTTCAACATTAAATAGTCTTTATTGGAAAATTCTTAATTAAGGCGAATGGATGTTATGAAAGTTTCGTCGAAGAGTCTAGTTATTTTTCAAAAAAATCCAGTTTCAGTTGACGGCATAGTGATAATTGCCTCTTCAACGGAATAAAACAAAGGAATTCCATTTAATAATAATTTTTTTTTTCGAAAAAATAAACAATTACTGAGATCGGAACCTTTATTAATGAGACTGGCTACTTTATTTGGCCAAATTATTAATGTTAATGCGATTCGACTGCTGTATACCTAATTAATTTTATAAGTATGAGTATTGTGTGCTAACTAAGATTCGATATTAACTGTCAGTTATCATTATTTATAGATTAATCATTACAAATTGTTCGATTTAAAAGACAAAATCAAACTAACGATATTTCGATCGGAAACAAATCTAATAAATTATCCATACCTACTCGATGTCGTTTTTATTGATCAATAAAAAAGTAGGTAAAGTCTAGTACACAGATGCCGCCACTAATAAAATATTGATTATATGATTGTATTTAAATTCTTTAGATTAGAATCACTATAGATAATAGATGTGATTTTATGTCTAATCCAACTAACCTAATTTACCTTTCTCCAGAAGTTTTCTCTGAAACTCCTAAGATGGCGTTGCTATGTCGGTTTTTAGCGTCATTACAAGCCTTCAACGGTTGAGAGGCGAAGGGCGAATTTGGTTCAATTTTTTGACAAATTTCACATTGCATTGAAAAAATTTAAAGTATTTTCAAAAAAAAATTGCTCTTGTTTGAATTTTCTTTTCTGTACCACCGTTTTCAAGATATATCAATTTAAATTTTAGTGCTCTTTATTTTTGTTATAAGTATTATTCGAAATGTAAACAAAGGACTGAACTATGAATAAATCTTTTAGTGTCCAGACTAATACAAAAGTTTTTGTACCAGCGCTTGGATTGCGAATCCAAAAACGAATAAAAGTCATCCGAAATTGTCATTTTATTATAAA
>CAJUYI010000091.1:62278-75339 GCA_910591695.1 Galerucella pusilla
TCGTAAAACCAACTAATTTTATTCTAGGTATAAATTTTGGTATAACTATATACCCAGTATAACTATACCTAGTAAAAATCTCTCTTGTGAAACCGGCCCTAAGCGACATAACTGGACTATGTTGCCAAGCCGTTGAAATAGTATTAGAATCAAGTAAATCTCAAATGAGGTTTAAAAAAGTACGGCCGCTCTTAGTTTATGAATAGCATTACTTTTAAATTAGTTATTACAAAGCAGTACTAGGGAAATTAATTTAAAGGATTTCAATTATATCCGTGGTATTTTCTTAATGGTTTCCAATATATTTTATGGATATTTGCAAAAAATAATTTGACAAAATATTCTTGGCAAGATGGTGAGAAACGTGCTTGTTCCATTATCTCCAGTAGCTGTGGAAAACGATATGTTGTAGTACATGCTGGAAGTAAGGAAGAGTTTTTACCAAAAGCCAGTTTAGTTTTTGTTGCAACAAAAAAATACTGAAAACTACCATGATAACATGAACGCTGTAATATTTCAAAATTAGTTGGAAGAACAAGTTTTAAAAACTTCAGACGAGCCATCCTTAATCATTTTGGACAATGCTTCATTCCATTCGCGCTTTTTTATAAAAAAGGGCAAATTTTGATTTTTTTTCCAAAAAGTTTTTTCATACATTCAATAAACTTTCAATTAATAATGTATGATTTAAAAAGTGATTACGGGCAAAACTGAAGCACTGTGAACTGTATAGTGTAGAAATGAATTATTTCCACCTGGAGACCTTCAAGAAAAAAATTCCTATGTCGAAACTAAGACACAAAAGTAAAACTTTTGTTTTTAAAAACTTTTTATCATTCAAAAAAGATCCTGTCGATAGTTTACTTTCTTTTTTGAGATAAGATGTCGTTGAATGTACGAAAGAACATGTATTTTGAAAATATCGAATTTTTTCTTTTTTTTTAATGAGAAAGGGTATAATTAATAAGAAATGTCGTAATTTTTGTTCTCGTATGTAAATTGAAGTATCTAATAGATCTGGTTGGGTCTCATCTATACGAGCAACACAATTTTGGATGTTTTCAGCTACAAGCTAGGTTAAAATAGCGTTTGAGTAGGTACCACTGCTGAAATTTCCGACGAACACACCCGTCTTATCGCTATAACTTTCTCTTTCGAAAGTGGTGAACTAAGAGCGGCCCCACTATACCTGATTTATTGGCCTAGCTGACATATTATTAGCTTTATAGGTATCTCGTCTACCTTTCGATGTTAACATCATTGAGAAAGTGCAAGCTGGGCCACCCTATAGATATAATCTCGTTTGCAGTACGGTTGGTTAGACTGTTTAAATAATAAAAATTAATTAACAGATTACAGGTGTCAGATTTATGAAATAACCTAAGCAATGTTGTCTCCGCCCACACCTCGCAAAATCATCGGTTCGACCAACGATCGATAAAAACCCGTGCCTGTATTTATTTGTTTTCTTCCAATACAAATCGTTATGGGAGGTGGCAATTGCACTTACTAAGTTATAATTAATCTCCTTCGTTAATATAAGAATACAGTGAACGTGGTACTGCTTTAAGAAATTTTCACTAGTAATACAACTAGAGGTCAAATTATTATTATCCCTCGTCTTCGACTCGGTATAATTTTCAAAATATTCATGAGCTCGAAAAAATTTCCGGATTTAATTTGACCTCGTGTGGTACCTATTCGGTAAGAAAATTCCACACCAAATGTGTTTCCAACAACATCAATTTTCGTGTTTATCAAGTTCTTGCAAAACAGGTTTCGTCAACTTGATTATTCAGTTACCATGGCAACTCAGTGAAACTCTAAACTAGAAATTATTTCTGTCAAAAATTTGTCAAAACAGAACGACGTAGAAAAATGTCTCGCTTCGGTCAAGAAAGTAAAGAAAATATTCGCCAGAATATGAAGCAGTTGACACCAGCGAATACTAGGAAATCGATGCAAGTGTATGGAAGCAGTTTATAAACTTTTGCACAGAAAATTTCGACAGAGCGGATATACCTGTGGAACAGCTGGCGCTTATTCTTGAAGACTATGCCTTCAACATGTCAAAAAAAGAATTCCGAAGACTACAAGGAGAGTGTTATCAAAGTTCTATGGAATTCTACAGCTAAGCAGTTGCAGGAATATTTTTTCGAAAGGTATAATCGCAAATTTAATCCATTCTCTGACATAGAATTTGTCAACGCAAGAGCTGCAAAAAATGCTAAGCGTCGGAAGCTACAAATAGATCCAACCAAGAGAAAGGCAAGTTCATCCGCACTATCAGCAGACGAATTGATAAAGATTATTGAGCTTTGGGACGAAAACACTCCGGAAGGATTGCAAAGAAAGTTCTTTCACATTGCTGCTCATGAATTGGCCTGGAGAAGAAATAAAGGAGCAGCAGCAACAATAGAATATTTTGTGGAGGAAATTGACAATCAAGGGAAACCAACAGGACGCATTGAGTATAACCCGGTTTTCTCCAAGACCACTCAAGGCGGCTCAAAAAGAATGGCCGACAGTAAGTGGCTTGTACCGAATACAGTCAATGAAGAATTATGCCCAGTAAGACTGTTCAAAAAACTAATAATCAAGCGAGACCAACTCATCAAAACGAATCGTTCATTTTTAACTCCAAATCCAAACTGGCACCACCCCAATTCCAAAGGATGGTACAAGAACAGCCCGGTTGGACAAAATACAATATCTTCCTGGTTCAAATCGGCGGCATCAGTGATTGGAATCGATGTCAACAAGATCAAAATAACAAATCAACTCTAGCCAAAACGGGAATTGGAGAACAGCAATTAATTAAAATAACAGGGCATGGTAGCAGTCACTTCATAAAACCATATCTGCAAATTGACTCGGGCCATCATCAGGATATAATTGACGCAATGAGGTCTGCTTCAACTTCTGTAAAGACAGTCCAAGAATCTCTAAATCAAGAGCAAGCAGCTTCGAATCAACCTGCCATAGTATACAATAATTGCGTTTTAATATAAACATCAATCATAATGGTCCATGAATTTAGAAAACATTTAAGCTTTTTGTTGAAATTAATCAAAATTATGGTGTAAACAAATAAAAATTAGATTGTCGAAAAAAATTTCCAGTATAATTCGCTGTTGGGTACCCACCAGGAAAAAACTTCCGGTAGAAAACATCCGTTGCTATGGTGATCTGACAGAAATACACGTTGGAATTTTCACATTAATGTTATCAAAATATTAGATTTTATCCAACACAGGACACAGCAGCAGATCCTAACACCATCACCAAATATGAAGAGACTGGTATAGGATTGTGTGGACCAGGAATCAAACACACGCATTAGAAGGAAAATGTAGGTAAAGAACAGGAAAGCTCAATTAGGCCAAGGAATGGGTAAATATTTTTGATAAAAATCCTAGTAGAAAACGGATGGTGGCATCATATAAAAGACATTACGTAGTATAATTTTGATATATTTTGGACACGCAAATGTTTTTCAGTGATTTGTTATAAACATTTAAAACGAAATAAACCTCTAATAGGTTTTGTCAAAAATTACTATATTTGCATACTCTATTGCTTGGCTTAAATAACTTAAAAACCTAAAGGCTTCTCCAGCAAATAGGTCTAAAGGACTGAGAACTAAGTGGATGTCAGCTCTGTATTTATACATACCTACATACATACCTACAAGGAATTTTCATCAATTTTAACAATAATTTTTCGTAAAATTCAATTGAATAAGAATAAAAATAAGGACAAAGACGCAAATGTTCGTGTTGTTGAAATATTCGACAGAAAAATGTTAAAATCGTATAGTTGGTAAAGTTTATTGTATGTAGAAGAATAACGTACAGCACCAAATTTAATTTATCAATTGAAGATACCAAAAAGGAAAGGCAAAATGGTTTTAGCCACCCCGAAGCGGTATTTTGTGAATATTCGCAATTACACATAATTGAGGAGAGGCACTCGTATATACCTGTTACAGACACCTGCCCGAAGTATGTAAAGGGACCCAGTTATTTGTAATATCGGCTATAAAATTTCTTATGACATCTTGAATTCCTCTTGGCTTAAGAAATTCATCATTGTCGCTAAACGTCATAAAAAAAAGTTGAGAGTTGTATATTTTTTTTTATATTGAAGGTTAAGACGAATTTTAAATGTATCCCTTGTCAATCTTAATAAATCAAATCTGACGGCCAGGTATACCTATGTCGATATTGTTATTATTTTATGTCACAACCGAAGATGACGGAATGCGAAACAAATTATTTGTAATATGGGGGGAAAACGTTTAAGAAAAAATTGGGTCTGGAGAACTATACGAGTTTTTTCATACTGGACCATAAAATTTTTCCGTAAAATAATTTATCTTATGAATTCAACTTGCGAGCTGTGTTTATAAAAGCTTAGACAGACGTCATTACTGTATTAAAGTTTTGGCACAAAATTGTAAGCGTATTTCAAAAAAGAAAATGTTTCCTTAAAAATCTTATATTGTCTATAATATATTTTTATCACATTGATTGCACGATTTCAGGTAAAAGACCCTAAAACCACAGATTATAAAAAAAAACAGATACGAAAGCTTGACAGAGAACAGTACCCATACCCATTTAAATATTCATCGTCGTATGTCGACTACGTTTGGGCTGCTTCGCGAAATTTCCCAACAGGGTTGTCAATTTACATAATATTTCCTTCAATTTACGATCATAGGTCAAATATTTTATAAGCACTATTTTCAAGTGTGATAGTTATACAGTTACAAATATCCGATAATTACTTGTTCTAAATCAATTTTATCAACATTAAAAGAATTATACAATTAAAAAGTTTATGATGTATAGAAATCATACCATAAATATATACTTTTTTCACAAACCATATCCTTGGCAAATATGCACAATAACGGTGACGGCTTGGCTCAAACCGTCAAAATATGCTCAAAATCTCTTGTATTCTGCGCTTAAAATTCATAACGCCATTTTTGTTTGCTTCATTGTTTGACTAATCGATTGTGCGTTGTGGTAATATTAACTATAAAAATATAGTGGTATAGACTATTATTCTTATAAAATTAATAAACATCACGGCGGACACTGTACAAATAAATTTTATACGGAAAGAAAAATAAAGTTCTTTCGATTTCCAAAGGATGAGAGTATGTAAGTATTAATTTTAATTTGTCATTGATTGATACATCTGATCTGAAAGTACTCGAGTATAAATGTACGGGTCCTTCAATTAAATGAAATATTTATAACGGAAGATCTATTAACTTAATTTGATTTTAATTACAAGTAACATTTTCGGATGCAAATTATGGATTCAAGCTTGTGGCAGAACGGATTTAGTCGATGTTGCAGGGAATATCTGAATAAAACACGTCGTATTTGTAGTGACCACTTTGAAAATGAAATGTTCGTGAATTCACAGAGGTTAGCCTTACTAGGATTACTTACTGGTTTTTATATATGTTTTGTAGAGTAATATTCTAAAGTAGTATCATAAGTGTCAGACATTTCCATAGTTTCCATAGACCAAAACTTTAGTCAGACGCCTTAATTTAAGCTACACAAAAAGTAATTAAACTTTATTTATTTTCACATGTCTGACTTCCAAATATGTTATCAAGGCAACTATTACTAAGTTATACAGTGTGGAAACCACTTATGGAATAAAATTCTTTATGTCATTATTTTAGAAAATTATAAAAAATGCGAGACACGCCAACTTTTGAATTGAGTTGTGCGTTATGTAAACATAAATTCAAATGTACATGGTGATTCACGCAAGTATGCCATAGTCGGTGTTGTTTTTTTTAATGAAACACCCTGTATATTTGCACATTCCTGAAATCCTCTTAATGGACCGATTCCAACAAACTGAATAATGTATGGTCAATTATATATTACATAGGTTGAAATTTTTATTTTTACAGTTATTAAACACATACCTACATAAAATACCTGATGTATTTGATTTTAATACATTAAAATAAATGCTCAAAATGTTCTCCACCTAGTTGTTGGCAATAGCACAGTCTCCTATAGAGCTCCTCCTTAACTTCGTTTAAAGTTTGAGGTGAAATATTCCGTATTTCTGTAGTTACCTGTCTTTGAGGTCTACAATGCTAGTTGGTTGTATTGCATATACTCTGTTCTTGAGATAACCCCACAGAAAAAAATCTAACGGCGTAAGATCTGGCGATCTAGCTGGCCACTCACTAGTACCTCTTCGTCCGATCCATTTATTTGGGAAGATTTCATCTAAATAAGTTCTTACCATTGAAGCATAATGGGGTGTTGTCCCGTCTTGCTGGAACCAAACATTTTCATTTGGTAAGCTAGGATCTAATGCGTTGGGATGTAAGTTTTCCAACGCAGGAATAACTTCATTTCTGAACATATTTAAATATAAATATTTTTTATAATTTTTTAAATTAATGACAAAAAGAATTTTATTCCATAAGTGGTTTCCACACTGTATGTGCTCCAACAGATCCGAACTATACTGAATACTATACGTTGTGCATGAAGGGCACATACACATTAGACTGAGACATTGTGAGTTATTATGTATAAGAGAAGGGGAACCGAGTAACTATAGACGTCTTACTAGCTCTGAAACCCATTCATAGTGGTCTCGCACTCATACTAACGGCTAATAATTTTTATGTTTAGGGGGTGTTCTGTCATTACAGTTGGTCTGACTAACGAAATATAATTTAGTAATAGATGCCTTGATAACATAATTAAAAGTCGGACATGTAAAAATAAATAAAGTTTATTAATTTTTTTGCAGTTTTAAGGCGTCTGACAAAAGTTTTGGTCCATTGAAAGTGTCTGACACTTATGATACTACTCTAGAATATTATTCTACAAAAAATATATAAAAATCAGACATTTAAATTTAAGTAAAGTAACTATTATTCTTGGTTATCTTTCTCACCTGATACCTGCCCAGGTGCCCTTCACAAACACACACTTATTCAAAGCACACGAGATGCTACTGAGAATCTATCATTTCATCTATTTGAAAATAAGCTTTGTCTTATCGCTCTGGGATCCTGGACTATAACTAACATTTTTAATAAAATTAGTTTTTGAAAACATATTCTCAGTTAATTAAAAGTTATATCAAAATAAACAAATATAATTGATACTCTTCGAGTAAATACCCAGCAATTCTACGTTAATGCACTTAACAAATTAATCACCTTATAATTCTCTCATGCTACCATAAACACCAACACCATTTATTCTAATCATGTAGTACATACTCCTCAATAACATACAAATTAAACGGCTTGTGATACATTCAAAGTATATAATTAAGTAAGAATCTTACTGGTTGGCAATGTTAAATTTTTGATTGCCTGTCCTACTATTACCGCACTAAACAGTAGTATAGATTGTCGATATAAAACGTACTCACCTGTATAATAAACATTACTGGTTTTCATCCTATTGAAGTGATAAAACAAAAATTTGAAGCCAATAAAAATAATTATGCGATACTAAATCTTCAATTTTATTTAAAACAATGAGGATGTAGTTAAAAAATAATTTGTATTTGAAAAGGCACTACTTTTATAGAGGATTAGGAGGGTTGGGTTAGTAAACAAAAGTAAATGACAAAGAAAGTAAAAACGAGGAGAATATAGTTGTATAGATGACATGTTGGGAACGTAACCAGCGTTAACGATTCAAAAACTCAAGAGAATGACGTGCCCAAATATAGTAGCTTTTTGTTTCATACAGTATCACAGATTATAAAGAGAACAGATACGAATCCCGGTAAAACATCAAACGATTTTCAGCTCCGTCGTCAATGACCTTGGACCATTAACTCGGTATGACCGCGATGTTGCCAGTTTAAAATATACTCTGAATTTCTTACCAAATTGCAGTGTTGACTCGGGAACAATAACAATTTCTAGTGCCGGATCTAGTTTTTTTGGGAAGTTTCCACTAAATGTTCAAAACTGCGCCATGAATTAAAACAATAATCATAATCGAATATATATTTATGTGTTCATTAAATACCTATAGGTATGTACATTGTACATTCCTATGATTTGTTATGAATTGTCATTACTCTTGGGAGATTGAGATTAATTAATAAATACATTTTTAGATAACACAAATAATTACAAAAATCAACCAAATTTAAAGTACAAATAATTATTAATTTATTATCAAAGGGAATACAATATACACCTATGCATTTGTAGCAACTAAGTTAATATCAAAAACTTTAAAATTTCTTCTATTATAGGCCGGGATATTAAATTAAATACTCTCATCCCTTGGTAATCGAAAGAACTTTATTTTTCTTTCCGAATAAAATTTATTTGGACAGTCTCTGTATGGACAAACAATGCACTCCGCCGTGATGTTTATCCATTTTATAAGAATAATAATCTATACCACTATATTTTTAGTTTTTTTTTTTTTTTTTTTTTTTTTTTTTTTTTTTTTTTTTTTTTTTTGGCTTGGACTCACGTCATTCAGCCAGTCGCATCAGGAAAAACTTATATAAACAAAAATAAAAAAAAATAAAAATGAATCTCACTCATGCCTACATACTAGAAAAAATAAAAGTCGTAAATACCTAATGATACAACAGGTACAGGGATATAACAGGGTCACACGCTTCTTGTCTAGGGGCCCTTCAAGACTTTTTAATATGTCACAAACAAAAATAAGGCCACGGAGAGATAGGAATAACAACATATGGGTTAAACAGAGGTAACGAGTCTGGTTCACAATTTTTTTTTTTTTTTTTTTTTTTTATAGTTAATATTACCACAACGCACAATCGATTAGTCAAATAACACAATTAATATCGCCAATTGAACACCTTCAAACAATGAAGCAAACAAAAATGGCGTTATGAATTTTGAGAACAGATTACAAGTGATTTTGAGCATGTTTTGACGATCCTATGTTAAAGTCTCCATCAAGCTTATGGCGTGAATATACCATGCTGAAGTCTCCTTTTTCAATAAATGGAAACATAGACATCACCAAGTATCCTAAACTTTCAGCATTTTTAAAAAGAAGAAATGACGGATATCACCCTGAAGTCCATTTTCCACGGTGCGAGTTGACGCTGCAGCTCGAAAAAGCTGCATGCAACTTGGCGTTTTTTTTTTCGTTGGGCGCGTCGGTCGCATGAATAAGAACTTGCTCTATTTTCGAGCTAGAAGTCGTTAGCTAGAAGTCGTTATTGTGGATTTTGTGGCACCAACCCAAAATTTCTATTAGCTGCTTCGCTCTGACATTGCTGTCACTGTCACTCAAGTTGGCAACACGTTTCCCCTATGCCTGGATGAGTCGCAGCAACAAACTATCGATATGCTGATTGTACTTTTTCTCGCAGCGATTTGTCTCAGCAACAAGTCTCTGCGATTTGACACAACGTGAAAAATGAACTCTTAAGAAACATATGTGTTCAAAAGGGAAGATGTAAATAAATTCCTGTTTGAAGCCACCGATGATATTTATTTAATGATGGAGGTTGTAATAATTATGGGAATTGCTGAAAATGGACAATGTTCAATTAAGTCATAATTATTGTTACTATTCCTGATTCCAAAAACGGAATTTACATTTACAGCGACTAAAAGAGACGATAAGAAGGTTTGTTATTACAAAATAGTTCGGAATTACATTCTAATAAAATCCTATCTCACGAATTTGGAATGTGCTTAAACCAGTCTGTCGAGAGCAGCCCGATTTCTTCAATTCCACGTAAATTGCTAAATTTCTGAACATTAAGATCTTCGGAGATCTTTAAAAAGTATAGGTACTGGACATTCTCTTATGAGAACTTTATTAGCGAATACTGGAGTTGATGTCTTAGTTATCATACGACATGGCGGATGGAAATCTGTAACTATTTTTAGTTAATTATGTAGCGAATAACGTCAACAATAAAAGGAAGTTGCAAATAAAATGTTATACAATATAAAGAGGCCAGAAGTCTCCTGCAATACTTCAAGAGTAACAGAAAATTTAGTTAGTTGAGAATGGAGAACATTTTATACGAATTGAGAAAAAAACATGAAAACCTTTATCCAAATTTTGTTAGAAATGTTCATAATTGTACTATTAATGTTCATATAAATGAGTTGATTTACAACCTGACGTCAAGAGCAAAATCTGATATTTTGGTGGTTTTAACCAATGGCAATACTTTATTCTAGCCAATCATTCGGTATTATACTGATAATTCTGCTTCCTCATCGATAATACCTTGTTTAAATTGAAACGTCAAAATTTTACTTTGAATTTGTCATTAATGACAACTAAAAGTGCTTCTAAGTTTATTGAAAAATGAACACAAACCGATTCAGTGCCATCACCCAAGAGAATATTGAACATTTAATACAAAATTCCACTCCACAATTGTTGAAAAAAATAATCTTCCCAAATACAACTCGTTCTTCAAATTTTATCACATAATTTTTTATTTTCATCACTCAAACTTGTTTATTTGAGGCAAAAACATTCAAACAAACCGAATTTAGATAAAATACCTCGTTCTAACGGACGGTTTGTGTTCATATTTTTGCCAAATAAACAAGTTCTCGTGGAAAAGAAAAAATTATCGATAAAATTTGAAGCACTCGTGGTATTACCTTTGATAATTTTTACTCACGTCAAAGAATAAACCAGCTTAACAAGAAGCGAAGCTTCCGATCTTTTTTTATGCGCATGTCTGAAAGGATCCATTCTTATAATAAGATACTTGTCATACTTCATTTTGCCAACCATTTATATCGCCGATATTTAAAGATTTGATCATTTTCTCTGTGTATTTAATAAGTTACCTATCTGTCAACATCGGTCTCTCAAGGTCATACATTTTTGTCACCAAAACATCAAAGAGATTGCGTCCGACTTCGCTTCTTGTTAAGCTTACGCAAAACAGTGTCAAAATGTGTTATTTTCAATACAGAGAGTAAAAAAATATTCTTTTAACGCTGATGCGATCCATTCAGATATGCGTTAACATAAGCAAATACTAAGACCCCCCCCATTTTTTGTTTGGTCTATCGTGTGATTTATATCTCACGAAATCGGATACCTATTTAATTTTTATGACAGAGGGTTTGTTCTTAAATAATGAATTCTTACAGGCTTTTATTTGAAAAAAAGGTTGGTTTGTATCGCACTTATGCAACACTCTGTACAGTTCGAGATCATTTCAAAATACGGATTTTGAAGACATCTACTGTTTTTCTTGATAACAATTTATAGAATTTCTAAATTGTCCGATCACATCCCGTATGAATATAATTAATAAATTAATTGTTTAACAGATCTCATTAATGTTGTAGTTAGTGTTCCATCGAGAGTTTTTAAATTAAATTTAATGATCAATCTTCTATACAAGAATCCAACTAAAAGAATTTAATTTCAAAATCGAATCGATTTCGATCACGATATAAGATTTTCTGATGTAAATCAGATAAATTTATATCCCGAATAAATTTCAGTTAAAACAGTCTGCCCCCCGTCGTGGTCAAGTTATTTTGAAATGTCTTTAACCCGTTCGTACGTTACGTCTGAAATACCTACACATTTCCAAGTGGATATATTTTGATGATTGCTTTATAAATGGTAACCATAAAAACGAATTTTTAATATAATTTCAAATTTACTTTAGGCCAATATTACTTTTATGAAATAGTCGTAGTATAATGAAGATATTTTCTGTTAGGTAATATTTTATCTTTCAAGCTCTTTTGGAACAACCCAATGTATCTTAAAGGGGATATGGTGGTGTTTGTTGGAAGTATTCTAATACCCCTCGTAGATATGTCTATCAGCACTTATATGAAAATAATTAGTAAGCTTAAATATATATACCTCTGCTTTCTGATGAGACGAGTAGAATAACATTTAGCACCATCAAATGGAGGTTGACAAACGATCAACTTCAATTACATTTACATTAACAATTATAACTTAACTTTAAGGCTAAACTCAGACGGACCACAGCGACAGATGACGACAAAGAAAAACACAAAATAGTCGCTGTGGTCCGTCTGAGTTTAGCCTAACTCCACTGAGGTCAGTTGGGCTGACCGAAGTTCGAGTAAATACAATTCTATATAAACAAAATGGAAAAATAAAACCATAAGTGAAATTAAATCAGTGTTTCTAATTAACATCAACCCGAACCATTACAGTATGAAAAAATATTATCATTGTATCCCTAAACGGTGCCTGACCTGAAGAGGTAACGGTAACTGGCTGAACAAGGCGCACCAATCCAAAAAGATCAACTCCTTACAAAAAGTTCATAGAACAAGGTAGATAAGGAACTCTCAATCAGGCTGCTGGAACTGGTTAAGACACACTGGTTAAGACAGAAAATGTAAACTATATACTTCTCATTCCACTTCTCTGAGAACTGAAACTAAAACACTTTAGAAAGGAAATAATACAACCATTAGAACTACTCAAAATCCCCCCGTCAAACTAGTGGCCTATATAGAAGACACGAAGCTTCTGGAATGGAAGTAGATAATATAGGAAATGGTACAAAGATTCAGTTCAAGTACATGAGCTGATTAGCACAACCAAACAAATGAATGGGGCACAAATAATATTTTTCAGGTTTGGCAGGTTCCACTGTCTCTTCTAAACCAAGAAGATCATTCACCAAATAAAGCTGTACTAATTCGTTGATAGATCATCCACCCAGAAGCTAGTTTAGATTAAGTAATTTTAAGATTAAATCATAGCTGGGAGAGGTGGGTCGGTGTACAAAGGGTTTTATCTGGTATTGGCCCGATGAAAGAGATAAACTTTAAGCATCACTGAGCACAAAGATAATTAACTCTAAGAGCTCATCCATATCTCAAATGTGGCTGTATGAAATCCAAACCAATGGTTCAATAAAAATCAAAGTCCCAACTACAAAATTTAATAAAAGTTCCTCAAAAGGACACTTAGGTTGCGCTACTAGTTTCGGTACAATATTAATATCATCAGGCTACAATATAAAGAGAAATGGTAAACTTAATACATGAA
>CAJUYI010000091.1:80339-92422 GCA_910591695.1 Galerucella pusilla
ATTATTCGCCGAGAAACCGCGAGTTGATTGTCGAAAATCGTAAAATCTTTTTTTCGCATTTTCGGTTAAAAAGTCAATTTTGAACATTTCCCACCAATTTTAGAAAAAAATAAATGTCATATTCGTGTTCAGCACCCTCCAAAATATAAAGATAGACTGTTTTTAGCGACTAGAACGAGGTTGGTCGGTATGTGAAAAAAAAGGGGGTGTTCCTCTCCTCTATAGCTGGGACACGATCATAAAATAAAATAACATATTCTCTAAATATAAAAATCAATACAGTACTTATTAGGACGAAACAAAAGGATCAAATGTAATTTTTTCGCGCAGTGTAATTTTTTTCGATTTCCATGGGTAATGCTTGATTTACCATATCTTATTCAAGTGTCCTATATTAAATTAAATGTATGCAAAATGTTGATAATTTCCTGCTAGCTTTAGACAACCCAACGTTCATTGAAGCTAAATCAATTTTTGTATATGTTACGGTTAAAGTATTTACTTAGCTAGTATATAAACTAGTTGGATATTATACAAACTATCCAAGTGCCTGGTTATTTTGATGAAAAATCATATTTTCACTGAAATAGCTACGAGTAATGGCTGGTTTGTATACTTTCCAGCTAGTTTATAAACTATACAAAATTTATCGCTAAAACTCAAACCACAAGGAAATTACACAAATTAGCTAGCATTTTTGGCTAGTTTGTAAACCATCCACATTAGTTGGATAAAGTGTGAACCTGATATTGGTAATAATACATAAAATAACCAACGAGTTGGTTAGTATGTAAACCAACCAACGCGAAACCCCAGTTTCGGTCGAAGTTAACAATCAAACCTCAGTTTTATTTATTGCTCTCAACTGAAACAACAGAAAATGCTCTCAATGAATCATTACCACAAAAATGCTTATCATGTTCTGAAGAAAACTTATGTGACCATTGTCAGAATAAAAACAATATTAAAGCGATGAGGGATTCATGCCAGGAAAGTCTAAAAAGTCAAGTATAAAAAATGCTACAAACTCCTCGCAAGGAATTCAAACCAGGAACTGACGGCATGTCCGTGAAAGTACCCATTCCAGATGTAGTTCGAAGTCGGTCAGATCATAGAAATATATTGGGCGCCATAATGAGTGTAGAAGATGAATTTTACCAAATTGGAACTGTTCACGGTGTCCTTAAACAGCTATATTTCCGCAACGAATTTGAAATATGTAAGCCATAATTTTTAAAGTTGGAAAATGCCAAGACGGACACAGAAATAACATTACGAAGTGCTGCAGGAAAATTTTCAGTATCGGGTTCAACCCAAGGATTTGTGCGATGTCACTGCAAGAGTTGTGCGAATAAAAAGTGTAAATGTCTTGTGTCTGGATATACGTGTAATAGTAAGTGCCACAACAGTGCAACTTGCTCCAACAATTAATACTGTTCTTTGTTTGGTGGTTTTAATGTCCTGATATATTCTATTGTTAATATTTTATCACCTGGTATTATTAGTTATATTTATTTTAATTTTTTTAAAGTTATAATAGGTACCTGTAACAATCTTACATTGTACCAATAAAGATAGCATTTTTGACTAAGGATTTCACTATCCTAAACTTAATTAACTCAAGATAATTGATTAGTTTGTTGAGTAATATATAATAACCTACTCGTTGGTTATTATGTATTACTACCAATATCAAGTTCACACTTTACCCAACTAATGTGGATAGTTTACAAACTAGCCAAAAATGCTAGCTAATTTGTGTAATTTCCTTGTGGTTTGAGTTTTAGCAATAAATTTTGTATAGTTTATAAACTAGCTGGATAGTATACAAACCAGCCATTACTCGTAGCTATTTAAGTGAAAATATGATTTTTCATCAAAATAACCAGACAGTTGGATAGTTTGTATACTATCCAACTAGTTTATATACTAGCTAAGTAAATACTTTAACCGTAACATATACACTCAATGAGTAAAGTATCATTATTTTTCTTTTTTTTTTGTTGTAATTTGTGTTATTGAGTTTTTTATTCTTAATTTTTTTTATATCATTGGAATGTTCTTTGATAATTTAAATAAATATTTCTCTATTTATTTTTTATTTTGATGTTTTTCTAAGTCACTATGTATCCTACTCACGGATTAACAAATCCAAACCCTTGCAATAATATGTACGTGTTTCAGAAGCAATAAAATTATTACTATTATTATGGATAATGCTTGATGAATTTTGCAAGGAAGTTCGAGGTTTTCTTCCAAAGTTTTAGGAGAAATTTTTACACGTACATTTGGATTTTTCATCCACCCAATATCCCATATTCTCATTTTTTATAACTATTTGGTAAAATATGCTTCACAAATGTTTTCTCTGATAATAAACACACAGAATTTTTCAGATTCAGTTGAAGCCAAACTTTCAACTTTCATTGTTAACTGGTCGGAACCTCCCAACCTACATTGTGTGCACGTTATTCGTAAATTCGCATACACATAACACACTAACAGAATTTCAACAGTTGGCATAACCAAGAGTTATAAATTATCCATTGTTTTAAGGAACCGGAATCTGGCATTTGTCAAGTTTCAGAAAAATCCAGTCGGCCTTGCGGAGGCCACAGGCCTCAATGCAAATGTCTTCGATTGCATTACAAAATTACAGTCTGTTATAGGTATTTTTCATAGCTTTTGTTTCATTTCTCATTGTTTCGGTTTTCTTGTACTTTTTTTTATTTATTCATTTTTTATACACGAGGTTCATTTAATTAAATATTTCCAATAACTGAAGATTATTACTATTTACATTGACTGCAATTAATAGAAATACATAGAAAAATAAACACACAAATCATGTTAATCTGAAGGTTTTAGTATTTTCAAGGGAATGTGTCAACACCGCATAGATCATTGTCAATTGACTGAGAATGACATTGACACTACTGTATCATATGATATATCAATCTGATCTATCCTCAGAGATTATGTTATTAAAAAAATGTTTAAGTTATCTTTGAAACAACGCATTTGTTTATCGATAAAAATGTGTTAATCAATAGGAGGATAAACATTATTAAAAATAGTTCCTAAGTAGCTTTTGATCATTTGAAAACTGACCAATAGCAATATTAATTAAAAAAATATTTCTTTCAATGTTTAACCAAGCTTTATAATTTAAGTTAATTGTTAATAACAAACAAAAAAACGGGAATCTATTCTAAAGCTTTTGTAAAATAGCTCCCTCCATGAAAGGAAAAATATCCCAGATTTATTGTTTAACAATTATCGCACTTTCAATGTTAATGTTCTTACTACCTACAAAAAATTGTTAATTAACTAATGGATAACTCATTGAAAATTCGCGATAAAAATTTATAGTCGGCGGATTGTGTGTACCTGGATTTTTGCAATTCTCAATTTGCATATTTAATAAGTTTATAGTAGTTTAACTAGTGCGGAAAGTGATACTTTTCCGCACGCTATTACAGATGGCCGAACGACGCTTTAGCGGATATTTTTTCTACTAGCGTGCGGAAAAGTCCACTTTTCCGCACTTATTTAAGTGTTGATTGAGTCACTTTTCCGCACTAGATTATAAGAAACTTATAAATAATGATTTTGATAGTGAAATAATTATCAATAAGTTATATTATTATACAGTTTTCCACTAAATAGAAGTAGACACCACATAGTAAGGATCCAAAACAGTAAATTCAATTTTTTTTTTAAATAGAAATAACAAAAATACCGCTCATATTAAATGAATAAAATCAATATTTTTAATAAAGAATACAAAACCCAACTCGCAGGACGTATATAAGGGGGGGTTTGGGGGTTCAAACCCTCCCCATAGAAAATACAATAAAGGTACAATAAATGTTTATTAGCATACTGCCGCAATATGAGTATTCATGGGATGTGGCAATAAAAATAGATTTCTCAACAATTGTGAATAATTTAGCTGAAGAGGTTAAATTTACTTTTGTGAGATTGATTTTATGTTTTAATAAAAGCTTCAATTTTCAATCATCTATCACTTTTTAAAATAGGTGCTCCCAAATTAATATACATGTAACATCTCGGCTGGTATGGGAATGCGGCGAAGAACTTAGAAGACTGGCGACTCGGAACAGTGTAACACTGGAGTGGGTCCCAGGTCACAAAGGAATCGCAGGCAATGAAAAAGCTGACGAACTTGCAAGAGCAGGATCGTCAACACTGATGAACGGACCCGAACCATCTGTGGGCATCCCCAGATGTGAGACTCTGGACCACAGGAGGCAAAAACTAAATGGAAGACCCCAAATGACTCCAGAAGACTTCTACAACCAACCAGTAAAAAACCTGTATGAGCTAATACAGTGAATGGATTGGCTGAATAGGCTGTAGTCAGAATGTTAGGAGAATCCACAATAAGCACAAGAGGCTGAGGTGGTGCCGGCGAAGGGACGGCTCCTTTAAAAAATTTACAGGGTGTCCCACGACGTTTTGACAGTCCAATTTCTCGAAAACTGTTCATATGAAATGTATGAAATTTGGCAGATATAAACAGTCGAAACTGATGCTTATATTTATTATAAAATGACTTCCGTTTTCCTCGTCATTTCGCGCCACGTGACCCCAACATAATTTTTTTAAATGGGACAACCGGTATAATATTACAATTTTGGATATATCATTCAAAAACAAATTCAACGATAACACACTTGTCATCATTTTATTTTGCAGTAATGATAATAGGGGCAATTAAATGAACATCTGTATAAATTATTTTATTAAAAAACGTAACATAGGGAATTAAAAAGTACAAGTATTTAAACAAATTGTTCAAATTGATGACCAAGTACATTGACACAATGTTCAAATCTTGTTAAAAGATTTCTTGTAAGTAATGCTGTAATCATTGCGGGTGTTACGGTCCGACATGCATGTCTTATTATATCCTTCAAATCATCTAAATCAATCGGGGGTGTGACATAAACTAGACCTTTTAAGTAACCCCAGAGAACGAAATCTAAGGGTGTAATATCCGGAGAACGGGGTGGCCACAGAATCGCACCACTTCGACCAATCCATTTTTCAGGAAATATGTAGTTGAGATATTCTTCAACTGGCCCAAAAAAGTGAGGAGATGCTCCATCTTGCTGCCACCACATTGTTTGCCTTTCATGTAAAGGAATATCTTCAAGTAATTCTGGTAGAGTATTTTGAAGAAAATCGTTAATGTTCCTTCATAAAAATAGGGACCAATCAACCGACCGTTAAATAAACCGCACCAAACATTGATTCCCCATATTGTTTGAAAATTGGTTTGGCGCATCCACTTTGAATTCTCCTGCGACCAATAATGAAAATTATGGCGATTAAGAATACCATTTTTATGAAATCTACTCTCATCACTCCATTATATTTTTTCTTGAAAAGAAGGGTCATTATTAATGTATCTTAACATTTCAGCAATAAAATTAATTATCCTTTCCGGATCTGCAGGAACTGAACCTCGTGTTAAATGTATTTTATAAGGATGGTATTTGTGATTTTTTAATACTCTTTGTATTGAACTTCTACTTATTTGTAATTCTTGTTCAAGAAATCGTATTGAGGCTTGTGGATTTACCTGAAGATAAGCCAAAATATGTATCAAAATTATCATCCGTCTGAGCAGTCTTTTCACGAGGAACTTGATTTTTACCGCTTGGAAAAGAACCAGTTCTTAGCTTCCGTTCGACATAGACAAAAGTATTTTGGCTTGGAGTTATTCTATGGGGAAAACGATTTCTGTGCAAACCTTGAACATGAGTTTTGTTATTTCCACATTCTCCATAAATAAGTAGCTTGTCAACATATTCATCGTAAGTAAAAATTGAAGGCATTATTTACCTATTATTACAGTGTCTTCACAAGAATATGATTAATAATCACAGTTCTTGAATAAAATTCACCTAACAATAATTAATGACAACCTATGTTGTTGATACTATTGTTTCACAGCAACCTAAATTTTGGAGTGCAAAATATTGCTTCAATAAATTTAATAAAAATAAATAGCTCCTATTATCATTACTGCACAATACAGTGATGACAAGTGTGGTATAGTTGAATTTGTTTTTGAATGATATATATCCAAAATTGTAATATTATACCGGACTGTCAAAACGTCGTGGGACACCCTGTATATAGGTACATGGTTATAACCATTTCAGCAGAAAGGGGGCAAAACGAGAAACGATGTTTAAAAATACTTTTAGATGTAGCCAAGTCAAACAAATAATTAAAAAAGAACCTAACATTATTTCTTGAACTGCTTTAGGTCGTGGCACTCGATTTTTTTTGCCTTAGGCGGCGCCTTCAATAAAGCTTTCCCCTTCTAAACCTATCAGATGAGAAAAACCAAAACCCTCCCCATGTAAAAGCTATAGCTACGTGACTGCCCAACTCGATACCGCTATTCTATGTCAGCAATAATCTAATACGTCACAAATTCTTCATAATTTCCTCTTGAGATATTTCGAAATATAAAATTGTAACATATAATAATTTAAGTCCGACCCTGAACCCACTTGAGCAGTGCGAAGCGTTTGAATCGTTTGTATCGTACCGAAATTGTGAAACATGAAAAATTATGCCTGATCAGAACCCTACTCGATTAAGTCACTCCAATTTCTGTAATGCACAGAAAAAGATAACAAAGACTAAAATCATTTCATTACTTTGCATTCTAATAATGTAAAATTAAATGTATTATATAGAAGCACGTCTTATTTTTTGTTTCCATTGTATACAAATTATTCCTCGGAATGTATCAGCATGACGCAAAATACTCTAATAATATAAATGTCATTTATTCTTTTACCTTGCTGGCAAATAAGTTACGATCTGCGGGAAAATCGATGTAAAAGATCGCTATCGCCGTCTTGTCGATTCGTTATCTTTTTTTTTACTTCTTCTACCTCTTTTTTTATTGAGACATCATATTTTTCTTTCGAGATCTCGAGGTGGCTTTTTTTAACGGCTAACTAAATTGTAACAGGTTTGTGTTTTTTAACTGGCCGTTTAACACCGTATTTATATATAATTAAAAATACGAAGAGAGGTAGTTAAAATAAATACAACAATTAAACTTGATCACCACAACCAAGTCGTTTCCGTTTATCCTAAAATCTTTATAAGAGAAAATGGCAATATCGCACCTCTGGAAATGTTAAAAATGAACGTAAAAAAGATGGGTGGTATTTCTTTTTCCAAAAAATGCCACTCTGCTTTTGACACATTAAATATAGACTTTTATGGCATTTATTATGCAAATTGAGTATACCAGCAGGAGTGCATTCTATTATTTACAGTAATTTAGGAATATTTCGCATGAAGCCAGATGACATTTCGAACAACCATCTAATTCCAGGACAAGTTGGAGTGGCTCTTTGTCCTATCACACTGTGGCCTTTCTAGATCTATTGTGGTCCTCCCTATATTTAGAGCTCGATATCTAGCTTTATTATTGTTATTAGACCCATTAGAATGGATACCGCTTTCCTTGCGTAGCCCTCTGCCCTCGGTTTTTCTTCTTCGTATGGGTGGAACCGTACCCTTGCTAGGCCTTCGCACTTCGCAACGCGGTTTCGTCTTCTTCCTGGCAAAACCTACATAGGCAGTCATCTGCTAGGTGAATATGCTTCCTCAGCCTACAATGTCAGGTCAGGATTCCAGTCATCATCCTAGTCGTTTCTCGACTTTGACATAGTAGTTCGTGTGACAGTTTGGCCGATGGGCTTTTAAGGAATAATATATGCCTTTGTCCTGAGGTTTATTGCTACCAGCGCAACACCTGGCTGTTTATCCATTTGTGGATGCTCTCCTTAGTGAGGCATTTAGCAATTCGACAGGAAGGTTCTGGCCCTATCATGCTCTCAGTCGCTCTCTGCTTGGCTAATCCCTCCGTTTCTTCATTGCCTTTCATTCCATGGTGACCTGGCACCAAGGCTAAGATCACTCTATTTATTATGACTGCCTACTCTGTTAAGGGTCTTGCGTCACTCCCGCACCAGATTTGACATTGTCCGACATGAGCTTATCGCATTTAGTGCTGCTAGGTCACATTGGAAGAGAAGGAAATGGAATAGAAGGAAATTAAATAGCAGATGAACTAGCAAAAAGGGGGACCTAAAAACCCTTTTGTGGACCAGAACCTTTTTTGCGGTATCAGCTCGAATGTAATATTGGAAGCAATACACAGAAAAGATCTTACCATTGGAAAGATCTAGTGGGGCCTAGACAATTTCTGCTGGGCACCTGAAAAAGCTAAAAATGGTGAAGGAAGAAGAATGTAGATTCAGTGTCATGGAAGAAGAAGCCTACATCCACATACTTTTGAATTGCACAGCAATAAAGAAACATAGGGCACAGCACCTGGGAGATTACTGTATAGAAGAGGGACGTATACTTAAGTTGAAGCCCGCAGATATCCCCAGATTCCTCCGGGAAATTGAACTAAAGGAGGTTCTAGTCTCTGAGACTTTCCGCAGGAACTAAGTAGAAGTAAGAGGGCACAATGGATCTGTTAGGTAGCAGTGAATATCACCACATATACAGACATAGTTACATGCCACGCCAAAAATAAGAGATGCAGAATAAAAAGAATCCTCAAATTTATTGCCAGAAAAATTGAAAAAATTATATACGAAAGCCTATACCTAATCCCTTTCTAAATTGGAGGAAAAAAATTTGGTCGACAAAATATAGTATTCTACTCGTATATAACGGCAAATATACACTAAGGTGTTTCCTTCTTTACTTCAATTTAAACATTTGACATCAGGCTACCAAAACTTGAATGAACTTTGAATATATACGAATGAGTTGTCAAAGTGACATAAGCCTACTATTGTAAGGTACCACACAGGGTACTGTATTTTATTTTTTTCCCAAACCTCTTGGTTCTAGAAAAAGACTTCAAGAGTGAAAAAAGTTTCTCAAGACAATGAATATTTTCAATTATATAATAATATTGTTACTCCCTTTACTTTCTTAAACTTCCTTAAACTTCCAAACGTTAACAACTTCAACTTTCACAATTTAATACAAATAATGTGAATCAGAACACAGAACTGAACATCTAATACTTCAAAAAGTAGAACTATGTCAATTGTCCCGATTTTCATACTTTTCACCTGTTACAGACATATCATAATATGGACTTTACGATGACAGATCTAGATGATTCCAGATGTATGTCTTGTTCTTTTTCTTCATGGAACTTCACATAATATATCATTAATGCAGTTCCGACGAAACAATATCTTTATTTCTCAAAATAATTTCGAAAAAAATATTTGATATTAAATAGACATCTTATATTGGTGAAGGATTAGGTTGATTTTAAGATATTTTAGATCCCTTCTATCATTCAATATAGAACATCTAATACGTGAGTTAAAGTAGCAAGCGTAGGGGTATGACCAAGAACGCATTTTCATTGGCGTGACGTCACGGAACAGCTGACGAGATCGGAGTTGAGGGACTTAATTTTAATCTGCACCTTTAAATAAGGAAATGTTTTCATAGGGACAGACCGATCATAATTTTATACAAGCAATCACCTTAAATTTTTTCTCTCAAATTTAGCAATACCCTGTATATTTTCACTGGTGATCATGATTTAAAAAATATATATAGAATGGTGAGTCTATGCCAACCCTTGTGTAGAAAGTGTCATATTTCTGTTAAGTTCAGCACCTCATTATACGTTATAAAAGACTGATCCAATGCATGTTAACATTTTCGAGCTGCAAAAATGCAAAATTCAATATTAATTCATCATACAACGTTGGTAAAAATAATGGACCTCATGATGTTCGGATAGTTAAAATTATTTTAATGTGGTATTAATGCAAATGAACACCATAAACATCTAAGCTGGCTTTGGGAAATTCTTTAAAATGCTACCAAATTAATGATGAGCATTTGGATCTCAACGGGATATCAGAAAAATAAAATAAAAAATAAAAGAATAATGTATTTCATCGAAGGTCTAAGCCCGTAGGGGACCAGCTCGAAGACTATAAAACTTCTTTATTAGATGGCATAGGCGTAGCCACACATTTTTTCTCATTTATTTAGTAATAAGTATATGAAATATCCTTTACGAGTATTAAGCATCTTATAAACGGACAATATTTTTAGTGGATGCAATATTGGCAATTGTAGCCCAGCCAGCATGACAACATTTCAATTGTAGCATATGGCTCTGCCATATATATCTCGGCAATATTGTTTGCAACACTATGGCCTATTAATGCAAATAATTTGTTTCGTAGACGGGCTACACAATCGTGCAAGAATGGCTGACGAAATCATTCGCGTCGCAGCGACCTATATTGTTTTAAACACAAAGTTAAAGAAAAAGAAGAGTAGATTGTGGACTCGACCAGATTGTGGATTCGACCTTGGGTGTGAAACTTTAGATTACCTTAGTCTTGATAACAAGTTAAAACTACCATTTCACTAGTTTACCGCCAGCACTTCCGGTTTTCTTCTTTTTCATCTTTCTCTTTGCATAAGTCCTCAAGTTTCTGAATTTTTTGTAGGCCTAGCAAAACAAAGTAAAATTAAATGCACATGCAACACAAAACATGTGTAGCTATATGGCCGGGACACACTGAAAATATGGTCAATATATTACCTAATCTGGCTGTTATTGCTGGCAATGTTGCCAGCCACTGTGTTGCACCTACATATTACACTGAAAATATTGCCCGCTTAGAAGCACCTTAAGCGTTCAACGAAAACAACAAGGCAAATTCTAAATAAATCAAAATCTGACTTTTTCACAATTCACAGCGAATCCATTATTTTGCAATCTACATCTTATTAATTTTCACTCTTAAATGCCGGTTTTTTAATAATAATAATATTTATTTACCATTCAATTTTAAATATACAACAAGTTTAATTTACGATAAATAAATATAGAATCCCCACAGAAGGATGAACCTGTGCGTGGGTTGTACCATATTAATATACTATATATGATTATAATAAATAAAATAAAATAAAATTTCATAAAAAAGTATCTTTCATTATAAGAAACAGAGTACCAGGAGACTTATATGTAGATATCGTATTAAAAATAACTTACACATAAAACAGAAAAAGAACACAGCATTTTAAAAACAATTAGCAATAGGATTATAGTATATAAAATTTAGAAAATAAAGTTGCTTCCAGTGTGAAAAGAAAGGCACTAAAAATTTATGTAGATTTCACATTAAGAATCATTTATAAACAACACAAAAAAAAACAACACCCCACTTTAAAAAACAATGTGTAATAGATATTTGCCTCAAACATCAATATCAACAATACCAACAATGGAGAAACCAAACTACAAGTTACAAAATTCCAAATAAAATAAAAGTACATCTTCAACTAATATTTTATACACTGTAGTAATATGTATTTTTCATATCGACATATTGGTATATCTGTAATCTTGGCAAACCTAAGATACAAACTTTAAGCTTATTTTTGAATAAATGATTACTAATAATAGCTTTGGTATCCGCTGGAATGAGATTGTACAACCGAGGAGCCAAATAGGTATAACACTTTTGTAGAGTGTTTTTTTGTGATTTTGGCACATATTATGTAGAATTTATTTTATGATGAGTTTCATAATGGTGTTCAATATTTTTAAGTTCATGCTTATTTTCATGTTGCCTTATAACAGTTTTAAAAAAATAAAGTTGTCTTATATCTAGAATCAAGGTTTCTTTATAATAATATGCGAACTTCACCAGTTTTGACGTGGTAACAGAATTGTTAATTTTTTTAAATTGAGATAAGAGTCTTGTAAAGGAGAGTTGCTTAAGTTGTACCGCCTCCTAAATCGTACCACCTTAATTTTAATTAGAAATAAAGTGACTACAGCGCTCGTGCGGCGCTACTAGCAACTAGTGCTTGGTCGTAGTGGCGAGACAAAGTTTGGTGAGTGTGCGGTTGCTGTCTGAGTTATTGTGAACGATTTCCTGTTTTGGAGCTAATTGATGGTTTCCTAAATCGTACCGATTGCATCACTTGACAAAAAGTGTATT
>CAJUYI010000091.1:92432-105194 GCA_910591695.1 Galerucella pusilla
AATAACCAATACTTCTTAGGGTTATGGTGCTTTTGCACAGGGATTTATTATAAGGTAGAAAATAAATAAATTGTAAAAAGTGGTACGATTTAGGCAACCTTCCTCTAATACCGCATTAGTACCTCAATACTTTGTTCAGTAATAGCATAGTTGGTAAATTATTATTTTTACAAAGTGAACAAAATATCATTTCATTTTTCAATTTGAGAATTTAGCTCGGAATTTAGTACCACCGTTAAAAAATTATTAACAATAAACTGTTGTGTTTCAATATTTTACGTGACACACCCAATATTTTGATAAACTTTTTTTAGTAAATAAAAGAGAAATCTAAGAAAATTCACAAAAACACTACAGCAAGTAATCGTCAAAAATCAAGAGTACCTAGACATACCTATCAGCCGAGCAGCTGTCAGTAAAATTGAGAAAAAATTCAGAGAAACTGGTCATGTTAAAAATATTCAAAACGCTGGACGTTCTAAGGTATCAGAAAACGTGAAACTTGATGTTGCATCAAGCGTCGAAAAATACCATCCGTATAAAATTCAGTTACAGCAGGAACTCAACGATGATGATCCCGATCGCCGCAGGCAGTTTTGTGACATCCTGCAGAATTTATGTAGCCGCAATGCACGTTTTATTGAACAAAATGATGTTTATTGATGAGCCAGATTTTGCCTGAATGGTTGTTAATCGTCAAAATTGCAGATACTGGAGTAAAGATAATCTTCACTGAGAGTGGATCCCAATATTTCCGGATCTTACAACTCTAGTTTTTTTAAACAGTAAAATTGAACATGTTATGGTTTTTAGAAACCTCAAGAAATCGTTAACTTGGTCTCTAACAGCTAACTGTATGGTGTTGGCATCCTATGTTGTCTTCGCTGGTTTGCATACTGGAGACATTCTTGAATAATATGTTTGAAAGACATATTTTTATTACATTGGGCACATTAAAGCAGGTCTCCTTTACTTATTAGGAATTTGTGCGTTAGGGCTGTGTGTTCAATCCTCAATCGGGTAGCTTTAATTTGTTCAGCTTTTGAAGTCACTATTTCGTGCATTTTATTATGGATCTCAATGTTCCATTTATGTTGCCATAATTCTTGACAGTAACCTTGTGGTCTTGGTGAAGTATCAGCTCTAATTTTTGGATATGACTATTGCTGACTGATTTTTGAGCTGATATACCGGTATTTGACGGTACCAATAGAAAGATACATTCTTACGTAATTTTGTCATCTTACTTTTATAAATATAAACAGATCAATTGAAACATGATTTAACTTAAGATACAGGAATGCAATTTTTTTCCTGTTTAACTCATTACCCGCCTACTATTGATCTCTATATCGAATTTACATACGCACACAACTTGGTAAACCATTATTAAGTAAGAAACTCATTAACATTTGCATTACAACTACCAGTATACAATAGTACCAATATAATATAACGTGTTATGGTGAATAGCGACTCGAAATAGATTAAAATTCATGGAATGAGACGTTCGATCGGCTCTTTAAATTCACTTATATTCTTCACTTTGTTTTCGCCCGTACCCTACACGTATCTACACGTATTGTTGGTATGATGGAAATAACCGTTTTTTCAAGGTTCTCTCAAAGCATTTCGGATAAAATGCAAGTAATTTCTTTCCCTCCGTTTCTTGAAACATAACATAGCGTTATTTCTTCCCTAACGAATAAGTGTTCGAACCCTCTGCAAGTGCAAGTTCAAAGCGTTATTTTTTACTTATTAATGTTCTCTATCTATGGTTTTCATCACCTTATCCTGTGTTTTTGTGCTGGACAGCAAGAAGAGCTTAGACTTCTGGCATAATTTACCAGGATTGGTTCATTCAAAGGCTTTTATACATCCTTCGAAGAATGACTCCAAGCAAATGTTAGACTATAGCAGGCATGACCTACGTTGTCTAACAGGCCTTTTAACAGGCCACTGTCATCTTAATCATCATATGCTAAAACTTGGACTGTCGGAAGATCCTACTTGCCCTCTTTGTCTGGAAGATGATGAAACAGCAGCCGCGGCTCGAATCAGGTATCTGATGTTTGGCAGGGTCTCTCTCTCGCCCTCGGACCTGAAATAACATTCACCAAATAAACTACTCGGTTTTGTTAAGAAGCTGAATTTGTTTGGTGAGATCTGAATAGGTGTGAGCCACAATAGACTCTTGCAAGTCGCAGTAGAGGGCCTTATAGATCCGCTCACCACAAACCTAACCTTACCTTACTTAACCTTTTAAGAACGTGAAAAAAGAGGAACCTAAATGCAATATTTGTGATTGGGACATCAACGTCTACAATTGTTAAACCTGTCGAATCTACTTGAGTGTATGGTCGAGCTAATACAACAGTGGAGAAATAATGTAGGAAGAGATGCCCAAGGGTGAACCTTGTAAAACTACGCTCATTCCTATTCCTAGAAAGAGGAAGCTTGAAAGATTTGAACTGCCTAGCTAAAACAAACAAAGGAAAAGTGGCTCTAATGGATGCCAAATGAGAGATATGTAACACAGCAAACTAAATCTACGGAACGTACACTGGCACAGGACAGTGAGTTGGGGAAGTGGTTACGCTGGTCTTTCAACTCATATTTTCAGACAGTGCTGATGTTTCGGAGTACTCCGTGGAAGAATTAATTGCCGAAGCCTCCAACGATTCCCGTATACTGTCCTTCTGCGATGATTTAACAGACAATTACATTTCCGAATCTGCGAGATTTCCTCCAGAGATATGGGTTTCATGTAGCCCAAGCCGAGAACGGAAATTTGGGGAGGTGAACTACTTCTATCTTGACGCGGGTGCTTACAGGAAAATATGGGATAATGTTGAGGAATGGATGGAGATAAGTGGTGTAGTGGAGAACATGATTAGGGAATGAGAAGGACTCGATATGGCATGTGAGAGATAGGAGTGATAGAAGGGATAAGATGACTGAGAGTGTGTGAGGGACCGCCGCCCGTCTTGAAGTATGCTAGGGTAGTGATTCCGATGCGAGGTGGGTTTGGTTGGTAGGTATTCCCTTGGGGATGAGTCCAACACTGTCTGGGTACTGGACCCAGTCGATGATGAAAAAAAAGCCGAGAACGAACCACCAACTAATGAATCGTTTCATAGCCAATTTGATCGAAGATTTCATCCTCCGCATCCTAATATTCTTGTATTTTTAAATGGATTGAAAAATGTTCAGGAACTTATGTGCGATTGATTAGCTTACATTTACAAATATTAATTATGGAAGATAATTAATAGTTATTTAACCAACAAGTGTATTAATGAGGGCCATTAACAATTGAAATAATTTAACGCACGAGCAGAGCGAATGCGTTAATGTTCGAGATTGTTATTTGCCCTTTTAATACTCGTGTTAGTTACAAAGCTTTTCCGTCGACTATATCAGCTGTATTCGTTTTTCTCAATATTTAAAACATGGAGACTGTCTCCATTATTTGAAAACTAAAAATATTCATTTGTTTCATGGGTGAGTACTGTCAAAAATGAATATTGACATTGAAATGTCACAGAGATGGTCGCTGGTTCAAATGTCACTGTTTTCGTTTTTCTTAAATTCTTCTTTGGATTATAATTATTATAATTTTGTAGAATAATAAAATTAAACGATGGGTAAGTCAAAAACTAGAAGTATTCTATACTGGGATTCATTTTTTGAAGACGTCATTGTATGTTTGATTGCCTACACCACAGATGTGCGTTGGGTTGCCTGCAGAAAATCGTTGAGTAATGTAGGTAAATCATGCATTAATGGGGGTCATTATTGTATGATTTTGTCCAATTTTGATAACGTTAATAGCATATGTTAATACACGGTCGACGGAAAAATATGTTACAAATTTGATGGGTAAATTTAAAAATGAAAAAAATGTCCTGAAAAGGCTTTGTACTAACTATATGTTATGAGACATGTTCAAATTGAATATATGTTCATTAAAGAATACAATAAATATAAATTAAGATAATAAGTAATTAATATTTACCTACAATAGTATAATACTATTATAACGCCTTACAGAGTTTTTGAAAAGGCTGTTCACTAAGAGCAACAACTACTTCCCTGGCTGAATGCCACGAAGGACATTGAATTAGACTTGAAAGACTCTGTGAGGTGTTTTAATATACTATCACCTTTAACATTTATTGAACACTATTTGTTAACTTTGCGCCCAATCGCAGTTTTGTACATGAAAATCATATTGTTTGAATGTATTGGATATTAAAAGGTTTTGTTTTCTGAAATAATAAAGCAAAGAATTACCTCAAAAATAATTAAAAAAGACTAAACTTTACGACTATTAATTTTACGCCTTTTTAGTCGACTCGAATCGATGTATGTGTTTTTTCACGAAACGCATTCAATCCAAGATTAATAAAAAGTAAGATTTAAAAATTGGTTAATACGTTTTCTAATACAAGGCTAGTTTGATAAGTCAGTAGCTTCCAATTTTCCGAGCAGTAATAATAGTACGAGTATATTAAGTATTAAGAACGCTAATGGTTGTTTACCGGTCGACAGCAATTTTGCTGTAGACAAGTATTACCCTTAACGTTCGAGATGCTTATACCATTTTTTGCGCGATCGTACCTATTGAAAGAAATTTCGAATAAAATAGGTAATTTAAATTTCTTCGAAATGAACGTAGTGTCAAAAGTGACATTTATACTTCTCGATCAGTTTAAAATATAATTTGCATTTTGGTGCAATAGTTTTTATACTATTTATTTTTTTATATTGTTCTGTTCGGTTTTGTTCATTAAAAAAATATAAATTTTCTTATTATTTTCGTTCCTTTTGTGTAATGAACGAAGTAATATATTATTTAGAACCACTTAAATGTAAGACGTCGGTAAGTAATTCACTTACCGACGTCTGAACGGTAAGTAAATCACTTACCGACGTGTTAAACTTAGAAACCAGTAAACATAACCTACCGTCCTGACAACCGATGCTGTAAATAAACAAAAAAGATCGATCGCGCAAAAATTATATTAATTATATTACTTGTTCAATATTTTTTTATTAATTAAATTGTAGTTTTTTAAATCAGGGAAAGTTCATTGAGGCATCCGATATAGAAATTCTAACATGTATTATTTTAAAGGATTCAACTTCATTTCTATGCTGATTTAGCAACAGTTTAACACGTTTTTCATGTTCACAAAGACTCCTCTCGCTTTCTCAATTCTCGATCTAGTTTCAATTGAACAATCGTTTATTTCAAAGATTGTGCTCGAGATACTACTTTCACTGCTAATTTGTTGTTTACTCAAACACCATTGACTTCCTTCGAATTTGTCGTTAGCAGGAACTTGCTGTTGGTTATATTCAAGGACAATACCATCTTTCACAGAAGGAACATGGAAAAAGTTAGCGGTTAGGAGGGTTGTCTATGTTGTATATAGTATATAACAACATAGTTGGCTCCTGTCAACAAATATCAAATGTAAAAACTGTCATGTTTAATTGAAGCTATGGTTTGTTAGACTGTACGCGACGTAAAGCAAACTGTCAGTTGTGCGCAGCACACTTACGTTAAAATCTCGCATATACATTCAGCGCATATCTGGTTTGTTAGAAAATTAATCGTGATTTGATTTCAACGTTCAGCTCACAAGGAGCAGTACTGAAAAGAGATATTCTTAACAGTTATAATTCAATGAATAATTATTATATAATTCGATAAAATGGCAACCAAATGTTCCTCTTCTTCAATAAGTAAAAATGTTTAGCCATTGAAATGATTGAAATAAATTTGACCAAAATAATAAACATTATGTTCTGCACTCTGGATGTACCGGCATACATACACTAAAATAATAAATCTAACAACACACCCCTATTTAAAACGTTGAACGGAACAGATTCTGCTAATGTCGTATGCTGTCTGCGGCGCACAATTCTAAAAAACCTATGCTTGACTTTATGTCAAAGTTTCAGACCGCTTACTGAGCATAAAATCACAAAATGCTGACAGGTTTCCGTGGAGATTCAGGCGCCATCTTGAAATTCGTTTTTGGCCGATGCCTCGGTTACTTTGAATTATAGGGCAAAACTTGTTAAAAGCATTATTGTAGACAAAAAAAATTCGCACTTCTTGTCATCTTCAAACTTTTTTGTAAAACTTATTGTTTATGATTTATGGCCCGTTTAATTAAACGGCTCTTCTATCTCGCCCGATAACTCTTGAAATAATGAATTAATAAATAAATTGCATCTATCTATTTTCAAATATAAATTTATTCTTTACGAATATTGTTTGGAAGTTTTTTGTAATATTCATACTTTTTGAGCTATAGGACGTTCAATGTTGGACTACCGGGTGTAAAGTCGAACATTTCAAGGTATGTAGAGTATAATGGTACAAATTCAACTAAAAAAAATACCTCGATTGTTCATTTGATTGAGTACCTAATTATTATTAATCATATTATGTTGAGAGGCCATAATGAAATGAAAGAAGACGAAATAGGAATATTTTCCAAACGTATTGTCAATTTTTTTTAACAAAACAAAAATTAAAATTTCATCCAATTTTCGAGCGTTTTGAAGGAGGTAAAAATCCAGTTATAGTTGATCATCTTGGTTACCCTCTTCGGAGGAATACAAAGAAGACTGTGAAGTCTCAATGAACTCTTCATTCTCATGGTCAAAATCGTCAACATCTACCGACTCCTCGTTGAAGACGAGGTTCACTAATATACGAGTATAGGTATACTTCCCAACTCCAGATATTATTGGTTAGGCTAATGGAACCGCAAGGATCCACAGTCAATATCACAACCTCACAAAAAACTCCAGACCTTTTCTTCCCTTTTTGTATACACAGAAAAGAAACGGTTACCTGTTGCAAAAAAAGCCTTTGGGCTGCCACGTCATCCACCGAGCGTCGACATTTGTACATTAAGCGTCCTATACCTCAAAAAGTATTTAAATTATAAAAAAAAGTTATGAGCAAAAGTTGTAGAAAATAAAATAATCATTGAAAATCGATAAATGCATTTCTTCCACAACTATAGCTGTGAGGTTGACAATTATTGCTTCCTCTGGCCAACTGAGAAGTTGAATTTCTCTAGTAGTGGTTAATAATTTTTTCTATTATTAACCTAGGTCAATAAAGGACAAACTGAAATATTTTGAGAATTCAGGGATAGTAGTTCAAAAAAAACTTGTGCAACATAATTTTGTATACCAAAGAGATTGTTTTTAACATATTTGAATAAAAATGCCATTAGTTTAAAATTCGCGCTCAACCAAAAATGACTAATGACATAACGAGTACGTTCATAATACATCGAAAACTGACAGTGTACTTGTCAGTCAGACGACGGGATAAACGCTTCTCGTGGTGCGTTTGTGATTTATTTTTAATTTTTATCTCAAATTTGGCTAGTATTGGAAAAAATTGTATATACACCATGGTGGTGAAGACATTTATAAGCCTCGCACCTTATTCCGCACGGGGAAAAGCCACTCGCGAAATAATCTTGGTGCTCGGTCAATAATAAAATAGTCTTCACCACCTTAGTGTATAATATACTATTATGGATGTCGCTTCGATCGAAATTGAATCACGTGACCTTATTTGACGTTTGAAGCCAGCGTCGGACGTCACTATGAAAATAATTGCACTGGGACTCTATGCATGTGCTCTCTACTGACGAGTTGCAGCACAACAAAATTGTTCGAGCTGCGAGTGGTGATCATTTTTCTGACAACCCAAGTGAAAAGGTTTTGTTAAAGTTAACAACTTTCTGTTACATCTTCTAATAAAGTATAATTTAATGAAGGTACAGAGACACACATTGAGTAGTAGAAAGAGCCTTTCCATATAATTCAACCTCAAATAGGTTTTTCTACTTTTTTTTCTTTCTTGGTTTTGTTACTTGCAGGATTAAATAATACATTCGGTTATTTGATACAGAACATACTCAAGTGTTAACCGTTACTGACAATGATAAATTCTAATGCGAACATGTAAAAATATTCAGACCATCGTTAGTTGTAGTGTATTTTCAATTGAATGGATATAATATAAATTTATCGAGGCGAATCAAATAAGCATCAAGTTACGACTGGATTCTCTCCCACGCGTCCTTTGTTATAGTGTTATTCGATTATACTACTCCCGGTCGGTTCTCAATATAACTTTTTTTTCTGCAATTGTTTGATTACATTCTATCATTGGATGACAGGTTATCTAAGATACAATGCCATCTGCACCACACTGAAAATTAAAATAACCGAAAAACTAAATTTTAGTTAACTTTGATTTAACGTGTATTGGTTAATCATACAGTTAACTCTACCAGCGAAAACAATTGATTCTATAGCTCCATGTCATCTTGATGTCAGCTGTCAATAATTGGTGAAGATAAAGTTGATAGCTGTAGTTCCCAGAGGCTATTATTTGACGTTATGAGTTCGGTAAATAATGATATGCATGAGTATATACTTACTGATCTGATGATTTAAAAATTTGAGAATTATCAAAATAAAAAACTTATAGTCTCATATTTTCATTTTCATTGAATAATCTTTAATAAAATTAACATAAATTCAAATATTTTATATATGTAGATAACAGAGAAAACAAACGACTATTTATAGAATATAGAAAAGAATAAACCACTAAAACGAATCAGAAGTTTCAGTATTTTGAATTTTAACATGTGATGTCACAAAGCTTTTGATGACCCTGTCACTCAATGTCACATTCCGGTAATACCCCTCCTTTTTAACGTATTACGTAATTTATGGGTGTTCTCATATTCTATATTGAGGGATACCTCAACAATTTCAATGATACATCCCCTTCATCAATATTTCTTGAATACATTTCACAAAAGTCACGTCATCCACCTAGTAAGTTAAGACATACAATTTCGGGTTAACATCCACCCATACAACGCATTATGTCAAGATCACAGATAACTGTGAACTATAAAAGCTGACCTTACTGAATTTACTAAGCAGGTATAAACTGTCCAACATTTTTCTTATGGTTTTACTAAACTACTTGATCAATGATCAAGTGAGATCAAAATAATTCATAAATCAGAATAAGGCACGATACCCAGGCTACCATGATCTTGTAATGGTCTCGAAGTGCATTTGAGGCATCTATGCATCTATGCAATCCCATACTACCTTACAACTGACCTCTATGGAATCAAGTGCCTTCAGTGAAGCTTGGCTGTCGGTGAAGATGGCAGATGAACGGTATGTCCTTTCCTGCCTTTTAATTTCTTCAACGCAATGGGGAAATTGTTTTAGGACAACAATTCCGGCTAAGACTAAGAATAACAGTTATAAGAGCTTGACGAGGTATCATGCGTTTTATTATTGAATATATGAGGCTTTTACTTGACGAGAGTTACCGTTTGAGAAAGCTACTGTGTTAGCGAAACGCGTCACAACTTTAAGTTGAACATAGGTCTAAATAAAATGAAATTTTAACAAATTAAATTATATTATTTTATCGTTTTATTATTGCTTACATTTTGTGTTCAGTGTCATTCCCTACTGTTTAGTCTGCCAGCAAAAATGTTTATAAAATTGGTAAAGTTCATAAAAAAAACTACCTACTACATCCTATCAATTCTGACATAGTCTTAAACTCGTAAATATCATTCTCGGTAACAGAAATATTCAGTTCCTAGTTATATAAGAATGCCACTCCTTTGGTATCATACAAAGATTTCTACCACTGATCCATTTGTCTTCTAATCTGACATCTCATACTGAAGTATGGTATTTTAGCTTTTATTTTATGCCCTTCTTCGAAACACTCGGTCTTAGGGCTTTTTAAGCTTGAATTATACCTGCTTTCTTCTTTGGCAGGTAGACTACCGCTTGCCTCAAGAAACTAGATATCTCATAGTAGTATTTTTACTTTGTTCGGTTGTGTTATTCACTGCTGTTTTTTTTATTTACGAAAAATATCACCTTAGTGTGGAACGTCTTTTATTCTAATTCATCTACGAACAACATTTTGTTTGTAACAAATTTTTCAAAAATTAAAACCAAATATAAAGTAAAAATTAATTTGTTCAAATCTCCACTATATTTGCACCGAATTTCCGTAACCTTGCCGATCAAGTTTTTTCCCAGGTTTTCTTATAATTTATCATTGGAATTGTTTTTAATCGATACACAAAATCGAGATTGCTGAAAACGAAAATAATATCACAAAAAAAGTAACAAAAAATGCGTTTTATTAAGAATATTTCCGAATCGCTATCCCAATAAAACCGTTCCTAGACCGTGCACTTCACTGGATCCCATTTCTATATTTTTTCTCTTATTTTCTTGGGAATCAAACCACAATAATGTTTTTTATTTTTTATTTCGAAGTTTCAAAAAATTGCATATATCAGATATATTATCTTGTGAATGCGACAAATTCTATTTAGGTGAAAAATCCTAGACCATTGAAAGACCGAATAAGTGAACATAAAAAATATATCAAAGATAGAGAGTTCTTTAAGTCAGGTATTTGTAAACATGCTTGGGAAGAGGGGCATAAAATTCAATGGGATTCGACAAAAATAATATTGAAAGAGCCCATCAATAATAAAAGACGAGAAATCAAAGAAAGTGCTTTATACAACTAAATGCAGATAAATGTGTAGCTGGTATTTCAGCCGAATGTAGTCAAATTTGGTTACCAATGTTAGAAAGAGAAATTTCCAATAATCAATTACCTGCGTTATCAGGATAGCATGATAAGTTTTATCCAGGTTTTCTTATGATTTATCATTGGAATAGTTGTTAATCGATACACACTTCAATACACAAAATCACCAAACTGAGTTATACATATTTTAAAAACAAAAATAATCATACACAAATAAGTAACAACAAGCGCGTTTTATTAACAACATTTCCAAAATAAGCGAAAAAAGCGCTATCCCAATAAAAACCGTTCCTGGAACGTGCACTTCACTGGATTCCATTTCTAGTGGACTATCATATCGATGAAATGTCATAAAATAAAATATTTTATTTCACATTTTACCAGACATGTGATCTACTATACTGTATTTGAAAATCAAGAGAGAGTAAATTCCCAGAATAAAAACTAATTCGGTATGCAAAACTATAGTACAGTACGTGCGGTAAAACTTCAATATTTGTAATGCATTCTAAATTGTTTTTGTTAATTTCAATACAAAATTTATTAAATTTCTTGGACTATCACATTATTTTATGATCTTTCATTGTTACTACAGTAGGCCTAAGAGGATTAACGTGCGTCATAGGCGTAACCAGATTAGAAAGGGATAATTGTTATTTAACGACCTCCGAATGGCAACAGCTTCTAATGACAGATATTTTGACTTAAATAGTGCTTAAGTTTCTAGAAATGCAGTTATTTGATTTTCGATAAACGTGACAAATAGTAGTGACTAAAAATGGAAGCAGTTTGTGAGTATACGCCAGTGAAAAAATTAAAACTTGACCATTTATCGCTCAATGAAAAGAGTGCTGTAGTGAATGTGTACCACTATTTTAAACATCAAAATCCCTCAAACACTATTGACAGTGTAGTTGAAATAACATCTAAGGCAATGGGATATGGAAAATCTACAATATATAGAGTTCTAAAGGAAGAAAAATCAGGTGGAGTAACCAAAATTATAAAAAATATAATATTGAGGAGATAGCCAAAAAACGAGAAATTGAAATCCTTCGTTTACCACCCTACCATTGTGAGCTGAATCCGATAGAATTGATATGGGCTCAAGTTGAAGGTTATGTAGCCAGAAATAACACTACTTTTGAATTATCAGATGTTAAAAATCTCTTCAATAAGGCAATATCTGAAGTAACAAGTGAAAATTGGCAAAAATGTATTAGACACGTTACAGAAATAGAAAAAAAAATGTGGGAGCTAGATAACATAATTGATATTACTATAGAGCCCATTGTAATTTCTCTAGAATCAGATGGTGAATCTTCTGACACAGAGTGCGAGGAACCATAACTTTAAAATTATTAATTTATGTACTTTAATTTTATTTTTAGATTAAATTTTTAGATTGAACTGGCAGCTCTTAGCTCTCAAAATATTTGAATTTGTCCATTATTGACCTATAGGTTAATAATAGAAAAAAATATGAACCTTCAACTTCTCAGTTGGCTAGAAGAAGCAATCATTGTCAACTTTACAGCTAGTAGTGGAAAAACCTTTTTATTTGTTCAGGAAATTATTTTTTGACGTTTCTCGAAACCAATAGAACTTTTTAATTTCGGTAATTTATATACGTTCTAGCCAATCAAGACATTATCATAGTGAGAATAAAATCTACTTACATATTCCAGTGAGAATTATTCAATAATGTACACTATTTTTATTGAAGGAAAACCATATGACAGCCTATTTTTTAGATCTGATGCGTCGGCCATACATTTTCAAGAAATTTTTTAAATGATCTTGATTGTAATCTCGAAAAATAATCTATAGGGGGTTCGATAAATCGGATAGTTATTCTCTATGCATTTTCTCAAACTCGTTGCTATTTAGAAATCACAACTTTAGCCCGTCGCAACTCTAATTAAGTCCAACGCATTCCGCTTATAATGCTGACCGCCTTCAATCTTAGTGCCTATGGACGTCTCAATTTCACGGTAAGTCACATACCGATTTTGATAGCGCACCAACCGTTTTTGAAGGACTTTTACGACCATTGTTGGTGAGTGAAATACAGCCATATGTAAACC
>CAJUYI010000091.1:110194-120810 GCA_910591695.1 Galerucella pusilla
AACGTTTCTCAATTTATGAAAAAATTTCAAAATATCCAAATATGCGAATTGAATTTTTTTCAGTGCTTGCTATTATTATTATTATTAAAATAACAGCGACACGGTACCGGGTTTGCAGATTGTGTATTAAGACTATTTTTAAGGGCCAATAAGTGTATGTTAGGGAAAAAAAGGGAAAGTTATTCACGGTGAATAAATAGCGACAAATACACTTCATAAAAAGTAGACATTTTTCGAACTCGAACTGTTTGGCGTTGCATGAATAAGTAGGTAATTAATCTTTCGAAATAAATCACAATCTCTTGAAAGATATCATCTAAATCAGACGAACTTTCCGATTTTACTCCACCAAAGTATAAATTAATTTTACTACCTTACTAATTTGATCGCATTTACATTATAATTTTCTCTAAATGTTTACGGGGAGCATGTTGATTTATAGACCATTCTTATTGCCTCGTTTCAGTCACATGGTAGGCAATTATAACTACAGAGGTACCAATAACACAGAAATACCGTTTTAAATACCATATAATTATATAACAAATAATTTCCAATGGTCGAATTAAAACAGAAAAAAAACAATGGTCGGTTGATTTTTTTTTAGATTGGAGCCACTGAAACTTACCCTACGGGGGCTATTTTTGACAATATCGAAACTATAAATAATATGTTCCTTCCCATTTATCTCTCCTTAATATATTCAGAGCAACGCAAGAGGGAGCTTGGTGTCTTTTCGTTGGAGTTCTTTAAACGAAATTTATATCGAAAACTACACTGCTCAGCAATTAAAGTGTATAATTATAACTTATGCAAATATTTTATTTAAACGTTCATTGATATTTTATGCTTTTGTTTCACTAACACATCGCTTGAAAACAAATATAACATTCTTATATAATTGAAAAAATGTAGCACAACTTACTTCACCAGCCTTCTAGACTTTGGAAGATCAATTCCCGCCATTTACCTGTTTCTTACGATATCTCAGGATAGGAGAGATATATTGCCTTGTGGTTTGCAGTGTTTGATTACTAATTAAGTCTACTTTTTAAAGATCTACTTCAATTTGTATGCTTCCATTGGAAATTGTTACGAGAAAACACAATATTAAAAAAAAACAGCGCCCTCTAGCATTTATGTTATTATTCAGATTGCTTCATATTTAGAAATTTTCGATTGTTACAAAAAAGCTCTTTATAGGCTCTTTATAGGCGTTTTTTCGTAACAAGGTTTCCACTCTCCCCCACCCCTTATTTGGAGAGATAGACCTAAACTTGTAATATTAAAAACATGCAGAATTTATCGAGGAATTTGATTATAATATTTAATATGCTCCTTAATTGAGTGAATTTTGAAAAATTTTGCATTTTAAAATTTTAACTGTCAAATACGCCCTCTAGCGGTGGACCTAAAATTCTGAAAATAATTTCCAGGCGTTTCTCGAGGCCACTTTTGTAATAAATTTTTTTTTCCGGAACCTGTGCATAATCCACTCCTGAGATATGGCCGACTGCCGTTCTTAGTTGGCCACCCGGTACACAAGCTGTTATTAAAAATGAGAGGTTTCAAGAAAAGATCCTGGAGGGATTCACAAAGCTCCTAAAAGTGACACACAAATTTGGTTCTACACATACACGTATTAAGCTGCTGAGCGGCTAGTTTGAGTCTCTAGCTCTAGAGCACTTCCACTGGAAAGTTAACTCATTTGACCCCTCCAGAACACCAAGACTAGATGGTATATTTCCCAAATTCCCACGGGAGAGAATATTCAACATAATAGGCTATTAAAATAGGATACTCATAGATATACTACAGATATGGGCAACAAGCCATAGGGCGCTGTGTAAGAGAGAACGTCTGTCTGATCCGGTGAGAGAGCAAGAGGCAGATTATCAGAGATTTTTCTGTCTTTGTCTGTGTATATAAAGCATACACGCTATAAGAGAAAGGCTGCCCAAACCTCCTACTCTATCTCTCTTTTATATACTGACAGGTTCCGAGCTGGCTTGTTGCCTCTATCTGTATCTCCATGTCTGATACTACGGAGCAGCCAAGCTTGAGGATATATACCAATTGCGAGGAGAAAGTCAAACGTACTGTTTATTGCCAAACCAGGGAAAGAAATGTACACTCAGGCTAAATACTACCGACCGATTAGTTAGAATCGAAGTGGTTAAAAATTTGGCACGTCGTTATATTTGACGAAGTTTCCGATATTACGAATGTTTCAATCTATACCATTTATATATTAACAGGTATGGTATTTTTTATTTTTTTTATTTTAGCTTAACGTGCCTCGACAGCGCTGGTCATTGGCACAGAAAAAATAAATACAGATATTTACATAATTATTACAAATATTTAAATTAGATTTTACAGTATAGGTTGGTAGCTTTCAGGAACTGTAAATTGATTTCGGTAGGGCAGTGGAGCATTTCCTTGAGGTTGGGCCTAAGATCAAGTTGTTTATATGTAGCAGAATAGCACAATACCATTACAGCTATGGCAAACGGGACGATTTCCTGAAGACATCAGATATCCGTGTGAGAGTTTGGTATGACTGATTCGGATTCTTCTGATTGTAGCAGCCTCTATCTGGTTTGCATTTAAGAGTTTCGTGAATATATTATAGCTTAGTATGCAAGGCAAGAAGCCATTAAAGCACTGAGCTCTTATGTAATCAGTTCCAAAATGGTGTGGGGGGAATGCCCAGACAAACTAAAAAAACTGGGAGAGTCAATTTACTGTGGATTCCAGTACACACTGTAATAAAAGGAAATTAAATAGCAGATGAATTAGCAAAGAGGAGGTCTGAAATACCCTTTTGGGTGCTGAACCCTTTTGCGGAATCAGCTCCAATGTAATATTGGAAGAAATAGGTAAAAAAGAGAAGATCTGAGCATTGGAAAGATCTAGTAGGACTTTTACAATCAAAGATTCTTCTGGGTGACTACATCCTGTTGAGATCAAATGAATGCATAAGTCAACAGGGATCCTGAATGGGCACCTGAAAAAGCTCAAAATAGTGGAGGAAGAAGAATATAGATTTTGTGGTATGGAAGAAGAAACCTCCATCTTCATACTTTCTAGCTGCACAGCACTTCAAAATCCTAAGGCACATCACCTGGGAGATTACTGGATAGAAGAGGAACATTTACTTAAGTTGAAGCCTGCAGATATCCTAAAATTCCTACGGGAAGTAGGACTAAAGGAGCTACAAGTTTCTGAGACTTTCCTAAGAAAATAAGTAGAAGTAAGGGGCACAATAGATCTTTTGGGTATCAGTGAATGTCACCCCAATATACATGCATACAGAATAGTGAAATAAAGTTAGCAGTTTGCCCACCCATCCCCTTCTAAGGTCCACACTTCCAAAGTTGTATTATCGGATTTGACACACCCTCCTTAGCAAAATTCACTTCAAGTGTCTGCATTATTTTTGAATTGGTTAGCATAAAATTCACCTCCTTGACTGGATTAGTATTAAATCCTTTTTTATTATTATTTTCGATTATTTATGTATAAGTAAATGTAGAAGGCATTTTAAATTTATTATTGTGGATTCAATGTATTCATTTAAAATCATCTCTTTGTATATAAAATTGTTAAATTTTCATAAGAATAAAGCATATGTATCTCTGGTACGGCTATCGAATTGTCCGCATTACAAATAAGAAAATCATTCGACTGATTTATTCATAAATACGGCATTTAATACAATTTTTAAGCTCATTAATAAGGATTATGCTCTAGCACCAAGGTTATAGATGCCTACGAATCATTTCATTTTATTAGATTCATTTTATAATTTTAAATTCAATCGTCATAGAGTACACTTTTTAGTTAGTTTCTTGATCGATCCATCCCACGTCTTTTCGACTGTATAAACAAATGAATAATATTGTTCGGTTTTAGTTCGAGACGCCAATGACCATGAGTAGTTATTTTTTTTTCATATTCTTCTATTGACCGCCGAGCGGGTTCGAACTCAGCGGGATTCCTAATGTCTGTATCAGTTGATATTCTAACTTTGATGGCGAAAGAGTTTAATTTTTGGATACGGTTGAGTTAACTTGGTTGATTTTTTAAATAGTCAGGTTTGATGATGAATAAAGTATGTGGAAAAAAGCTGTCAACATTTATTCTTATTCAAAAACTTTAGTAGTGGAAAGTTAATTTTTTTAGTGGCAGTAACGGTTTTATGATCTACAAGCTTTTTCCGTTATTTAAATTATGAAAAAAGTTCCAAACAAGTGAAGCCACTTCAAACTTTTTTATCATGGGTATTAGGAGATTCTGTTATTGGTCCCTTGTTTATACCGGGAAATTTAAACGATGAAATGTACCTTGATATGCCGGAGAAAACTATTGAGCACATAATTGTTCATGAATTAGAGAACCAGAAGGACGACGATGGCAATCCATCATTCCATCTCTAGATGAACATTTGTTTCACTTCCAGCAAGAAGAAGCATCTCCCCATTACGCAGAAGCAGTGAGGGACTGGCCAGACAAATAATTATCCAAATAAATGAATTGAAAGGAGAGGTCCCATTGTTTGACCTTAGGTCGGTTGTTTATAAAACTCAACCAATCAAAATTAACGACGAAGAATTATTCAAGTATGTCGTGATATTACTGAAGCAACATTTGCCAACGTTTGTAAGAACATAGAGCCTACAATTGGCATCGCAATAAGTTTTGCCAAACAAACACTAAATACCTGGACAGCAAGAAGAACTTTAGACTTCTGGCTTAATGTTCCAGGATTGGTTCATTCAAAGGCATACATCCTTCGAAGAATGTCTCCAAACAAATGTTAGACTATTGTAGGCATGACCTACGTTGTCTACTATGTCATCTGAATCATTATTTGCTAAAACTTGGACTGTCGGAAGATCCGAATTGCCGTCTTTGTCTGGAAGATGATGAAACAGCACAGCATAATATAATTTGTGCCTGCCTCGCCGCGATTTATATCTAGTATCTGATGTTTGGCAGGGTCTCTCTCTTGCCCTCGGACCTGAAATATCATTCTCCAAATAAACTAATCTGAATTTGTTTGGTGAAATCTGAATAGGTATGAGCCAGTGGCGGCACGTGAACTTTTTAAGAGGAGGCTGGACATAAAAATACTCTAAGTACTCAGCCAGTTAATATAACCTTTGCGCAGAGACCGTACCAGCTACTTCAGTGACAAAATTAATTGTTGCCCAGCAAAAACCAACATGGAGTTATAGAGTTTCTCTTGCCCAAAATTTATTTTTTTTCTCATAATTCATTGTGCAGTGATATTTTATCAAAAAATTTATATTTTAGAACCAAGTTATCTAAAAGTGTATTGAAAAACTCTTTTGAAAAACATTCGAATGAGCTTTTATTCGTCAAGTCGAAAAACCTCAATTCATGTAAATCGGAAAATCGAATCTCAATTTGACCTTCAATAGTATCTAAAATTTCATAAAAAAGTTGTTTATAATGTAGTTTCTTGTCTACCAAATTATATGTTTTCCTCCTTTCCACGGGAGGAGCGTCATCAGTTGAAAAATTTTCAAATAAAATATTAAAATGCAATTCTTCTATCACGGAAACGAGATACTTCAAACGTTCTCTTAAATAAATTATATAAGTTTATTTATGTTGTTGAATTAGAAAAATAACATGTTTGTTCAAATATTAATTTAAAAGTAACAAGAAAAAACAAAACTAAATTATTCCCGCTAATCATCTAAAACAAAACAAGCACGCACGAACCCACGCTCGTATCCTGTATTTCGTAATTCGTTTTGGTTCGTATACCATCGCAACCGCTAGAAGCTATCCCAGAGGCTAGCCTACCGAGAGTGTTGCCATTTCCGCTCTTTTTTACGGTATTAGCAATTGGACTGGTGGAAAAAACGGCAACTGTGTAGAGCAGCACGTGTTTTGAGAGAGATGTCTGTGGAATCTAGCCTAAGGGCACTGTGTTCAGATTCTAAGATAAGTAGTGAAAACGGGGAATTAATTGTGGAATTGGAAAATTTTAGATAAACAGAAATAATCAACAAAATATTTCTGGTGATACACTCTGAATAAATTGTTGAGGAATAAGAACAAGTTACAGACTGAGTAGAAAGGGAATCATTAAAAAAAAACACCTCCTCACTTCTTAGAAATCAGACAACCTGGGACATGCCACAAGACGGTATGATGAAAAAATATAACTTTTCAAAGAAATTCGTTACGGAAATGAGCAACAAGAAGGAATGGGATCCAAATACCATTACCAGACTTGGAAAGAGTGCCATTCAATGGTACACAGATGGCTCAAAAGCAATAGAAGGAACTGGGATAGGAGTGTTCGGGTCAGGAACCAAACACTCTGAAAGCTTGGGAAAAACCCCAAGTATCTTTCAAGCGGAAATCCACGCCTTAAGAAAGTGCGCCCAGTTCAATATTGTTAAAGGATACAGAAGACAAAGGATTATCATAATGTCGGATAGTCAAGCAGCCATTAAGGCACTGAGCTCTTGTGTAATCAGTTCCAAAATGGTGTGGGAATACCTAGACAAACTCAATGAACTAGGCAAGAACAACATAGTCACCTTACTATGGATTCCAGGACACACTGGAATAGAAGGAAATGAAATAGCAGATGAACTAGCAAAGAGGGGGACTGAAATACCTTTCTGGGGGCCCGAACCCTTTTGCGGAATCAGCCCCAATGTAATATTGGAAGAAATAAGTAAAGCCGAGAAAAAGAGAAGATCAGACCATTGGAAAGATCTAGTAGAGGGCTTATACAATCAAAGACTCTTCTGGGTGACTACAACCTGTTGAGATCAAAAGAATGCATATGTCAAAGTAAAACTGCGCTAAGAGTTTGAACAGGGATCCTAACGGGACATTGTCGCCTGAATGGGCACCTGAAAAAGCTCAAAATAGTGGAGGAAGAAGAATGCAGATTTTGTGGAATGGAAGAAGAAACCTCCATCCACATACTTTCCAACTGCACAGCACTCCAGAATCCTAGAGCAGAGCACCTGGTAGATTACTGGATAGAAGAGGAACATTTGCCTAAGTTGAAGCCTGCAGATATCCTAAAATTCCTCCGGGAAATAGGACTAAAGGAACTACTAGTTTCTGAGACTCTCCTCAGAAGTAAGGGGGCACAATAGATCCTTTAGGTCTAAGTGAATGTCACCCCAAAAATCACACATACACATACAAATTGTTGAGGAGGCTGAGCCTCCTTAGCCTCCTTCGGGGTGCCGCTACTGGTGCGAGCCACAAACAATATACTCTTGCCAATCGCAGTGGAGGGCCTTATAGACCCACTCACCACAAACCTAACCTAACCTAAGAGCATAGAACTATTAATTAAATATCTCAAAGAAACCAAATTGTATCAATGATGAAAATATATAATTTGTGTCGATAATAACCTTATTGGTTGGAGCGACTATAAAAGAGAAATGAAGAAAAAAAATTTTCCTACGATCACATAGGAAAGTGACATATATCGCACTGTCTAGTTTCTAGTTCTATGAAAAGTGGCCTTTATTCAGACGCGTACGGAAAAAACTTATCCATACGTGTACGGATAAAAAAGCTGTCAAATGAATTTTTATTAAGATTGACCACTGGCAAGCTGTCAAATATATAATTTTTAATTAGATTCACGTATTCATGTAATATCTAAATTTGAAGCGATCTATTCAAATAGTGAAATTTTTGTCATTTTCTTGATTAAAAAAAATTTAGGGCGCGGTCGAGGATCGAACCCGCGTACCCTTCGTCAGAAGTCCGATGTTGTACCAACTAATTCAAATCACCTGTTATAATAGTAGGAAAATGTAATCATCTTGTAAGGTATTCATGATAAGTATGTATAAAATATGATGAACAATAATAATTTCACTTTCAATTTCTATAATTATCCAACCAATTAATAATTTCAATAACCTACCTATATTGTATAGTTAAAGTACTTGAATTTTTGCCACTATTGATAGTTTTTGTTAATTTTGAAATCAATTTTGTTGACTTTAATTGTAACATTTTGTGTATTAATATGTCAGTTGTTGATTACACATTATTTGGTGAAATTATCACGTGATCGTAGGAAAAATACTGTACATTACTCGTGTGATTGTCGCACTCGGCTCATGCCTTGTGCTACAATATTTCCCGCTCGTGTGAAAAATGTCACTTTCCGCACACGGTATGTAATATACTATAAATATCTATCTAAGAAATCAGATCACTAATTACTTATACTTTGAATAGAAAAGAAATCATTTCTGCTGCTCAATGTAAGAAATATTTAATAAGAGTTGATTTTTACACAAAAATCTGTAATTTCATTTGATTTTATAACATAATTACAAAGATGCGGGATCAGTAATCAGTAATCCCGCATATCAATCCTACGGGATTGAATTTGCTGCGGTTAATCAATATTTCCAACTATCAAGGGAAAAACAAATACATAATTTTGAGAACGTGAGATTTCGCATTACCATTTAATTATCTAGAAAAAGTAGAAATTTTGCGATATGGAATTAAACAACAAGAAAAAAATGGGATCCAAATACATTCACCAGACTTAAAAATGCCTTCCGATGGTTCCAGCTCAAATATAACAGAAGGAACTGGGATGGGAGTGTACGGATTAGGAACCTAGCGCTCTAAAAGCTTGGTAAAACACCTAGTATCTTTCAAGCGGAAATTCACGGCATATTAAATTGTACTCAGCTCAATATTGAAGATAATGGTTATCATCATGTCAGATAATCAAGCAGCTATTAAAGCACTCAGTTCTTGCGGAATCAGTTCCAAACTAGTATGGGAAACTCAATGAACTAGGCTGTTCTCGCACAAACAGTAGTTTCAAAAACAAACTGGAATAGAAGGAAATGAAATAGCAGATAAATTAACAAAGAGAAGGGCGGAAACAGCCTTTGGGGAACTGAGAACAAATGAACGCCTAAAAAATTACACTGAGAATCACCAGTGTTTTAACGGGGCGTAATATTAGCAAGATAAGTAAAGTTCTCTTCAGGATCTAAGAAACTTACTTGACTTGACTTGAGACTTGGCTTGAGATGCAATAAAACCATAGAACTATTTGGATTTACCGTGCAGAACCGCATACCTGATGAAATAGAGAAAGTACTAAGTAAATTAATAAGATTGACCCAAAAATCTTATAGAGTTTTCAGGTGATAATTTATTATTTGTCAACAAAATAAATACATCTCTGTCATGGCTAATACTTTCAAGGCTTTATTGCATGTCATTATCCCATCTCAGGTCTGGTCAATTTCTTAGATCGTGTAACGAACTATATTCTTACAATAAACATATACCTGGGCAAAACTCAACAACCAAAAATCTTCTCACATTATTTTAAAAAATAATGTCAAATGATAAATTGTTTTTTTTTTCTCGTATAAAAGTGTTGTTAATAATAAATTTTTTAACACAAAAGAAAACAGAAAAGTTAATAGTACCAAGGATAATTGTTTTTAGCACTTTTGACGTTTTTTATGTAACTGGTTCCAAAAAGATAACATCTTATGCAAAACTACAACATATTACCACATACTCCGACCGTAATCTCATTTCAAACATATTTTCAGTCGCTAGGATCATTAACATTTTTTTTATTGTTTATAGGCAAGTAAACTGGTTTCCGTTGAAGTGAACCCGTCGAGTCCAACTCTGCCGTTTTAATTCTTCGAAAAAGTTTTGTGTAGGCCATTTGAAAAAGTAAATGAAAGTAACCTTATCAGGTTTATTATGAGGTTTCGTCGATTCAACATGTTTTTAATGGCATCTAATCCGAAGATGAATGGTGGCAGATACGTGATAGTTGTACGAGATGAATTTTCAATTTGGACGTCAAAAATGGTGAGCAAGCTCATACGAAATCTTAAAATTAACGTCGTTGGGCGGTAACCGACCGAGGAACATCTGAGCTATACATTTGCACCTACAAAGGTATTTTAAATAAATGCTGTTGAATTTTTTCACGTTAAAGTTGAAATATAGGATGTTTCAAAAAAAGATAACGCTGTTGATAGGATAAGTGTAACACTAAAAAATAAGTTGTGATTGGTTCGTAAAAATTTCCATATCATGTACTCGTCTTGAATGCCCGTTTGTAATTATCAATGATTTAGTACAAGTTTTAGTCAATTTTTTAGAATCCTAAACTTAGGACACTAAAATATTGACAAGAAAAAAATGTGTTTGCAACACACTTATTTAGGTTGTGATTATGCGCACTGAGCAGTATGATTTTGTTAGTAACCTGTCACTTTTCAGATTTTGGCAAAGAATTTGAATTTTTCAATTTAAATAGGTATCAGACAACAATGGACACATAATTTTTATTGTTAGCAGCAGCATAAGTAGTAGTTAAGAGTTATATAAGAAAGAGAAGCCCTCATGTACTTATTTTTATATTGAGAACTTTAACTATGTAAAGGCAAGGCCTTCCTTTATATAGTTCAATAAGTCGAAGTACTTGATCATGAGATCACTACATTTTTGATATTTAAAATAGCTCAAACGAAAAACTTTCACATACACAACATTTTCACCCCTAAATAAACGATATAATATAT
>CAJUYI010000091.1:136844-191712 GCA_910591695.1 Galerucella pusilla
TTATAGGTTATAGGTTATAGGTTATAGGTTATAGGTTATAGGTTATAATATATAATTTGAATTATTTTTTATAGCAATATATATTGGAGTTTAGTAGTTGTGGACAACGCGGAATATCAATTCAATGATGAATTTTTGTTACAGTGCATTTCCAATTACAAACCACTCAAATTATCAGACTATCAGATAGATGTCAGATATAACAAAAAACAAATAACAAAAATTAATGTGAATGTCCCATAGCCGGCACGAAGTGCAAGTCGAAGTGAAAGAGTTTGCAGCTTGCAAGAAATTTCGACGACTTCAACTTCAACTCTTATCTGACCTGACGCCAAATTGCGTTGTGAACAATCACACTGAAATAGATTTGCTTAGCTTGCGTACCAAAGTGCCACTTGGCCCGTGAATTGATTACGACTACCTGTATAGCTTAAGAGTTCCACTGAATTTGCTCTTTAATATCCTAAATTCAACAGAATTGCACTTTAGAACTGGGAATTCAAAAGAAGTAACATCCTCCAACTGACACTTCACATCAAAATTTCACTTTAAAACTGACTAAGTATTCAACTTTATAGACAGGCATGGACAAAAGGAGAATTAAAGAGTTTTCGAATGTTTATAAAAATTCTTTTTGAGATTTGAAGCATTCGTGAAGCTGTTTTGCACGGGTTTTTATTAAATAAAATTCTGAGATCATTGAAGTTAAATTGTAAATTTGAATAAATGACCAGTGTGAAAGAATGAGTTTAGTTGTGCCTAATTTATAAGGTAAGAGACCAGGATATTTGCTTAGATCATCGTGGAATTTGACTGGAGTTTTTCTGATAAAATTGACGACGAGGATCCCGACGAGGAATCTGTAATTTTTGAAATAATTTTAGTTTCGTTTAAGTGCACTATAATTTTATGTTTTGTTTTTGTATTCTCAATTTCTATTTTTCCGTTTTCTTATATTTTTGTTAATATGTACGGTCCATTAAAGGAGGGTTTTTTGGAGTTCGATTTTTATTTTGTCTACTGATAATTGTCTGTTTTTGTCTTTGGGACCTTTCTTGAATAGATTGATAGAAGGCTTGGGTAATATTTTTATGGGCATTCACATATTGGGTGTAAGCTTGAGTTGGTATTAAGAACATTGCGTCTCTACTATCCGTGTGTCCTAATGTTAGTTCAAAAGATGTGAAGCCTGTTCATGAATGAATTGTATTATTATATTATGCTATAACTGCATAAGGCATTATTGTAATTAAGTCTGAGTTTTCGACTTGTTCTTTCAAAATTCTCTTATGTTCAGTTAGAGTGGAGTGGAATCTTTCCACAGAGGAGTTTGATTCATGATGGTAGGGTGTCGTAAAACGTAGATTTCAATTTTGTTAATTTTTAATAGTTCTTTAACAACGTCATTGTTGAATTCCTGAATACTCCTCCACAGTCATCTATGATTTGCTTAGGAATTCCGAAAAATGCAGTGAAAAAATGTACTAATTGTTGACAAGCCCATATGGACGCTACAAAATAAGATAACGCTTGTCCAAATTTTGAAAATTTTTCTATAACTGTCAAAATAGAGTACAAAACTGAGAATTTGAAACTGGGAATTCTACAGAATTTACGGAATACCTACAACTGAGAATTTAAGAGAATTGGCCTTTTAAAACTGGGAATTCAAGCGAAGTTTGTCACAGACACAATGTTTTTAACATACCTTGTGGAAAAATAATACATTTTAGAAAAAATGCACTTCTTTATCTTCAGCTGTTTAAAAGTTATAAGCAGGTTAATTAGGTGAAAATATAAAGGTAGGTACACCCGATATATTTATTATATTCATACAAATGTTATTTCAAACGAAAATACTGTTGTTTTTATTTTTTGTTATTGTTATAAGTTATGAGTAATAATTATAAGTTTCAATTCTAATCAAGTATTCTTGTATATCTCCAACATTTTCAATCGCCTGTCGCTGATTTAATGTTTGAAAATTTTTAACGATTGAATTGATTAAAAACACCTCATCAGAGGCATTACTTGAATAATGGTGATGCCACTACGTAGTTATTGGTGTAAAAATATTTTTTATTCACGCTTGTATTCACACTTCAACAATTTTGATTACTTCAATTAATTTTAAATACATTTTAATTATTTTGCAAATAGTTAACTACCTCTTAATTACTTTAAATATGCTTAGCGCTGGTGAAATTTGTAAAATAAGAAAAAGAGGCTGGTGAGAACAAAGTGAATCCTCTCAAGTATTATGGGGTACTCGAGTGTAAAAATGTTCATGTGTTAACATGATACGCAACATGAGCAGATGATTATTCATCATCGTTATTTTGTTACCTTTTTAGCCGTTCCGTCTGAAAATTTTATGATTTATTTTTTGAGTTTTGTATAAATTAAGCGTATCGTTTTTGTTGAATGTGTTACACCACAAAAAATTTTTCATTCCATTTTGATGTTTAAGAAGTGATTAGAATGGAATATTTTTATTTAATTGTTTTTCGGCAAATCGCTAGGAAATTTTGACAGTCCAGACAAAATTTCTTAAACAGAAAGTCAAGATTCCATTACTGTTAGGAGATGCTACATCTTTCTTTACAGTTGTATATATGCAGATTCGCACTTTTCTCTTGATTCATTTGGGAATAATTCTAATGAAGCAGTATTTACTGCCGCAAACAGTTCCGGAGGAGTTCCAGAAATGGAAAATTCATCATCACTTATGTTCGAGAATTCGACCTTTATGCTTTTCCGTAGTAACCCAAGTAATTTTATTATAATAAAATCACTTACGAATTTTTCCAAATTAATTAATATCTGTGGAATTTTTAACCATTTGCGGAAAAATAGCCAAGTTCTTGGATTCTCAGCTTGCGCCTCGCTTGTGCAATCTTCACAGTCGTCCAGGAATGTTAGACTTTTCCTACTCGGTAAACAATCTAGTATTATCGAGTTTACAACATATTTCTTGATTTATTGAGAAGAAAAAAAACCTTTATTATTTAAACAATCAAACATTATATCATTTCAAATTCCGGTTTGTTCGTATCTTCTACTAAAAGTAGGAAGCTGGCAGCACAGTATTGAATTCTGGTAAGTGTCTATGATTCGGGAAATACATTTTAATACAATTTTATTCTGTTTCATATGAAATGATTGTTTGAACAATAATAAAAAAAGATTTTCGTTTCAATTAGCTTTCTTCTATTTTATTTTCAATCTGTCGCCTATTATATCAAGACCTTTCTCAATGTAAGATCGGCCAACTAATTTAGTTCGAATATAGCCTGTAAATATTGTGAATTTTCAGTTTAGCAATTAACAACATAATATAACTGGGAATTCAATAAAGTTGACCGCATAAAACTAACAATCTAATTCAATTTACCGCATAGAGCTGGGAATTCCCTTCAATTTACAGTACTGGCAATTTTCTAGAATTTACAGCACGAAACTGGATATTTAAAATTGTCAATGTACAGAATTTACACTGAAAATTTAAACGAATTCACACTGTAAATGGGATTTAACCAAATTTTCCGCATAAAACTGGCAATTTTAATGGCAATATTAACCATTTAATACAGTTCACACTACAATACTACCAATTTAACAGAATTTACAGCAAAAAACAAATTAATACTGGTAATTTTACAGTATTTAACCGAATTTATAAATTAAAATTGGGAATTTAACAGAATTTACAGCATAAGACTGAAAATTCAACCGAACTTAAACTGAAAATTTAACCGAATTTACACTGAAAATGGAAATTAACCAAATTTCAAGCATAAAACTGGCAATTTTAATGACAATATTAAGAATTTAATACAGTTTACACTTCAATACTACCAATTGAACCGAATTTACAGCAAAAAGCTAAAAATTTCACCGACTTAACAACTTGATACCGATAATTTCACAGGATTTAACCGAATTTATAAATTAAAATTGGGAATTTAACAGAATTTACAGCATAAGACTGAAAATTCAACCGAACTTAAACTGATAATTTTTTACTGAATATAGTAACCAATCAAATTACTTAATTTTAAGTCATGTGTCAAATTTCAACCAATCACCTCGGTATTACAGCGAAAATACCCTACATGTGGTGTTTTCAGTTTGGTGTTTATTTAAAAGAAAAAATTAATTAAACGTCAAACTGACAACTGGATTTAAAATGTCGCGAGGATTTGGTATTGCATCTAAAGATTCAATTAATTTACCAATTGTACATTTCACAACTGTATAAACTGTATAAAAATTAATAATATTTGTTTGATCAAAACTAATAAATTATCAAATCTCAGATTGACAATTAATTTTTTGATATCTACAAAGTAAAAAATTATCTAATCGAATACTCCTCGGGTCTTGATGAATACTCAAAATTTTGTCATAGAGAATGCTGAAAGCGTGTTGCTTGATAATAGCCCAAGGCCGCAGGCCGAGGGCTATTATCTTTGAGCACCACGCTTCAAGCGTATTATCAAGCAACACGCTTTCAGCATTCTCTATGACAAAATTATCTCGGTATTATCAAGACCCTAGGGGTTTTACTACGGAAAATTTAACCGAATTTACACGGGAATTTTAATGTCAATATTAAGCATTTGATACAGTTCACACTTCAATACTACCAATTTAACAGAATTTACAGCAAAAAACTAAAAATTTCACCGAATTAACAACTTAATACCGGTAATTTTACAGGATTTAACCGAATTAATAAATTAAAATTGGAAATTTAACAGAATTTACAGCATAAGACTGAAAATTCAACCAAACTTAAACTGAAAATTTAACCGAACTTACACTGAAAATGGAAATCAACCAAATTTCAAGCATAAAACCGGCAATTTTAATGGCAATATTAAGCATTTTAATACAGTTTACAACTCAATACTGCCAATTGAACCGAATTTACAGCAAAAAGCTAAAAATTTCACCGACTTAACAACTTAATAGTAATTATCGGTATTAAGTTAATACCGATAATTTCACAGGATTTAACCGAATTTATAAATTAAAATTGAGAAATTAACAGAATTTACAGCATAAAGCTAAAAAATTTAAATAAACTTATACTGAAAATTCAACCGAATTTACACTGAAAATGGAAATTAGCCAAATTTCAAGCATAAAACTGGCAATTTTAATGACAATATTAAGAATTTAATACAATTTACACTTCAATACTACCAATTTAACAGAATTTACAGCAAAAAACTAAGAATTTCACCGAATTAACAACTTAATACCGGTAATTTCACAGGATTTAACCGAATTTTTAAATTAAAATTGGGAATTTGACAGAATTCACAGCATAACACTGAAAATTCAACCGAATTTACAATGAAAATGGGAATTAATCAAATTTCAAGCAAAAAACTGGCAATTTTAATGCCAATATCAGAGAACCAACAGGACGGCGATGGTAATCTAGCTCCAGATGAACATTTGTTGCAGCAAGAGTGGCCACATAGGTCACCAGACTTACCGCCACCTGATTTTTTTCTTGTGGGGTCACCTTAGGACGGTTGTTTATAAGATTTATTAACACCCTGTATAATTATGACTCAGACTGTTGGAAAGCATTTTCTACAGGCTTTCTAACGACGTATAACAAGTTGGTGGCTGCCATTTAAATTTTTGTAAGTAGGGTAGGAGGGGCATAGAGGGTTGATGGGGGTGCTTTTTTAGTTCCCCCTCTCTAACCTGGAAACTGTTTTGAAATATTTTGGATATCTCCATTCGTTCACGGGTACAGCCCATTGTACCATGTTTTGGAACAACCTCTACATCAACATTTACACACATGTTAACTTTTCGGTAATTTAACATTAGGAAATATAAAATTTGAAAAAAAACGACAACATTGTAATATCAATTTTTAAGGCCATTGGCTTCGACGGAACATTTTCATTCTGTACGAAACCAGCATTCTCTTGGATTGTAGAGATGGGCTTGACGAATCTTTCAAATAATTCGAGATAAGTTGTTAGAGTTCCGTTAGTCAGGCTCTGTCATTCGATACGACACACGAATCAGTCTTTGTTTTCAGCGATCGAACTACATTAAGAAACCGGTGTATGCTTTAGGTAATACTAACGAATTACAACGAGCGTGACCAAGACCTTATTTGTCTTTACGCATATATTTAGTCATCGATAGTCCCTTAATACATAATTAAATTTCAACAACTTTTAAGTTCGGCATCCGAGGAACATCGTTGATCACGTAATGTGAATTTGAAAGGAAGCGTTAAATAATAATATGCTACAATTTAGTTTTATAATTTCTTGTTTTATCAGTTTAAACTAAAAATAACGTAAAATAGCCTGATATTTAACAAAATTCACAGCATAAAACCAAAAAATTTACCGAATTTGATGTTTAAACATGTTAGTTTAACAAAATTGATATCACAAAATAATTTAACAGAATATTCTTGTAAAAGTGGGAATTTAACAGAATGAACTGCATAAAACTCATAACTTGACCGTATTTGCATATATAAATTGGGAATTCAACAGAATTTACAGCATAAAACTGAGAATTCAACAATTTAGTTTTCAAAACTGGGAATTTACTTTGAATTTACAGCATACATTTAAGAATTCAATGGCATATTGCATTTGCTGTTCGAAACTCGAAATTTAACAGCATAAAACTGAGAATTCAACCGAATGTGCATTACAAAACTGAGAATTTAATATAATTTGCAGCATAAAAACTGGGAACCGTATTAGCAAATTTAAATTGGGAATTCAACAGAATTTACAGCATAAAACTGAGAGATCAACAATTTTGTTTTGAAATCTGGGAATTTCTTTTGAATTTACAGCATAAAATTTAGAATTCAATCGCATATTGCATTTGCTGTTCGAAACTCGAAATTTAACAGCATAAAGCTGAGAATTTAATCGAATGTACATTACAAAGCTACGTATTTAATAGAATTTGCAGCATAAAAACTGGGAATTTCCTTTGAATTTACAGCATAAAATTTAGAATTCAACAATTTTGTTTTCAAAACTGGGAATTTAAATTGAATTTACAGCATAAAATTAATTTAATTTAATCGCATATGGAATTTGCTGTTCGAAATTAGAAATTTAACATCAAAAACTGAGAATTTAATACAGTGTACTGTTGATAACGGGAATTTAAGTTGAATTTGCAGCGTTAAACTGGGACTTGACTAAATTTAAAGCATGAGACTGACAATTTAGAGGAAATAACAGTTGCTTTTTTAAATGAAACTAACTGTTCTGAAGAATTCCACTTTAATCCAAAAATATAGGTATATGAAAATTTTCAGTTAGTTCCATTTAAAAAAAGTAGGTAATATAAGTAGATTCCACAAAGTAAGGGTCCACACAATAAATTGAAATAACAGTTGAAAACGGGGAATTTAACAGGGAATTCAACCGACTGTGCACATCAGAACTAAGAATTTACAGCATAAAACACAATGTTATTTCAAAACTAGGATTTTATTTGAATTTGCAGTATAAAACTAAGAATTTTTATAGTTTTACAGTTTAAATAATTTACCTTACTAATTCAAAAAATTCTCAAGTTTCCAAGTAAATAAACAACAATTTTTTGAAAATAACGAACTATAAAATTTAAAGTAATAATCTTCTTTCATTACACTTCACTAAACACGAAAAGCTTATTTTGTAAACTATTTATGTTTGTAATTTTATCATGTTTGTTTTACAAACATTTCATATTACTTGGCTTGACTAGAACATTTCATCAACGAACAACCCATCTCTATACAACTGGCAGTAGAACTTGGACAGTTGGCGGTTTCGCGCTTCATAACAACTGGGTAGATTCCTTACCGATATCTGTATCAACCGATAGTGGGACAGCAAAAGCGCATTAGCTTGCATTCTTTGATAATCGACACCATACACATACATATACACACACACATCAACTTGACGTTGGCCAAATACTAAGTAAATGTATAGTTGGCATATAAACAGTGACGTACTTTATAAAAATGTTTGCATACGGCACAGAACCCATTCCTGTAAATTTACCTTCACGACCAATGAATCGAAATAATTCCCTGACTTGTGACACCCAGTTATATTTATTGTTCATACCAACAATTTTTCTGAGCTGTTCATTAAAACATATTTATAAAATTATCACTCGAGAAATCTGCGATATGTTTGTATGTATATTGTGGTACCATTCACTGAGACCTAAAATATATATTGTGCCCCCTTACTCCTACTTAGTTCCTAATTTAGGCCTATTTCCTGGAGGAATTTTAGGATGTCTGTAGGTTTTAATTTGGGTAAGCCCCTATTCTATCCAGTAGTCTACTAGGTGCTGAATTTATGTGCAATCCGCAAGTATGTGGATGGAGGTTTTTTCTTCCATGCCACAGAATCTACATTCTTCTTCTTCCACTAGTTTGAGCTTTTTCAGGTACCCATTCAGGCGACAATATCCCATTAGGATTCATGGTTAAATCCTTAGTGCAGTTCTACTTAAGACATTAATTTGATCCCAGCAGGTTGTAGTCACCCAGAAGTATAATATATTCCAATGGTCATATCTTCGTTTTTTGAACTTTTCTCCCAATATTACTTTGAAACAACAAAAAGTTTCGGACGACCCATCTGTATCTGTAGGGAGGGTGACTGTAGGCTCACTGCCTTAGACCACATGTGACCCATTGTACATCCTCCCGAGGAGTTGTCCTCCCAGGAAGGTGGACAGGTCACTAGGAGACATCTCCTTTATATCGGCAGGTGTAGGCCAAAACTCACCGAACACATACTCTCTTATTGACGATAACTCCGGACACTCGCATAAGACATGCCTGACAGTTTCATCTGCCTGCTCACGCATTCTGCATAGAGGTGTGTCCACTAGCCCCATAGTATGGAGGTGTTTCCTTTGTTGACAGTGACCAGTCAGAAATCCTACAGTAAATTTTTCCTGGTCATCGCCAAATATTTCTTCGGCGCCAGCTTCCCAGGGTCGCCAAGGGTGATCCTGGCAAATAAAGGTTTTGGATTCTAACCAGATTTGAGGTATGTATGGATGAACTCTTAGAGTTGATCCTGGAAAGACTGTATCCTTTGATTCCATCCCATCTCTCAAGGGATTGAGCATGGGTGTAACGTTTGGCTAGTTCCACAATTGTCGAAGTCGTAAGGCCGTAGGTGTCACTCGGTCCTAAAATTTTTAGTCCAGCCGCTTCCCGTGCTAAAAAATCGGCAATGCGATTACCTTTACTCCTGTCGTGCCCTTTAACCCACCTCAGGATAATATTGTTATCTGCCGGCGAGGCGTTAGCTAAATCTTGGTGGCACTCTAGTACTAGCCCCGATATAACACGTTGTCTGCTCAAGGCTAAAAGGGCTTGTCTACTATCAGTGCAGATTGTTATGTTTTTGCCAGAAATTCCTTTTCTAGTTAGAAGTTTCGGACCCAAGACGGTATTACAGCCTATCTTCTATTTCATTTCCTTTTTATTCCAGTGGGTCCTGGAATTCCAGCAAGGTGACTATATTGTCGCGCCTAGTTTTCGTATGTCTTCCCATACCACTTTTGGAACTGATTACACAATGTCCCAGGTTTTCAGATATCTAAGAAGCAAGGAGGTGTATTTATTAATGATATACAGGCTAGTCTTTGTATTTTCTCTCGTCGTCAATAAGCTAGTTCTACTACTCCACGCAATGGTTCCATAAGTGTCTTACAATGACAGTGTACATCCAACTCAGGATTATTCTGCTACAGCTCCAATTTCTACCTGCCATAAGATTTGTTCCAGCAAGCGATAAAACTTATTCGGAATTGTACAGTGTTTTTGCAGTGACAATTTAGTGTTCCAGTGCATATTTATGAGAACAATTAGTTACGGTGCACTACTAATTCGACGTTCCAGCAATGTACCAACATAGAACAGTTCGATTAGTTCTTGCTTTTGAGCAGGTATTTATTTCATCATAAAATATATACTACAAATACGCCGGCCTATTTACATACCAAACTCACTTTCAGAACAGATATCCACAATTTAAATGTGAGGAAGAAAACAATTCTTCGTTATTCCACGTTTTTCCAAGTCTATTTTCAAACGTTCGTTTTCATATGGTATAGCAGTCCACATCAATAAAATACATGCTCTAAATCCATCATATCTTCGTTGTTCGGCTTACAAATACAATAAATAATACAAAAACTATCTCTTTGATTTGCAGAAATAAATACCCCTTCCTTAATCCCTTCTTGCTTACATCATCCTCTCTTTCCTCTTGTTATATCTTAATATTTTTTATATATATATTATTTTAATTACTCCTCGTTTAAAATTTGTCATTTTCTTGTTGATATGTATTGTTCAATCAGTGTTAGTTTTATATTTTATTGAGCATTTTATATTTTTACTGACATTGGTGGACGAGCAAGAGAGGACTACTCGTCTGAACCTGAACCAATCTAGCCATTTATCCACATCAGTTTGAAACATATAACACTATATTGTGTTCCTGTTATATACCTTATGTGGATAATAAATGTATTATTATTATTATTATTTCAAATTTTCTCTTATTTCACGCAAGCGCAGCGTATGTTTCGGTTTTGGTTTAAGGTTGAGTGCTTTCTTAATGTTAGAATTTGTGTTTTATCAGGCTTAAGCTCTAGTGAAATGTCATCTGACGATGATGAGCAGCTTATTATTTGAATTATCATTCGCAATTAGTTCACATTATGTGCGAGGACTATTCCACAGCTTATTGCTGGAACAAACCTATCAAAGCCATTTTTGCTTTGTATATAATCCTCTTTTCGTGTTTGTTCCACAGGCACCAGCCCATCTAGTTTAGATCTATCGCACTTACGTTAATATATTAAAAATGTCACAATAAAAACAAAAAGGGGGAGCACTAGTGTGCCTAACAGGACACTTGAAGTATGGAGACATAAATTCCACCAAGACAGAATAAATTCGATCAATTATTTCTGAAAGTAAGGTCATCCTAATAATATAGATAACTGAAGAGAGAGAAATCTATTGAGCTCTAGATAGTTAAACTTTAAATAGATAATTAAAATGGTAACGAAATTGTTAAAATCACATATTTTTGTATTAATACCACTGGCGCTTGAATAAAACCAGACGAAAGTAGGTTGAATGTATTAAAACGACAAAAAATATGTTTTTCACGCTATAAAAACATCTATGTCTAAGTCAATAAACTAACGCTAAGTAAAAGTCCGATATAAATATATCAAAAATTTATTTCTTTTATAATTCCTATCATATACAACATGCGAATTTAATAATTATTAACATACTTTCTAAAAATATATATTTTTGTTTATATTTTTATAACTGCCCATAAAAACTTTAAAATGGAGAATGTTAGGTATTTCGAACTAATTAGTTGATTTTTTTATATGAAAAAGTTAAGGCGCGTCTACATTATGCGGATTCAATGTAGACGCGACCGTTGGCACGTGTCAATAAGCCAGCCGTGTGCCAATGAAAAATGCTGTTGGTCTCCTTCAAAGGAAGCCAATGAGAACTGAGAGTGGGGACGTGCCAACACTGGCCTCTCGCGGCTTTATTTCTGAATCAGACTGTTTTCCAGCTAGAACGTGCTAATATACACAGGTCAATAAATTATAAAATAATAAACGAGATGGATATAACCGTATATCCAAAGCTTTGTGATAAAATTGCTTTACAGGCGACGGAAGCAGCAGGGAAACAATAACCTGTGATTAAGTAGGAAGTTTTTGTTCTATTTGATTAAGAAATTAAATTTTGTTGAAAAAGTTTCATTTGAGGTTTTAGTGTGTCAAAACTCAAAATTAAAAATCCGGTAAGTGTCTTTTGGTTACACTTACCGGCTCTAATACTATAATAGTTCACTTACCAGACTCAAGACTAAATCCACCAAACAGTATAAAATAAAAACTATTTCTAGTTGATATAATAATATGTCGATAATTATTACCTAGTTAAATTATAATCTCAACATCTACAAATTGGTTTAATTAAGCCTGGTTCTTTAGTTATGCGAGCGGTAAATCAGATTCACGTATTAGGCAAGAGTAAAAGTTATACTTATATCGTGACCTTGAATAAAAAAAGGCAAATTTTATTTTATAGAATCGTTTTATTCTACCTACCTGTTCGTCCCTTTTGGTTTACAACGTTTAGTTTGGTCTTTTATGAAATGTTTTCACCATAGACTTTAAGCGTAGAGCTTAGTTAGGTAAACCTGAGTAGGTATTTGAAATATGAAATTTCTGTCATAGCGCATTTATTCCAATTCGTAATTCAAAGTGGCTCTTTTGATTGTAAAACTCTAAGATGACTCTTGATATCTATTGTTATAGTTACGCCATATTGTTTATTATAGTTTACCTAAATATTTTATAAAAAAATGGAAATCACGATACATATATTTTTTTCAGGTGTACTATTCAATTCAAGTGAATCACGATTTTGCATGATTTTTAATCTCCAATAATTAATGGGTTGAAGATACGGTACATTAAACATTACAATAGTTACCAATTGTCATCGTAGAGTTTTATATCAAAGGTACCTCCTGGACATTTGAAAAAAAAAGGAATTGAAATAATTTTGCAAACAACAGCGCCACTATGTCCTGCACTAGGAAGTAGATGTTATGTCACGGAGAGGAAATTACATATACCTAACCATTTTAATAGAAAAAAAAAGAAAACTGAGACGTAAATGGCACCAATCTAAAGCAGCTGCTAATAAAAGTAGATGAAATAACTTCGCGTCCGAGTTAAATTAAAAATAATACGATTAATAGTTACTTTAATGAATTATAAAACAACAGTAGCACGGATTAATGGTTGTGAAAATCCACTAAGCAATTATAAAGATGTCTTTTTGTATAGAACACGTGTCGAGGGAATCAATGAGGAGCTATATTAAGAACAAAGCTTAGTAGAAAAGAGTAAATTGTATATTTTACATTATGACAGTAAATACAGTGTGACCCATTTTGTTTGGGAGCACCCCTGTAAAATCCAAATTTCTCAACCGATTTCTATTTAATTTTTTTTGTTAGATTCAGTATCAAAAACAGTATTTTAGCACAAATTTTCATAGCTTAATTACTATTTTCAAGGCCCTCTAAGTTAATTTATCTGCCAAAAAATACAAAAGTACATTAGGCATTTTTTTCCTCAATACCACTGGATTCAGAATCATCACAAATGTAAACTAGCAAAATTTTATAAAAAAAATTTTATTAACGACAAAGTTATTACAGCATGAATTTGGAAAAAGTGGTATTTTCATTAATTTTTTACGTAGAATGTAGACAAATGTTTGAAATGGCAACATGGTGAACAAAAACAAGGACTCAAACATATTGCACAGTGAAAATTTGAGTTATAGCTTCAGAAAGTAATGTAAAAGTGTGCTTAATAATTTGGATTGTTGGCAAAGTCTTTACGTTTGGTCACTGCTTCAGTATCAATAAAAACTTTTTTTTTATTTTTGTGCACTACAAAGCAGCAAATACGGCGATCTGGATGTCTCCGATTAACTATTTCTATTACTTCTCGTTTACTTCTGTCATTGTAACCACAAAAAAGTACAATTTCAACTTGGTTTTAAATAGTTAAAAGTTGAATATTTGGAGCATTTAGTACTTACGATTTTATACAAATGTTACTGACTGACATAAATAAAATTTCAAAATCAAAGCCTACTTGCGACTCGTTGATTTCATTTTGTTAATAAATGAAATTATTAAGCACAATTTTACATTACTTTCAGAAGCTAAAACTCCAGAAAGGGTTGAGTTATCGACTTCGGACTTTTACTGTGCAATTTGTTTGAGTCCATGTTTTTATTTACCATGTTGCCACTTTTAAAATTTGTCTACATTCTACGTAAAATATTACTGAAAATACCACTTTTTCCAAATTCGTGTTGTAATAACTTTGTCGTTGATAAAAATTTTTCTATAAAATTTTGGTAGTTTACATTTGTGATGATTCTGCATTGAGTGGTATAGACATATTTGAAAAAAAAATGCCTAATGTACTTTTGTCTTTTTTGGCAGAGAAAAATAGAGGGCCTTGAAAATAGTAATTAAGCAATGAAAATTTGTGCCAAAATACTGTTTTTGATACAAAATCTAAAAAAAAAAAATCGGTTGAGAAATCCGGATTTTACGGGGGTGCTTCCAAACAAAATGGGTCACACTGTATAATAAATTAGCGACTGTATGGATTTCCAAATACTTTTTTAGATGATTTGTTAAAAAAAACAATATACTTCTAGGTATTTTGAGATGGGTGATATAGGTAGGCGCAAAATGTCAACGGTCAATCCTTGAATATTTACATAAAAAAAATCACATAATGGTGAAATTTGGGTAAATACTATATAGGAGAGTTTAAATCCTAGAATAATGAAAAAAAGATGATATAAGGTATTTCTTTTTCAACATGTTAGAAACATCATTTGATAGATATTTTATTCTTAAAGGGCATATAAAACACACCATCATAGCCAAACAAAAATTAACTCTTAGTGATTGTTTATGTTAACATAATCATAGATAATATAACACTGAACATAATAAAGACAAGAGTGTAGGAACCTAGATATCTATTGCATCTGCCTTCAGAAAGAATTTTTATTTTCTCTCTTTTTTAAATAGTGCATTAAGTACCTAGTGAATACAGTTTTGAATTATTGTGTCTTTTGTGGTTGTACTTATCCTTCATTAATTAGGTGAGTAAAATAATTTGAGAATGGGTACTGCTACCATTAATTGTTTTTGACGTACCTACATACAGAAAATGGGAGAACACAGAGTTTTCAATAGCCAGTTGGAAGAGTTGATTGAATAGCAATCACAATTATAGTAGTTGTAGTTGAGTTGTTTGATAATTAAATCAAGTTTCCTAAATAGAAAAAAAGGTAAGTAATAAATTATAACATTTTATCAATAATAAACATGTTTTATTTGTACAAATAGTAATTTAATGGGCTTACTAACTGCCCTCAGAAAAGTGGACACACCTACCCTAATATTTAATAACAATTACTAAATACATAAAAACAAATAATAACTATTATCTCTTTCATTATAAGTACAAATAGAAACTAACTTTTCTGAGGGTAGTTAAATTACTATTTGTACAAATAAAACATGTTTATCATCGACAAAATGTTATAATTTATTACTTACCTTCTATTTCTATTAAGAAAACTTGATTTAATTATCAAGCAACTCAACTACAACTACTATATAATTGTGATTGCTATTCGACAGTTGCAATCGCGTTGTAATTGCTAAAAAATTGCTTACAGAATACGTATTTTTCACATGAACAACTGGAAAATGCACTTTTTTAGTTAACCAATTGCTCACTAGAGGCAGTTAACAAATAAATTGCGATCGCGGTCGCAGTTGCTTCTTCAAGAATACGAAACCCGCGTTTGACAGCGACAATTGCGCAATTATCGGCAGTCGCAAGTTATAGAATAGGCCTGCGGTTTCGGCGTATTTGTGACGGAGTTTGTGACTTATCAGTACAAGGTAGATATTCTCCGCCCGAGAGCTCTGTGAGCCTAATCTTGGATTGAATACGATTTAAAAATCACAATTAATACATATCCTGTAGTTAAGGAAATGTTGAAGCTGTGACAACAGCTACATTCTCACCTCTAGCCGCAAATCAAAATTCTAATTAACACAAACGTCTGTTTGTACTATCAATAGATTCTTGCAGTTTTCTGTAAAATTGTCGTATTTAGTGAAGATTTGTTATAATTATTAACGTCTTACAAAGTTTTGAAAATATCATAAACAGTTTCTCATGTTCCAATTAGAAAATTCAACCGGTTGGCTTGCACATGCGCACATGTTTTGGTTTGACAACCGTTGGAGACTGTTGTAGGAATCAACGCAATAAAAGAATATTTTCAATTGGTTCGAGGCTAAACAATGCTTTTTTACACATTTTACCCGATTGGTGAAAAAAAAAAACACTCTGTAGGTTTGAAAAGTTAATAAATTATTCTCTTATGACAATGTTACACAGTAGGTTCGGTACTCGATTGCGTTGTACAACGAAGTAATTTGTCATCGCCAAATGAAAACCGCTCGTATAAATCTGTCCCATAATTTACCCGTACGCCAAAACAACACGGCGCACAACAAAAATCTACTTAAATTATAGCTTATTATGGTCACACTGCACTTCGAGTCGGAAAGGTACAACTTACGATTGCTACTTTTTTTTTAACAAAGTTATATTGCAATTTGCTTTATGGTATAATTTGGAGGTGAAATTAAATTGCTCTAAATTGAACCATAAGCTTATTTAATTCATAGTAGCAAATGAAATTAATTAAATTTAAAAGTATAACTACATACAATGTGATGTAAGTATAATTAAACAATTAAAATTTTGAATGAAAATTATAAAAAGGTATTTTTATTCGTATTTCTCCAATTTGTAAATTTTAGTTTTCCAACCTCGTTTGTTTGCGAATATTGCAATTTTGTAAAACTTGTTTGCGAGAACGAACGTCATTTGCATATCAACTTGCTGAAGCCGAGCTTGGTAATTGTATAGGTGGATACGACTAGTTGTACTAGAAACATTGTATTGCTATTTTAATGGGAGACTAGTAAAATATATCTATTTGCTATTTACACTCTAACTCTAAACTAAAAGGAAACATGTCTTTGTAGGGAAATTGTATTTCGTGCATTATTTAAAATAAAAATATTACAAGTTGTAAAATTGTCTTCCTTTACATACTTATACTTATACCTTTCATTCTGTTCTACGATTTGGTGACTAGTCAGGTTGGTAGCTACCTAGGCCAAGCAACGGAGCATGCGAGTATAGTAATTTTTGACAAAAATCCTAGTAGAAAACGGATCATCATTGTAATATAACTAGAAAAGCTAATCAGCAGTCGGGCTTCGTATACAGAACATGTTTCGAACTTCAAAATCCTCTTACCATTATACAGGGTGGGGCGCTATGAACGAACTATTCTCTGGCGTCTTAACGGCAAATAAAATAACACTAACCATTTAATACATAAATATCTGGCTCAATTTAAATGGAACACCCTGTATCTGTTGGGTCTGTTGAACGTGGGAATTTATTACCTTTCAGTTGGTATTGATAGTTCTCCAGAAATTTTAAATTTGTTTTTTAATATTCAATTTTTTGCTGACATCTAGTTACCTATGACATGATTCTCCGATGGAAAGTTTAAAAAAATATTTTGACAGTAAGTGCTTTGTTGTATGATTTATTGTTGATAAATTGAAGGTCTCTTAAATCAGAATTTTATTAAGGATAAGTACACTATTTTTGGGCATACAGTTACAATAAGCTTCAAAATTATAAAAAAATAACTAGGTACAAAAAATTCAAAGAAGGTGTTCAAAGTGACGCCCATCTTGTTGGATACAAATTTGAACCCTTTTTTAAAAAAATTTATTGTTCACTTTCTTTAACATTTCTGGTGTTACTGTTTGAAACGCTCTCCTTATCCTATCCTTCATGTTCTCAGGAGTGGTTGGCTTTGTATTGTAGACAATACTTTTTATGTAACCCCAAAGAAAATAGTCTAATGGCGTCAAGCATGGGAACCTTGGCGGCCAAAGATAAGGACCCCCTCGCCAATCCATTTTTGTGGAAAAATATTGTTCAGGTAACGCCGGACAATTATACTGTAATCAACAGACGAACCATCTAACTGCAGCCACATTTTTTGTCCTGTAGATAGTGGACCTTCATCTAAAAGTTCGGGTAGTTTGTTACGTAAAAATTTATGAAATTTTCTTCCAGTTAGCGTTAAGTGTTTTTACTAATCTTATTGCAAAGTTAATGATTGAGTACCCTTAATAAAATTCTGATATAAGAGACCTTTAATTTACCAATAATAAATCATACAACAAAGCACTTACTGTCAAAATAACAAATTTTAAATTTTTAAAAACTTTGCATCGGCGTATCATGTCATAGGTAACTAGATGTCAGCAAATAATTGAATATTAAAAAACAAATTTAAAATTTCTCGAGAACTATAGGCAACCCTAATACCAACTGAAAGGTAATAAATTCCCACGTTTAACAGACCCAACAGATACAGGGTGTTCCATTTAAATTAAGCCAGATATTTATGTATTAAATGGTTAGTGTTATACTGTCGTATTAAAAACACCCTGTATATGATAGCATACCAGTAAATATTTGAAACGGAATGTTAAAAGCCTCTAGTGAGATGGTGTAAAGCAAATGTGGTTATTCGTTTTTATTTTGAAGTTATTTTATTTTTTCGGAGGGTCTACAAATTATGTAAAATCGATTTATCCTGGAAACTGAACTAGATAGGTATAGGGAAATGTTGATGAACTTACATTATTTTTAATAGTACAATTCAAAAATGTGATAAAATACAGGGTGTTCCATTCAAAGGAACCTAACTTTGATACAGCACACTTTTTTGGAGCACCCTGTATATTCCAAAATATTTTTAAATTATAGTCACAAGTAATCTACTTAATTCTACGTCTTATTTTTTCTAATTATATTTGTCGTTAAGACGCCAGAGAATAGTTCGTTCATAGTGCCCCACCCTGTATATGACATACGTAAATAATATATTACCGTTTGGTTCTACTATTTGGAACCCCCGTTATTCAGTCTCTATTTCAAAATTAGAAACAGTCCAGAACAAGTTTATTTCATATTGTAAAAGAAAATTTTATCCCGATGTGGATAGGCAACGTATTCGTTCTAATTTAAAGATAATTTCACTAGAGCGTTATAGGCAAATTGCGGATGTACTGTTTATTCATAAAATCCTCAATAACAATATAGATTGCCTTGAACTTACAAACTTCATAACACTTCGTATTCCCAGCCACTCAACTAGAAACAATTATACCTTTATCACACATCAGGCACTCACCAATTATTTTCTAAATTCTCCTGCTCACAGAAGAACAAAAACCTATAATAAATTGTCCAGTATTGTTGAAATGGATATTTTTTACCACAGTGCAGATTTTTTTTAAAAACTACTGAAAGACTATTTTTTACAAATTTAATTTTGTTTTATTACCTACTCTTGTTCTCTCTTTTTCTGTATACTTGTATTTACTTTTATTTAATGTAGTTATTATGATAATATTTATACTTTTACCTAACTTGTAAAATTGTGTGTAACTATTAGTGGATACTTTTATGGGTTTGTCCTGTTTGTATCCCAAATAAATAAATAAATTAAAGTAAAATAAAATATGAAAGACATTACGAACGTAGTATCATTTTGATATGTTTTGGACACGCAAATGTTGTTCAGTAATTTTTTATGAACATTTATAACAAAAAAAACCTTCTTTTTTTGGCTTTTTTCATATAGCGTAAAACGTACTGAAGCAATCTCAGTGGTGTGTATAGGTAAATTGTAGATAATTAAAATACGAACAAAATGAGGGGTCGAACGAGTCAATCGGATAATTAGGAACCGAGAAAATCAGGAAAAACCGGAAAGTTAGTCATTTTTATGAACATTCATATCTTCGTCATTTTTCAATTGCAGGAGCTGAAACTTGGTACAAAAGAAGTTGTTCGTATGCCCCTTCAAATGCGCGAAGAGCAGACGCCAAGCGACGGTAACTTTTATTGCAATTTTAATTTTTTCATACGATAATTTTCAAAGTGTCTGGGTGCAAGGTAAATTTGAATACGGTTTTTGAAAGTGTGAATGTGGAGCAACAAAACCTATATTTTTGATTTCTATTAAAATAATGTAAAGTCGGCCAAAAATGCATACAAGCACGCTAGCGCTCGATGTAATCGTTCATTTTAAGCGGTGCTTTATGGCCAACTTTACTTTACTTTATTACAAATCTAGAATATAAGTTTTGTGTTGCTCTACCTTGACAATCGACAACGCATCCAGACACTTTGAAAATTATCGTATGAAAAAATTAAAATTGCAATTGCGATAAAAGTTACCGTACCTTGGCGTCTGCTCTTCGCGCACATAAAGGGGATACGAAGAACTTTTTCTGTACCAAGTTTCAGCTCTTGCAATTGAAAAATGACGAAGATATGAATTTTCAAAAATTTTCTGGTTTTTCCTGATTTTTCTCAGTTCCTAATTTTCCGATTGACTCGTTCAACCCCTCAATTTTTTCGTATTTTAATTATCTACAATTTACTTATACATACCATCGATATTGCTTCAGTATGTTTCACGCTGTATGAGAAAAGCCAAAAAAAGAAAAAATTACTGAACAACATTTGCATGTCCAAAACATATCAAAATGATACTACGTGATGTCTTTTATATGATGGCACCATCCGCTTTCTACTAGGATTTTTGTCAAAAATATTTACCTATTGCTTAGTGTAACCGCTGTCACAGCCGTATCAATGATAAAGGGCCCCCACACTTCGAGGGCCCCACCCTGTGAACGCAAAAATTAGTAAAATGTTATTATCTATAGAAGCAGAAATTTTCCAAAAACTTCAGCTATGGATGATTTAATGAATAAGTTTGCCTAAAAAAAAGCAAGAAAGGTGTATGTCTAAATTCTTTTGCATCCATTGCCAACAACGCAACAACTTTTTAAATTAAACATATATTAACTTCTGTAAATAAAATTCCTATTATTTCTTTTATGAAATTCCCCATTTCTCTGTGTCGAGTAGAGGGTTCCCCGTCAAAATTTGGTACATAGCCTATTTACGGTAAGCTTCGCCACTCTGACTCGTCCAAACTTTATATTAGTTTGTGATATATACCTACGCTGTTCTTGTTTGCTGCATAGTTATGAAGCGCTACACTTAACAATGCTTTTTTGTTCAGAGCATTGATTGCCAAAGTGTCCGGGTGCCTCTACATTGGTATGACAAAAAAATGGGGGCTTACAATTCGTATGCGGAGGTCCACGAAAATATATCTTGTTTCGATAGAGATTGACTTGATCTATCAATGTAGGCATATAATAGTTAAAGAAACTCAGTGCCTTTTACTTGTAAAAAATTGTATATTCCATATTCAAGACAATGTGCCTGCCGAGACTTGCAAAGCGCCATCACCACCGCAACGCAACACTAATGAGAAACTGAAGGTGGAATCTTAAAAAGGGTGTCAACTGCAAGCAGAAATATCCGTAAAATATCCTGAACTGTGGGGAATTAGTAGAAAGCTTATGATATCGCTTCCCTCGTCGAAAAAATTTTTTTTCTACACCCACATGTATATTATCCATTTTCTGCACAGTTGATAAAATGGAAATGTTGGTCATATCGGTTAACTGAACGGATATGATTTCATATACATCCTAGAACGTATATGAAATCCACCAATCAGCATTCGAGTTTAGTATCTGTCACTCATCTTTTTTCAATTTAAAAGAAACGTCAAAAGAACTTGTCAAAAAAAGTCTCTCATAGAAGCACTGGATCAAGAATATTCATTTACAAAGATAAACTTAAATGAAATAATCCGATACTAATTAACAACAAATACTTAAAACAGAATAAAATGGGTATTTAAGGGGACCTCAGATTTTATGATTTTATAAAATTATGTAATACTTATACATCTGACGTTATAGTTAAACAATTTGCATATTCCTCGGTGGTCGAGTAGTAAGCAGACCAGACTCTCACGCGGTAGACCCGGGTTTGATTCCCCGTGAAAAAGTTTTTTCTTTTAAGTGATTTTTAAATAATTATTCTGCTTGATATTAATAACGACAACAGGTAGCCGTTTGAAATATTTAGCAGAATATTCATTATTATAGATAATGGTGAGGTCCCTTCATGAGGGAGTCCGACTGGCAACATCTACTTATGACAGCATCGTATATTTAAAAAGGGAAGCCGTAGCATTATGCAAATTGGACATTCAAGAACTGTACGTTTACAGTTTATAGAAATTTTTATTTCCTAGATTTTTTCTTAAGTGGGTCGTAGAAAAAATATGCTGTTCGACTCGTGTGGATTGTCCATATCGCACTTGAACTATTGAGCACACCGCCTACGGCGTCGTGCTCATACTTCGTCCTTGTGCTATATTGCCATCATATCCACAATAGTTGCACAAACTACTATAGTGTCGTTATACAAGCATTTTAACAAAAAAAAAAGGAGCAGATTTAATATCACAATTTAACGAGATTCACGGTTATTCCTAAAAAAATGAGGCCAAATATTGATAATTTGCTGTCCATCCATCAAGTACATCCCTCACATTAAAATTATGACATGATGATTATCATTGTAGAAGCTACCTTACGTTGATACCTAATGTTGAATCTTAATCATATTACGACTGTTACAACAATAATAATTAATATTGGGATGATATTCACTAAGACCAAAAACATCTATTGAGTTCCTCTCTTCTACTTAGATCCTGAGGAAAGTCTGAGAGAGAGTAATATTGCTTCTTTAAATTTATTATTTCCCGGAGAAATTTTAGGATATTTGCTACCTTTAGTTGTTTCAGGATTCTAATTGCCATGCAAGTAGGTGGAAGGAGGTTTTTTTTTCATACCATAGAATCTATTTTTCTTGCTCCACTATTTTGAGCTTTTTCAGGTGCCCATTCAGGTGACAATGTCCCCTTGGGATCCCTATTAAAACACTTGGTGCAGTTTTTCTTAAATTAACAGAAGTTTTCGGGAGAAAGTGAAACACTTTGAAGATGTGTTTGGAAAACTTCAGTTTCTTCGCCAGGAGTTTGCACATTTTAATTTGGTTCGTTGAGACCTGATTCTCCACTCTCCCGTTGACCAGTAAAAGTTTTGAATCTGTTCCAGAGCTCAAATCTGGCCAGGGCATTAATGCGATTCTATTGGTACGGATCCCTTGTACGTACAAATGTGTGATATAGTCGTCTTTTGAGTTTGATAAAAATTAAGAATGCGTTGAGGTATAGCGTGATAGGAGGTTTCGATGGTGGTAAGTGGCACAGATTGGTCGGTGGCATCGATAATATACTTATAACTATTTATATTGAATCAATTGTGATTCTTTCTGATTCGTTCGGTATGTGGGGAGATACGTCAGTTTAAATTTGTCCCAGTTTGCCTTATTGTAATCTATAAAGGGGAAAGAGTGGAGGATTGGAAGTTTGGGGTTAGCTAGCTTTTTTTTCAGACTAGGAGTGGAAGATGCTTCAATAAGTGTCTTTTCTTGGAGAGAAATTGGAAATTCATTGGATCTATAACAAAGTCCATCAAAAGCCTCCATAGATTATCAAGGCTCTACTAGATATTTCCAATGGTCAGCTCATTTTTTCGACTTGACTATTTCTTCCAATATTATATTACAGCTGATACCACAAAATAATTCTGGTCACCAAAAGGGTGTTTCAGTCCCCCCCTATGCTAGTTCCTAAGAATCCACAGTAAGTATTGTTCTCCCCTAGTTCATTGAGACTGCCCAATCATTCCCATACCATGTTGGAGCTGATTACACAAGAACTCGTAATAGTACTATACCAATACCTTCGTGTTGCTTAATTCTATTCGAACTAGTTTGACAGGGGAATATTTATGAAAAATAGCCAGTATTTTCTGAGGATTTCAAAAATGAAAAAATATACAGGGTAATTCGTTTGAAATAACAAAGTTCGTTATATTAAAAAAATGATTACAAACAAAAATTTATAAAAATAGTACACTGTGCATTCAGTTGAGACGCTCAATTTAATCTTCAAACATAGAAGGCAAAATTGCAGGGGCGTAGACTTTAACGAAAACATCTCATTTCTTTTAAATACCTAACCACTCCTTATACAGAGAGCACGGGCCCTACCTATCTCTGTCTATGCCAGTGCAGCTGTATATCATATTACAGACCTAACCCAGAATGACACTACATATGTAGACTACTTCAAGTATAACATAATAAATAATAATTCTATATATGACCCCTAAGATCAGTGGCGTCAAGAAACCCGTTGTTTATTGATCGTTTCAAGGCGAAATTATACATTGCTCTTTAAAAAAATCGAATACCGATCATCGATTTGGTTTCTATTTAACTTCAAATGTTCATAGTTTTCTAATTATGTTCCCACTCCAACACTTCGTTTGTCTCCAGAGGAAAGTGACTTATACTGATAACTACTTTAGTTCTATTTCAGGAATTTTCAGGAAATTCGCAGACTAGTCTTCCTGTTCTATCCTGCAGTCTTCCAGGTGCCGGATTCTTTACTGGTGGACCATTTTATCTAAATTTTTCTTCTTCACTTCGTCATTGTAATTACGAGCACAAAGTATCTGCTCTTTGGGAAAACTCTACTCCCTAAGTCGAGAAATCATCCACAGGAATACTATGCATTCCACACGTAAATGAGAGGGTTCCATTCCACAGCATCCACAATCTTCTTTCTCCACTTGTTTTCACTGCTTAACATATTTCTTCCAATATTATATAGGTGCTGATACCACAAACAAGTTCCAGTCATCAAAGTGGAGATTTTTCTAGTTCATCGGCTATTTCGTTTCCCTCTATCCTTGGTATTGGATTGATTTAAATTTTTTCATGTTTGCTTCAACAGAATAAACCTCGGAATAAACCATACAAAAATGCTGCTCCAGGTTATACCCTCTAACTTTATCAATCATTTTATGTTAATAAGTGGTACATTGTGGTTATACAGTGCTATTCAAAAGTGCCCCCCCTCATATCTTTTGAACGGCCATTCTATTGGACCTCGCCGGCCGATCCATCTACCTCGATATTTTCATCCAGGTAACGTCTTACTGCACCATAATAATGTGCAGGAGCACCATCTTGTTGAAATGTTATTTCCAGATGGCCGAATTCATCTATATTATCTTCCAGAATTACAAGAATTGACGGCTCAATTGCATTTTGTAACATCTCCAGATACACTTCACCGCTTAAATTTGAATTTAGGGAGACAGGACCAACTATGTGGTTTCCCAAAATACCTGTCCAAACATTGACTTTTTCTGGAAATTGGGTATGTTGTTCACGAAAGGTGTGAGGATTTGTGTCACTCCAATACCTTACATTTTGTGTATTCACATTTCCATTGAAGCAAAAAGTACTTTCGTCACTAAAACAAATTGTTTTTGTGTAATGTGGGTTTTGACTAATTTCATTTGTCATACATTCACAGAATTCGAGTCTTCTGTCGGGGTGGTCATCCGAAAGGTAGTGCACCATTTTTATCTTGTATGGATGAAATTTATTTTTAGCCAACACTCTCTGTACTGTAAAGTTTTAGTAAAGTAATTTCCTTGTGAAAAATATTCTTAAAAAAAGTGTCTTATACACTGGGTTATTTATACGATGCGACATAGTGATTCCTGTACAAAATTGGTCGTTGAAAAATAAGTTCAAATGCACTTTTGATTCTCTTAAATTCGCTCTAGTTTAATGAGAAAATGGATATTTATGTTTAAAAAAGTCGAACTCTATTTTCATACCATTTTCGAATACTTTCAACCGCGTAGGAGATAGCCAGACGTGTTGAAGCACGGTCCAGGTATTTAGTGTTTGTTTGGCAAACTCATTGCGATTCTGGTCCGATAGAAACACGTGTGGCACCTTCCCTTGCAAGAAAGTCTGCCTTCTCGTTTCCTTCCATGCCAGAATGGCCAGGGATCCAGACCAGCAATACTTTAATGAGTTCTCCTATTGAGCAGAGTCTTTTTTGGCAGTCTAAAACCAGTTTCGACGTTACACGGCAAGAGCTAAGTGGTTTTAAAGCCGCTTGGCTGTCCGAGAAAATTTTTATTGTTCTATGTATGAGATTGGCTTGCTCCACTCTCTCCACACATGAAACAATGGCGTAAATTTCCGCCTGAAATACGGTTGCATAGGATCCTAGAGAGGTTGAAATTTCTGTCCTAGGTCTGCGCCCGTATACATCTGCACCAGAGCCTGAGGGTGTTTTGAGCCGTCTGTGTACCAACAGATGTCTGCTCTTAGTAGTTCATCCTTACGGAGGACCCATTCATCTCTATTTGGAATTAGGACGGTGTAAGGCAGGTCGTAGTTTACTGTTGGAGGCATTATGTCAAAGGTCATTCCCAGAATACTGTGACTTTCACTGTTCGCTAGCATTCTGCTTCGTTCTGCATAAGCCTGATTTATGCATTTAGAAATATGTACAATTCTGTATGCTGTCCATCAATCCTCTCTTTTCAAATATATATGGAGATGAGGTAGGTCCAGAAGGATTTCCATGGCTGCTGACGGTGTGGAGCTGATAGCACCAGTAATTGCCAGACAAGCCTGTCTCTGTAAACCAGAGAGCTTTGCTTGGGCCATCCGCTGTGAAGCTTTTGGCCACCAGGCAATAGATTCATATGTGATCATTGGTCTAGCGATCATCACATATATCCAATAGATTTGTTTGGGTCTCAAACCCCAAGATTTTCCACAGATCCTGAGACAGGTCCACAAAGATAGTCTGGCCTTATGGATAACTTTTTCCAAGTGAGCGTTCCAAGTAAGCTTCTTATCTAGGATAATCCCCAAATATTTTACTTCCGCTGCAAATGGAATAACCTCACCATTGTAGGAAAGTGGTGGAAGATCCTCCAACTTCCTTTTTCTAGGGAAGGGAACTATTACAGTTTTGCCAGGATTAACAGACATCTGTTCCCTCTGACACCAACTGTGGACCTCGTCTTTTGGAGGATATTATATGCTCCAGTAATGGTTGGCTTGATGCCCTTTTCAGTCAATGCTGAACCAATGGAGGTCGGTAGTGCATTGTTAAATGCTCCTTAAATGTCAAGAAATATGGCCACCGCAATCTCCTTGTTGTTAAGGGATTGTGTGATTTTCTCAACAAGGTTGTGTAACGCTAAATCTGTTGATTTGCCAGTTGGATAAGCATATTGGTGAATGCTCAGGGGGAAATTCCTATGTCGCATCTTATAAATAACACAGTGTATACCCATTCCTCAATAGTTAAAAAATGCGCCTTGTAGAGTGTTGCCCCTCCTGCTCTTTCTCGGGCCCCGTTACTGGCGTTTCACCGTAACATGTAATTCAGTTATGCATACCGGCACTCAAAGTACAGATAACATTATAGGTCCTTCTCCCATTTTCTTTGAAATGTGTTCAGTACAGCCATATGCTCAAATGTTGGAATAAAGCACAAAACAAAATAATTACAATTCAATAGAAAATCTCGTGTCTGAAACCTACATAACCAATTTATTATTTAGAACGGCGTTGAAGAAAAAAAATCTAAGTAGATACTAAGTGAATAATCGTCAAGTTGTCGCAATTAAACATAAATAAATGTAGCCGGCAAATCATTTATTTATCTCTATCAAAACGGCAAACTACAAGACAAAAAAGGTCGTTTATTGGAGAAACGTAACACCATTATCATACGATGTTGCACAAGACCAGTTTCATGCGAAACTGAAAGTAGAAATTAACGTCAATAAAAGATCTCCAGCTTTATAAGTATTGTATATAATATACAATATATGTCGATGAATTATTTCATGTAGATAAAGCCAATGAGGGGGCGTGATATCGAATTTAGATAACGACTACGTTTAGTTGAAAATTTCCCTTTTCCGGGTCAACGCCGCCGAGCATCTGTTTCGGCTGGTACATTTTTAGAAAATATTAAGAATAGATATTTTGGAATTCGTGACTATCGTTAAGAAATTACCCCGGGTCGATGTTTACTTATACTGACCAATAATCGACAAAAACTACGCAAGCAAGCATTGTACCAAATTTGCATTACAATATAAATCAATAGCTTCACAATATTTCAAAGACTTAAATAGTGTTATCATGGTTTAGAAATAACAAAAATAATAAAAGCTTTTAAATTCTGGATCTATAGATGAACGTTGAAGACAATTAGCAAATTTTGAAGGAGAATAATTGTACACGTACACTTAGTTCCAAGACATTAGATTTTATAAACAGCAGAACTCTTCGAAGATTGTTTTGAAAATTATTGATTGCCGAATATACCGGAAAAAAATATAATTGTGATGGGTAATGCGGCTTATAATAGCCGTTAATTGAATAAAGTACCAGATAGCAAGAGTATCTGATAAAAAATGACCTGTATGTTGAAGAATCGTACAAAAAAATCAGATCTCTTACAAAATCGTTGTTCATTTTAACGTATGTATAATGTATGATTTCACACATTTTTTTGTTTCGTAAATGATTTTAAAGATGGTCGTGGATAAAATTAGAATTGCAATTGCGATTAAACTAACAGTCGCTTGACGTAATATTCGACGAACATCTGATTGTTAAAGGACTATTGCATTCCAATACTCTATGTACTTTTTGAAACAAACTATACTAAAGCCTTAAGGCCAGACGCCGAGTCATCGAAAAATTGTGAAAAGTACTTTAACTGAAAACTTAATACTTGAAATTTATTCGATATAATTCAGGATAATTAATGCCAATGTAGGAAATTATTGTGTGAAGTAGGAAAAACCATTCTCGACAAATAGTAAAACTAATCCTGTACTAACAAAAACCGTGAAGAACGCAAATGGATGAAGTTAGCACAACCATTTAAGCAGAATCTATTCGAAAGGTGTCGATAATTTTGTGAAAATTCTGAGTTGAGCACATAATTTCCACAAAATAACAGCAAAATGGTTTAATTGTAATCGGATGAAAATTATAACCAGTCTAATCAAATATACATGTACCTACGTCTTTCAGTCTGGGTGTGCAAGTGCATATTCTATTACTTATTAAGCCAGATGAGCCAGAGTATCTGAACTCTACGTATTCAGAGCTGGGACCGTTACTAAAAAAAGTAACGCTTTACTTTATCGTTAATTTTGCTTCAAATAAGGTGTTACATAGATACAGAATGAGTCATAACTATTGGGACATAGGCTAAGGCAGATTTTTTGGAGCAAAATATGGAGATAAGACCCAAATATGCCTTAATAAAATACTGTTCTAGAAGGGCGGTAAAGTTGAATTTTCAGTTACTATGCAAATATAACTTATTTAATATAAACATTTTTTCCCCGTTTCACCTCCCATTTTCCAGTAAATTGTTGTTAAAAATTGTTGTAATCGAGATCGGACAATCTTTTTCTATTTTTTTTATTTGAGCTTTTAATAATGCTGTCAAACATATAAGGGATTTCAGTGATTAATATCAGGCTGAAAATTTATACACAGCTTCGTTTTGACGAGACACCCAACTTTTATCATTGCAACAAAATTCTGACAGTGCGAGGAAAAAGCGCGATAGAGAGCGAAAGGCGTCGATTTGATGAGTGTCCCCAATTAAATAATAACAGGCTCTAAAAATCAATACTTCGAGAAAATGGAAAACTGAGAAAAACTTGTGGCATACAAAGTGAATGGTACCTTCCGAGTGAACCCCAACTCTAACATGTCAGAATGGTGACTTGAAAAAATGTATAAATAACAAGCTGATTTTTGTTTTGGGGCTTGCAAATTATATATTTTTCATAAAAAATGCATCAGCATACAAATTTGTTGGTAATTTTTTTGGGACTTACACTCGAAATTTGTCAAGATTATGTTAATTAAAAAAAAGCTCTGAGAACCTATGCATAGGTAATATTAAATCCACAACTGACACAACACATTGTATTTTCTTATTTCGAGCTCTTCCTAACGATTTATTTTCATTATTCAAAAACACAATACGGATAGTTTTTATCTCTAGACACACCCTGTAAAACCATAAAACCAACAAACCGTAATCAATAAATTATTTTTTTTAAAGCTGTTTATAATACCCGGCATCCAACAATAATCCCCTCATTAAAGATCTCGATCACCACCACATTCGTAATGACATAATTGGATATTATTTGTATACGAGACTTTGTGGTATTAAATTTCGATTTTCTACACACCTATCTTAATATTTATTATCGATTCCGTTGAATAGAATAGATGATGTTATGTGAAGTTTGTAAATATGTTCGCGTATAAGCCTTATTTGTGCATAGATCAGAATAATCATAATATTTATGAGCATCTAACATTCTTAGATTTGTTGAACGAACGTTAAACTTAGTTGTATTAACTGAGTTGGAATTGAGCTTTCTCCATTTGGACTAAACCCTTGGAAAGCTTAAATTAATAAAGATAATTTTTTTAAATTGCTATATGGAAAAATAATAGAAGTTTTCCACTTTAAACACATTAATATATCAGAATGAAATCAGCTGACAAAATATGACAACCGACTATTTATAACTATAGATAAAACTGCGCGTTGCTGTGGCTCAGTTGAGTATATGTTACGGTAAAAGTAGATATTACAGCAAATGTACACATTTTCCGGTAAATGTGCACATTTGCCTCCCAGTTTGGGTAATGTGCATTCAACCGAGCATTCAACTAACATTTAAAATTTCAAATAAGGGAAATGCACATTGAATTGTGAGTAAATGTGAGTAAAAGGGGAAGTAAATATATTCATTACATTCTCCCTTCCCCTTAAAAGATATCCAATACTTTGTAATCAACATTAATTTATTCAAGAAGGGGAAGAAGGGAATATAATCATTGGTTTCACCCTTCCCCTTAAGATCTACAATACTTTTTAATGAATATAAGTTATTCAAGAAGGGGGAAGGAATATAATTATTGGAATTAATCTTCCCCTTCTTGATCAACTTGATATACGCGTTACATTCTGATCTCACAATTATCACAGAACTCGTCGCAGAATCACTGTTTGTCTTATCAATTATCATAATATACCTAGTGTTAACAATAATATGTTGTAGGAAAAGTTTTTTATTCCGTATTTTTGCTTTCCTTAATTAGAATGTTTAAATTCCATTGCATATATTTTATCTATGATATATGTAGAGTTCGACTTTCAACATTCTGGGCGCGATTTCGACACTGTGATACTTTGTATAATAACGTAATTAATTTGTTAATTTACTTGACTAATTTCACAGTCTTTAATATAAAGTTTTTTTTACATTTAAATTGTAAAGTGTTAATATTCTTTTATTTATATTATGTATGTACCATGAATAAAGATCGAGTCAATTTAAGTGACACATTTTAAGTGTAAAATGTTAATTCGTTGTTTTAAAAATATCCACTAAATTTTTTGTGTTTGAATTTATGATGAATATTTATGTTATTATCTGGGATTAGCGCGTTTCTATGGCAGACTGTTTAGCCAATAACAATCATATTATACCTGAAAATTATCATAATTGTTGTAAAATCGTATTTTGAACTTTCGCAAATCGCTTTACTGCTTAACCTGTTTTACCCGAAATACAGGGTGCTTCTAATTACATGCGAAAAAATTCAGGAGCTGGGCAATATTCCCAATCAAAATGTTCACCGGGTGTACCTAAATTCGCTCCCGAGCGAGAACTATCAGATAATCCCATCCTAAATTTGTATCCATGCCAATTAGTGCAATGAAAAAGGGGCAAAAACGTTTCAATTTTTTTTAGGGTACAACCACAGTAGTTACTTGAAGTTAAGAGGTTCCGCACCTCCATGGACAATCGCGCCTGCCGCTGCCGTGCAGCTAGTTAAAAATACTGTTAATTGTGGACCTGTAAATTAATAAAAGCTCCTAAACATTTTAAAAAAGTTATAGTTATTATTTCTTTAGTTTAGATGAACAATATAAAGTTTTAATATTAAAATTATCTTCATCGAAAGAATAAAGATATTTATGTTGATCATTATTTGACATTATTTAACAAGTAGATCTGATAAAACAAAAATAAAAATAACTAATTGAACCAAGGCCCGGTCTTTCCAAGTACGAATAAAATGGCCAATAACTAACTGGAAGATAAATTTAACAAATAAAGTGTAAATGTCTTTCAAACTGACTTTAACCAGTGATTTATTATTCGGTGAATTAACATAACCAAAATAATTATTTCAACGTTGGCTGCAATGAAATTACAATGACTAACTTCATATTATGTGTAGAGAAAGATAGTTTCATGCACAATGTGTATATAATAGAAAGTGATAAACAATTGTTATGTTTCGCGGACACGTTGTAAGCTGCGAAATCGATTTTAGGCTAGCTGTCACCTGCTTGACAGCACTGGAATCAGGATTTCTTGTAAATATTCAAATAATTGCTGAAATTGTGTATTAACAACGGAAGTAATTTTAGAGAAAGAACCAAAATAATAACAACAATTATAAAAAAAAGCAAAAAAATATAATCATAAACACTGCAAACCCTAATTGAATTTAACTGATCTGTATATTCGATGTTGTAGTTGGGGTCCCATCTCCTCCAATAAGTTAATCACAGTTTCTTTGGGTAATCGAAAACGGCGTAAGAATTCTTTATCATCCCATCTTTCAAAGTGGTCAATACGTTATCTAACGGTACTATATGGGTGACGTTCTGGGTTTACAAAATCTACAATTTCTTGTATCTCTTGCTCTTCGAGTTCCTCGAAATCATTAAAAATGTCCATTTCAAAATAAATGTGACAGTTTTTATTTAAACTAGGTTAGAATCGCCAACACTTTGAAAAGAGAATAACTCAATTCGTAGTTAATCGGCATCAGTCGGTTGTTATTCACAACCCGAACAATTTTATTTCGAACTTATACCTCCTAATAACTTAACTGTAGAATAATGCTATATATTCTGCGAATATAAATTATCCGATATTGGAAAGACGAATCTAGTGCTTATTTGATAAATATGTATATTCAGACTTGGAAAGATCGGGCCTAAGTAACAAAAAACATATTTCAAGAGTCTTCATCTTCGCAGTCTGATAAAATTTCATAGGTTAGGCTGTTACAGCAGTTTGTATATTTGCAGTCACTGCATCATTTTAACCCTTGTGAAATGCAGTTATTATTATTGCAACTTTTGTCTTAACATCGTATAGACAAAACTGTTCTTACATCATCGGGCACTGGTTTTTGAGAAGAAAAATTGGCTTTCCAAATATTTTCTTCCAATGTCCAACCGTATAGAGTCGGATCTTCTGGTAGCATATTTTGAATGTGGCTATTGTACCAAATGTTTATTTGATACAGACACCTAAAATAATAATAGATAGATATTATAGCTTATTGTAGGTAATTTTTTATTATATAAGCATGGGTAATTTAGACAGGTATTTATTACCTTTCCAAAATGTTGTTTAAAAGCATGATCAGTGGGAGGTAACTCAGAAGATGTGCGATTTGAGTCCGTTGTCAGGTACCATTGAATCAAGGAATTGAATCAAGGAAGCAATATTTTTGTTTTTGTTCCTATAGAAATAAAGTTTATATTTTGTACAAACTTCCAATGCTTTATCTTGTGATAAAAAGGGAAAATTTTCTAGGTCTTTAAAATCATCAATATTTTTGTATAATCTGTCTGCACAGATGTTACGCGCTGTTGGTCTTTCTTTCCAGATCTGTTACATATTAGACACATTTGCCGAATATTAAATCCGTCTTTAGGATATCTTGTCCGAGACGATGAAGCGTTTTCGGTTTCACTGCTTTGAGAAACATATCCAATATTTTGTGGACTAATAAATATTTATCTGCAAGTTTTATGAAATTTTACTTTAACCTTCCCTCCTAGAATGTCTCCCTTGTGATGCAAATTTTTTGAGCACAAGAAGTGTCTTTTTTTTCTGCAGCACATATAATTGTATTCAATCCTTTCAATCTCGGATTTTGCGTCACAAGTTTGTCTTTATCTTGCAAAGTCAGACCACAAAATAAACACTCCATCGTTTACACAAAAAAATCTCAATAAACACACACACATCCAAAATAATATCTACCTAATCGCAGTTGAAACAAAGGCTGTTAACAACTGAATAAAGTAATCGGCCAAATAATTTCAGGAATAGACAGGTCGCATTATGCGTATGCGGGAAGCGGAGAGATGTCTTCTCGTTAGAAAGCACAATAATTATTAAACGCGGCTGCAGAAACTTTCATGTTTGCGTATTTATTGCTCAAAAACTATGATACTTAGAATAGTGATTATTGTTTCAAAAACTTCCTTGAAGCTTTATCTTTATTTGGTACGCAGATAGTTTAGTGAAATTTTGGAAAATAAAAAAGTTTCCCGACAACTGGAAATAGTGCTGCAAAAAAGTAAAGATTACAGTTTTCTCTAATTTTACAAAAAAACTAGATTTTATATACTTATGAAACTAACGTAGTAATCTCCACTTATGTTTTTTTCTACCGATTAAAAAAAAGTTGAAAATATCTTGTTTAGTTCCGGAGATATCGCGAGATATGTGTGAAAAGGTAACGAAACATAATTTTGACAGATTATTGACAAATTTCGCAATAAAAACTGTTGGCCCTATTGAAAACTGTTGTAATTGCCGATTTCAGAGGGCCAGGGACCTACTCTATCATTTTGTACAGACCACATGTGGTTGTACACAAAAAAAATCGAGAAGGAAGCGACTTTTTCTCCGTTTTTCAGTCGACTAAATTCCTGTGCTCTAATGACACAACTAAATTCTTCACGAGCAAGGGTTATAATTTCTGGAAATATTTATTTAAATTTGGGAATTTAGTAAATAAATAACAAGATTTGTTGAAAATTGAATTCAGTTTACACCCTGCAGCCTCCATGCTGAAATAATTATGATAAGTATATTTGTGGAAAAAATCTACATAGCAACAAACGAGATATTTTACTATTTTTGCCAAAAAATAGAGCAGATGTTATTGAATTTATGAAACATTGCTATTAGTAGGAGAAAACTTCGTGTTAACTACTGGCGATATTGAAGAAATTGTCGTATTTACATGCCTAACAAACGATACTTGTTCTATTCTTGTTATATGAACATTGAACTACTGTGCCGATCATTTTTTGTAGTCGTGCACACTGTATATATTTAAAAAGGGCCATTACATTCCACTAACATTTTGTTTAATGCCGAATAAGAAGCAGTGTTCTTACAAAAACCTTTTCGATATGTTACGAAACGAATGTCTTACTTTAGGTTTAAATCTCATGTATAATACATTTTTATAAAAGGTTCAAAAAGATGACTTGAAATTAAAAAAATATAGGGTGATTTATTTAAAAAACGTCTATAACATCATAGGGGTGAAATTTTCACCTTTTTTTTCCATCATTTGATGGCACTGGATAAAACCAAAAGGACAAGCAAATTTTTTAACTACATAATATGCTATTTGTGAGTGTGTACTTTCATTACATTATCGTTTTTTTGTATATTATTATTTTTATTATTTCTTATTATTATCTTTTTTATTTTTATTTTTTCCATATTTTTTTATAGGTTTATTTTTTAATTTTTTTTTGTTTAACATTCATATACAGTGTGTCGCATTTAAGATGAAGACACTCCCATATTTTCGCTGTCTGAAGAATTACAGATTCGGATTTTTGTAGAGTCATACAGGTTGATGGGCCACATTTCTTGAAATAGTCAACTGAAATCTGAACTTTAAACTCAACCTACTACGATTTCACAAACAGGACCGCTTCTCGATATTTTGCTTCGCGTTAGAGATATCGAAAAATATTATTGAAAAAGCTTGTTCAGAATATTATGTTAACCCCACATACCAAATTTTATCACAAAATTCGCATTTTTAATATTCTCATTTTTTACTAATTATTATTTATTTTGATAATTATTGTGTCGTGGAAATTAAAATCTTGACACGGTGTCATGTATTTGAATATTTTAGTGAAGTAAACAGCACTTTCAAAGGAATATTGATCAAATTAAACAATATCTTGTAATAATAAATATGGGCGGGCAAAAAAATTGAAAAATGAAAAATACGAATTTTTCGATGAATTTCGGTATGTGGGGTTGAAATGATATTCTGAACAACTTTTTCGAATATATTTTTTCGATATTTTTTACGCGAAGCAAAATATCGAAAAGTGACCCCGTTTGCGAAATCGTAGTAGGCTAAGATTAAAGTTCAGATTTCAATTGATTAACTTAAAAGATGTGGCCGATCAACATGTATGACTCTGCAAAAATTCAAATCTGTTATCTTTCAAAGAACGAAAATATGGGGGTGTCTTCATCTTAAATGCGACACACTGTATATATATTTTTTTTTCTATTATTTTTTTTAAATCTGCTTTTTTTATTATTTTCTTTTGTTTTTCTTAATTTTCTTCATTTATTTATTTTAATTTTTTTTTCCTTTCATTCAGGTGTACATATTTTATTTTAGGGGTAGCAATGCTACTCACAGGGTTGTGTTAGTAGTTTTTATATAATGGTATAAGATATTATAGATTGAATTATCCTCTAGTGTCAGAAGATTTATTTTTAAGTGGGCATTCCAATATAATATGTTGCGAATCAGCAATTTCATCACATAAGCAATACTCGATATCGGATAATTTTAATCTTGAGGACGAATGTATGTTTCTTCCATATCAAAATTATAAAGACTTACCTTTGTTTTAGAAGTTCCAAGTTGCTCAGCACCATTAACAATGGCGTAAACTTCAATTTCATAAGTATCCACTCCCAGCTCTCTATCCAATTCAGTAGCAGTCGATAAAACACCCAATTTAGTATCGATATCAAATAGTCTGTCTACTTGTACACCCGCACCTGTCACGTTCGTCACATAATATTCAACTTCACTGCTATGATATTTCGCCCAAACCGTCAAAATACTCGTTCCCGTAGGTTCGTTTTCGTATACACTACCCGTAAATAGATCACTCTCGAATTCAGGTCCGTTTTTAATATCGTTCGTAGCTATTATGGTCAAATAGGCTTCGGTGGATTTTCTTTCGCTTTGCACCGCTTCATCTGTAGCTTTCACCGATAATCTGTAAGTCGGATCCGGGTTGTAGATGGGATGACGAAGTTTCAAAGCCCCCGTACTTTGATCTAATTTGAATAAATCACTGTTGCCACTGGCTAATTCGTAAGTAACTAACCCGTTTGTAGCGGAGTCCAAATCGCGAGCGAAAACGTTCGTTATGAATAAATTGGTTTTCGGTAAAATAGCGGCATTCATGGATACAAATATCGGAGCATTATCATTAACGTCCTCGACAATAACAGTAACTAATTTGTCCGCCGAAAGTCGGGATGAAACGGGTGTACTCTGATCAGTAGCTACAACGGTAAGTCGAAATGTATCTATTGATTCTCTATCAATAGGCAGTAAAGTGTGAATAACGCCCGTAAGTGGATTAATACCGAAATGTCGTTTATTATCATCAGGATCTTGATAAGAAATCGAGTAAGAAACTTTTCCGTTGAGTCCTGAATCCGGATCGTCGGCAGTAACAGTTACTATGGGGGTGTGTATCGGGATTCCTTCACGAATCTGTCTAACTATAGCCGTGCTCGGAAAAGACGGCGGATTATCGTTAGAATCTTCAACGGCGATGGCGAACAAAATGTTGGTCGATAATCTCGGATTGCCATTATCGGATGCTGTAATGTTTAGCTGATAGGCAGTCAATTCTTCGAAGTCTAACGGTTTATGTAAATAGAGAACTCCAGTCAACGCGTCGATGTGAAAAGTATCTTTTCTATTTCCAGCTGTTATCGAATAGACAATTTCACTGTTCACGCCTAGATCTGCGTCTGTCGCTTTGAATCGTATAAGTTCGGTGTTAACAAGAGTCATTTCGTTCACCGATATTCTCGATTCACTTTGCGTAAATTCAGGAGCGTTATCGTTTTCGTCTAAAACATCGATAGAAACCGTTACCGACGAGGTGAGTTGTTTTATAAGTCCAGCATCGTGAGCGATCACTTTTAGAAGGTACTTGGAAGTAGTTTCTCTGTCTAAAGGGCGAAGTAAAGTTATTTGTCCAGTGGCTTCGTCAATTTCAAACCGTTCGTCGTCATTTCCACCGGTTATTTTGTAAAAAACATCACCGTTTAAACCTTCATCAGCGTCCGTGGTGTATAATCTAGTTACTTGCGCACCAATGGTAGATCCTTCGGATATTTGTACTCTATAAGGGACGCGTGAAAATTTAGGAGCGTTGTCGTTGACGTCTATTACGTGTACGTAAACTTTTACTTTGTCTCTGAGTTTGACGATTCCATTATCAGCTACGGAAGCGTCCAAAGTTATAATGTTTTGACCAGTGTTCATGACGAGTTCTTCTCTGTCGAACATGTGTAGCGTTCTGATGAAACCGTTTTTAGGATCTATCGCGAAATCATTTTGCGAATTCGATAAAGAGAAAATTAACTCGGCGTTTCTTCCTATATCTTTATCGGTAGCAGTTAATTTGCCTACAAAAGAATCCGGTGGTTCGTTTTCTCTTATATTAAAGACAAACGTGCTGTTTGTAAATTCCGGGCTGTTATCGTTTTCGTCTATAACGTGAATAACAACAGGGACAATCGATGATCTTGCGGGATTCCCCGAATCGCTAGCCGTCACCGTTAAGGAATAATAATCTTTATCTTCCCGATCCAAGGATTTTTTCACGTATAAATATCCGTCTGGAAAAACTCCGAATTTATCCTCGTTGTTTCCTTCGGAAATAAAATAAGATATCTTCCCGTTTGCTCCTAAATCCGCATCGCTGGCTGCCAGAGCGAAGAATCTATCGTTGACAGGAGTAGATTCCAACAAAGACGTTTCATACGAGGTGTGATCGAAAACTGGTGTGTGATCGTTGACATCTTCGATTATAATCTTAACGGAATGTTTTGAAGATGAAGGTTCTTCGCCGCCATCAGTAGCGGTTACTTCGACGTTTAAAATAGTACCGGGGTCGGCTCGTATAGGGCGTTTTAAATAAATCACCCCTGTAGCTTCCGATATTCGAAATTGATCGTTTGGATTCTGACTAAGTGTATAAATTATTTTGCTGTTTATTCCGGCATCCAAATCTCTAGCTCGTGCTAAATATACTTCTTGACCGACAGCGGCGTTTTCCGGAAGTTTAATTTCTTCTTTATCACGTAAAAATATCGGTTTATTATCGTTTAAATCTTGTACCACGATATTAACTGTAGTTTTTCCGTAAGATAATCCTACTCGAGCTACAATCGTCAAGCTGTAAGTCGTTTGTTGTTCCCTGTCAATTTTTTTAGCTGTTGAAATTTTCCCGGTGTTTTCGTTTATTTGAAAATTATGATTCGGGTCGCCGTAAAAAATTGAGTAAGTAACTTCGTTGTTTCTAACGCGAACCGTTCCGACGTCTCGTTTCAAAAACATCCGATTATAGCTGGGATCTTCTGTTATTTGGAAATCATAACCGGCGTAATTTTCGAAATGTAATTCTTCTAAATAAGCTTCTTTTATAATTTCCACGGTTGCATCTTCGGTGGCTTTTTTATCACCTTGATCGGTGGCTGATATTTTCAAACGATACATAGGTTTCGGAGCTAATTTAAAATTACCTTGTAAGGATATCACTCCCGTCCATTCGTCGACTGCAAATAAACCTTCTCCGCCGTTTTCTAGCTTGAACGTTACCATTGCATTCTCACCTTCATCTTTGTCGGTAGCTGTAACTTTTAACAACGACGTACCGATTTTGGTGTCTTCGGATATTGTTAATAAAAAATTTTTCGGGTAAAATTCCGGATTATTATCATTGACGTCGAGAATACTTAGATAAACAGTAGCTGTTGACGATTGCGACGGTATTCCTTGATCTCTAGCTACGACGTTTATTTCATAGAAATTTATTTTTTCTCTATCCAAATTCCTTTTAGTAACGAGTTGACCGGTAAGAGAATCAAGAACGAAAGTGTCCTCGTATCTTTGATGAACAGCTGGGTGTAAGGTGTATGCCACACTGCCGTTTGTGCCTTGATCGTGATCCGAAGCGGTTAACATCGCAACCAGAGTACCGGGTGGAACGCTTTCGGATAAACTCACGTTTATACGGGACTGCGAAAATTCGGGAGCTTCGTCGTTTTCATCTAAAATCGTAACTTTTAATTGAGTGTGCGCCCATTTTGGATTCGGACCGCCGTCTCTAGCTGATATATTCAATTCCACGGTACCTTGAACTTCTCTATCTAATAGTGCTCGTGTCGTTATTAGTCCCGAGTCGGCGTTGATAGAAAACCATTGATTTTCATTGCCGGATACAAAGGCGTAATATATTTGCGCGTTAACTCCGGTATCTTCGTCCGTCGCTGTAATGCCAGCGACGTAAGTGCCTGGAGGCGCTAACTCGCTAAGAATTGCGGAATATTCGCTTTTCTCGAATACAGGTTCATGATCGTTTACATCGTTCACGTGAATTATTAAAAATGCCGTTGATGTGCGTGGAGGAGTACCTTTATCAGTTGCTACGACTGTTATATTATATTTAGATATATCTTCTCGGTCCAGTACTCCGTTTACTCTAACTATATCGAAACTAGGTGAATAATCTAATCTAAAATGATTCATTTCATTACCTGATAATATCATTACTGTAGTTTCGCCGTTCAAGCCTTCGTCTTGATCCATTACTGACACTGCTGCAACTACGGAACCATTAAAAGCATTTTCGTCCACCGTTGCGAAGCCAGAAGTCGATGGAAAATATCTAAATTTAATTACAGGGTCATGGTCGTTGGCATCTACTAAGTTTACGGTCACGTAAGTTCTACCGTTCTGTCTGGGAGTTCCGTGATCTCTGGCGAACACTGTAAATACGCAACTCTTCGGACAAGCACCTCCCGGTTTGGATGGATTTACGCAATTTTGTTGAGGACATTCTAAATTTTCCGTTGTGGAAATTTCACCAGTTTCCGGATCAACTGTGAATTGGTGTTCGGAATCGGAGAGGTAATAGGTAATTTTCGCATTATCTCCCATGTCGTTGTCAGTTGCCATCACTTGTAGTACCGAAGTACCAGGTGGAACGCTTTCGTTTAAAGACACTATATAATCGCTGTGGTCGAATATTGGAGGATTATCGTTGACGTCTAATATAGTAACATTCACTTGCAAATAACCGTATCTAGTAGGTTTTCCTCCGTCTTTCACTGATATATTTAAAACGTAAAATCCTTGGGTTTCCCTGTCTAATTTTCCGGTCGTTTCTAAATGTAAATAAGAAGTTTCACCTGTTGGATTCGGCGTTAAAATTAATTTAAATTTCTCGTCCTTATTACCAGCAATTATTGAATAATCGTCGCTAATGCCGTTAATTCCAGTATCTTTATCAGTAGCGGAATCTAATAAAAGTCTCGTTCCGGCTGCCGCGCTTTCTGAAAACGATACGTCTATACTGGGTTCTGGAAATTCGGGAGAATTGTCATTTATATCCATAACAACTATTCGTACTTCGATAGGATAAGTTGGTTGACTAGATAAAATCACTAAATCGGTTCTATCGTTTTTCATACTCTCCCTGTCGATAACGGCATTGGTTTTTATTTCTCCAGTATTTGCGTCGAGCGTAAATTCTTTTGGAGGCTCGTTGAATCGATAGGTGAATCCGGATTTAATGGGAATTTTTCCGACGACGGTACCTTTTGGTTGTTCTTCCAATATTTCTAAAGTGACACGCGTATCGACAGCTCGCGATTGCATTTGCGTTGAATAACCGAAAAACGGTTCTTTATAAGCAGTTCTTCCCGATCCCGGTCCCGGTCCAGGAGTGCGCGCTCCTACCGACAAAAACGCACAAAATATTAACAACATTTCCCACATTTTTCGAAAACAAATTGTCCAACTACTGCATCTTTTAACGGTTAACGAAATTTGATTAAATACGAATTATAACATTTCGTTAATACACGTGTGTTAGATGAAGAACTCTAACATTCCACACAGTTCCGCTCCCCGCACCACACAACAAGTCGTTCAGCCTCTGGAGAACTCGCGTTTCTCTCTTGCCCTCGCATAACCGACGAGCCGTCGTCTTTGTCGGTGTGGTATGCAATATGGCCGTTTACAGACGGGCTACTTTAAAAACTTCCAACGAAAACAAACTGAACTTTTCTCACTAAACGCGTATAGGTACTCACTGACACTTCGCCGACTTTGAATAATTGTAACAATAAATTGTATTCCGCTTCACGAACGAACAAACATTTTTTTCAAGTTGCGCGCATACAGTTAAATTATAATCCTTTTAGTTCTAGATTGAATTATGAACAGGTATCAAGTAAAGGCGCTGTTTTCTCACTATAGGTACCTACTAGCGTAAGGACGATTTAACAAACAACGTCGCGGTTTGTGACCTCACATGTATACACTTTATTTTAACTTGTTAAACGGTCACGGTGGCTAGATATTATTTCAAGCCGTACGCGTTTAAAACTCGACTGAAGAACTGAAGAAACAGATTCTCGATTCTCTCGGGTTTACCAGAGGAGGAGTAATAAGAGATCCAATAGTAACCTGTGTCGGCGTTGCCACATCTCACCTGTAGGTACCTCAGACGTTCAACCTAAACATAAACAATATTTATGAGAGTGTCAGACGGGCCAGGTTCCAGTCGTAAATCTATTGTAGGTGCCTATTTTTTTTATTTTTTCTCAGGAGATTTCTAATGCATATGAGTAGATGAGGGAATTAATGTTCAGGCCCGATTTTCGTCATAAATTATCATTTTTCGGATAATGTTTGTTCACCGATGTAACATTATTTTATCCCGAGTATTAATTATAATATATACGGGGTATTTAGAAAATTATGCCAAAGTAAATGCCTTAAGGATTGAGTAAAACTAATACAAAAATGAATAGATGTCAAAGATAATAGTTTAATACTATCAAAACGCCATACAGAGTCTTTGCAGATATACCAACCTCGTTTAAATTTGAAGTGTTATTCAATGTCCTTCGTGGCATACCTATAGCCACGGAAGTAGTTGTTGCTTCTTCGTGAACGGTCTTTGTTCTTTGATTTTCAAAGACTCTGTAAGTATTAAACTACGAGGCTTGTTCAATTGAAACCCATCTTCGGTCCGGGAAAAATTTATTGACAAGTACAGTTACAAATAACTACCACTACAATTGAGGCACATATCCCACTGTTTCACCAACCGATGTATACCCTGCTTATAGAATTCTTGTGGCTGCTGCTGGAAGAATTCTTTCACAGCGTTTTATACTTCTGCGTCCGACTGAAAACGGTTACCTTTTAACGCCTTTTTTAGTGGCCCAAAGATGTGAAAATCGCAAGGCGATGAATCGGGACTATAAGGTGGATTTTCTAGTATTTGGACGGATTGTTAACAACAAACGCCATTTCAAAGTCACAATACTTAAAATCGCTGTCAAATATAAACGAAATAAACAGATCAGTGTGACGTTTGCATACACTACTGATGTTGGAAAACGTCAGTTGAATGATTACAATTGTTTCCAAGGCTAACCTGACCAAAGATGGGTTTCAATTGAACAAGCTGTGTATATTACTTTTGACATCTATTAATAACACGCTTCACTAAAGTGACATTTTGTTTGCAGGAAACTCCACTAAGTCGTCAGGTTTTTTGTCAAATAGATTTTCAGTTTGTGGTTGAGACTATTATTGCATATTTAACGTTTTTACTCCAGTTCTGAATTATGCTCTCAGAGCTTCTGGACGGATGATATCAACCTTTTACTGATGAGGTGCAAATACTCATATAATCTCAAGATTACGTGTTGCATCCAAGTATTTTTGGTATTTTAAAGCAAACCAAAAATTCGGACACTTTTCACTTAGGTTTCTGTCATTATCTAGTATTGATATCACCAAGAATATAACGTGTGTTCTCTTACATTGCGGAGGTTTGAGGAAAAAACTTCTTTAGCAGCATTATTACATAATGGAGCAATTTAAGCAGCTCCAGTAGGTATCTTGGAACAATAATAATAGATGAAAACGGAACACAGGAAGCAGATATTAATAATAGAATAGTTAAAAGTAACAAATTATACTATGCCATACTTACCTAAATACCAAATTTATAAACAAAAAAGGAATATCTAAAGATACGAAATTAAACGTATGTAAAACATAATATCGACCAATACTTACATGTGGATGCGAAGCATGGGTGTTAACAGGACAACAAAAAAGTAAAATACAGGCGACAGAGATAGAATATTTAAGAAGAGTAAGAGGTGTCACAAAAGAGAATAGAATGAAAAACAGATATAATAAAAAACCTAGGAATACAATGAACCTTAGAATTTATATCAGAAACAACTACAATGGCATAGGGTTATTAACAACGTATGGATGAAGGAAGTCAAGTTAAGAGAATATGGAAAGCAAAAATTGGAAAAATTTAACAAGGTACAAGCCAAGAGAAACTTGGGATAGGATTATAATTGGATTGCTGGATAATAGAGGAAGATGTTGGGAAAAAGCGGAGAACAGCTAAAAATAGTACAGAATGGAAAAATTCGTGACGGAAGAGTAACTCCACAACGCCCTACACCGAGTGATAGAATAGCTTTAAGATTATATACTCATAGATACCTACCCGCATTGTACAATAAGCAGAAACAGATCCGTAGTCGGTGAAATTAAGACAATATAATATACAAATTACATTTATTTTATCTCATGGATGTTCCTTGGGATTTATTTATTATTCTTTTTGTTATTTAATATTTTTCTGGGGCGTGCACGTTACTGGATCTCATTTCTAGTACATTTATATTGTTAGTTAGAATCTCTCAAGAATAAGATTTTTTTCACATTTGATCAAGAATATGATCTATATAGTCCAGTCGCTGAAGACTTCACTTTGGGCTCAATTTGTAGGTCACAGCAGGTGTTTTTAAACGAGAAAAAACTTGACGCAATTGTAAACTTAATCGCGTTAAGGGGAGGGGAAATGGCCCCCCAATCCCTGGAAAACGGGTTTCTCGCTAATACCTGGCTAAATATGCGAATTAGAGAATTTTTCTTTCCATAAAAAATGAAGATTGTCTTATTATCTACAGAAATGGTAACCCGTAATTTTTTTCGAAAATTTGATAGTTATCGAGATAATGAGACCTAAAAGTCTTCTCATTTCAGCTGCCTATGCTCTGACTGTAGGTCATTCTGCTGTCCATGCATTAACTTGTAAGCGGGCGGACGAATTATTCCATAACTCGGCAAAAAATTGACATTTTCCGATGATTCAAAGTTCATCACAATGGGAAGATTCGTAACTATCATTTCATGACACTTGCAGCTCGTTTGTACTTGAAAAAAATATTTAAAAAAAGCGGTCAAAGTTTTTTTTCACAAGATTTTGAGACTATTTCATTAATTTGTTCATATATATTTTTTTTTAAATAGTCTTTGATCCTAATTTTTTTTTATAATGGAACCTTTGGAGGACTTGCATGATCCAATAAATTTTTTTTATATCTTTCTTGCGTTTTGATAAAGAGTTGATTTCTGGAAAATGATTGGATTTTATTAAGAATCAAAAAGTAGGTACATTTCAAAACTAGAAAAAATAAGCTTTAAAATGATGTGCATTGAAAAGCAATATATAGAATGATACATTTTTAAATCGCGCTTGTTCCACAGAACTCCGAAAATGGCTGAAAAATGTATATAAACAAATCAACTTTTCATCAAAACGCAAGAAAGATTTTGAAAAAAAAATCTTTGAGATCATTCAAGACCTCCTAAGGTTCCATTATTAAAAAAAATTAGGATAGAAGACTATTTTTTTTAAATATGAACATATTAATGAAATAGTCTTAAAATCTTGTGGAAAAAACTTGTGGAAAAAAACTTTTACCGCTTTTTAAAATACGAGACGAGCTGCAAGTGTCATGGAATGATAGTTACGAATCTTCCCATTGTGATGAACTTTGAATCATCGGAAAATGTCAATTTATTGCCGAGTTATGGAGCAATTCGTCCGCCCCCTGCATAGACAGCAGAATTCCTACAGGCAAAGCAGTAGCTGAAATGAGGAGACTTTTAGGTCTCATTATCTCGATAACTATCGAATTTTCAAAAAAAAATGATAGGGACCATTTCTGTAGATAATAAGACGATCTTCATTTTATACCTGAAAAAAAACTCTCTAATTCGCCTATTGAGCCAGATATTAGCGAGAAACCCGTTTTCCAGAGTTTAGGGGGCCATTTCCCCCCCCTCAATCGCGTTAAGTTTTTTCTCGTTTAAAAACACCTGCCGTGACCTACAAATTGAGCCCAAAGTGAAGACTTCAGGGACTTTTTAGGAGCTTTCGATATTTTCAGGTGTTCAGTTACTGAACTATATAGATCATAATCTTGATCAAATGTGAAATAAAATCTTATTCGTGAGAGATTCTAACTAACAATATAAATGTACTAGAAATGAGATCCAGTTACGTGCACGCCCCAGAAAAATATTAAAAAATTAACAAAAAGAATAATAAATACATCTCAAGGAACATACATAAGATAAAATAAATGTAATTTGTATTATAGTGTCTTAATTTCACCGACTACGGATCTGTTTCTGCTTATTGTACATTGTACAATGCGGGTATCTATAAGTATATAATCTTAAAGGTATTCTATCACTCGGTGTAGGGCGTTTTGCAGTTACTCTTCCGTCACGAATTTTTCCATTCTTCACTATTTTTAGCTAAGTCCTCCGCTTTTTTTCAACATCTTCCTCTTTTATCCAGCAATCCAACTATAATCCTCTCCCTATTTTCGCTTTCCATATTCTCTTAACTTGTCTTCCTTCATCCATACGTTGTAAATAACCCTATGCCATCGTAGTTGTTTCTTCTATAAATTCTAAGGTTCATTGTATTCCTAGTCTTCAGGGACTTTTCAGGATACTTGTCCCTTCATTTACTGGACTAATACTTGTTATAGACCATACAAATGTTTTGCAGGCTTAATCTTCAAAATATTATTGATTGTTTAGTTGTAAATTTTTTTTATTAGGTTCAGTTTCGGACCAGAATTTGTAAAAAAAATTAATTGATATTTATAACAATTTAATTTGTTTATTACATTCACATCCAGTAAAGTCATTCCATAAACAAATTTCATATTTTTTTTTGTATTTTTGCCCACCCTGTACCAAATTGAAGCAACTTGTTATATACATACATTTTTTGAATTAGGAGATCCGTAAATTGGAAAAAAGTGTGGTTCTTTCGAAATAAAAGTTTAGATGACGTCAAATAGTAAATTAAAATAAAAAAACGACCTGTTTCGGGAATTTTATTGTTTATTCAGTTAAGAATGAATTTATGCGTTTGCTCATGTATGCACTGTATAAGTATCACGAGTAAGTCGACAAATGCCAAGGATTGTTACTTTAAGCTCCAGAGCAAAAAAAGGAATCTTTTCGCTCGCTTTTATTTTTCCATCAAATTGCCGATTAAAATGGTTAATAATGTGGATAATATCTTGTAGTTGGACGTTCATTTATTTTTTTTCGTCGTTATGGCTAATCCCACCAAATTTGATGAAATAGACGAGCGAAAAAGATTCCTTTTTTTGCTCTAAAGCATAAAGTAACAATCCAGTAATATAGTAATTAGCCATTTTACGCACGACTGTAGGAAATAGTAGTTTATCTACAACTGTCAAGTAACGGGTACGATTTGACACTGTTTTCAGTGTCATAATGACGTATATTACCACACTGGTGCGTTTTTGAATACATTACCGCACTAGTGCGATAATAAGAATCAAGAAAAATATTGATACCAGAATTAAATATTTTAAATAACACAGGAAGCTGCATTTTCGATATCCAAAAAGAGATTCTCTTCGCTTGAACTTATTTTTATAGATTTTTGTTCATTCAACTTTGACAATTTGATGATATAACTAATTTATTTTATTTCCACAGCTTTGTTTTGTATTTGCTGCTACGGTCACAAAATATGATCTACAGTACCTCATGTTTGCAGTTAATATTAATAACAATACGTTAGATTGAAGTTTTTTTCAAAAACATTTCATGATATAATGTTGATTATTTCACTCAATATAAAATACGCGCCTTCGATTGGTTTATATATGAGGATTGATATCTGAAAACACCATGTTTTCGATTTTGTATTTCGGCACCTGATTTGCATACATGCAATTTTCCTATCTGTGTGTTTCGCGTTGTCATTAGTTGTTTTATTCGATATTAAAAATCTAGTGACTGTCAAATTATTAAGGAAACGTCAGAATCATTTTATCAAGAAATTCTTGACAAATACAACTCGTGCAATTAATGATTATCGAAGAAATTTGTATTTCGATCATCATCAACACACTTGTTGTATTATTATCGATAACTTTTCACTTAATATATCAACCAATCAAATTGCTTAATTTTAAGTCATGTGTCAAATTTCATCCAATCACCTCTGTATTACAGCGATAATACCCTACATGTGGTGTTTTCAGTTTGGTGTTTATTTTTTATTAAAAATAAATTAAACGTCAAACTGACAACTGGATTAAAAATGTCGCGAAGAATTGGTATTGCATCTAACGATTCAGTTAATTTACCAATTGTACTTTTCACAACTGTAGTTTTAAATAAAAGTGAATAATATTTGATTAAAACTAATAAAGTTTGTTTGCGGTGGCCTGTGCGGAAAGTGATACTTTTTTGCACGATATTGAGTGAGGAAAAGTCAATTTACGCACTTGTTAGGTACAGTATTTTTTCTACTAGCATGCCGGAAAATCCCAAGAGTTGGCATAAAGAAACATTTATTATTTATTTATTATGTATTTGACATATCAAAAAATTAATTATTATTATTTGACATTCATTTGATAAGGCTTATACCAAAGCCTTTGAAAAATTATTGTAAAATACCTTTTTTTTAATAAAAATTCTAATAAATTTCTTAATTTTTCAGTCATTTGGTAAACTACAACCATACAAATATATATTTTAAATCAGTATACTCCCCAAAAACTTTCCTAGTGCGGAAAAGTGGACTTTCCACACGCTAGTAGAAAAAATTATGTGTGTTTTTCAAGCGTAAAGTTAAATTGCCGCTTTCAAAGGATCGCCGACATTCTTTTTCATGCGGCAATCTGTTACTTTACGCTCTAAACAGGTACATGTTTTAGTTCGATTTGTTTTTCAAATTACTATTTATTTTTAAGATAAACCCCTGACTATACTAATCAAATTGCTATTTTTTTATTTCTTTTATTCTATTTACTATTTAGTTATATGTGTATCTACTTCTTGAATACAATTAAACTTCTTTCAACAATAGTCTCATGAGAATTAAAATCCACGAGCAACGATTAAAGAATAAGTTACAATTTCGTTTTTGAATGGCGCATCATTTGGTTACATGAATTTTAATTGGTTTCCATAGAAATTTAATCACGGAGAACTTGTTGAATGTGAAAAGAATGAGCTTTTCGTTCAGAGTCGTACCTACTTACATACAAATTACCTGTCGAAAGATTCACCGGTGAAATTATTCAAATGACAAAGATCAATATAAGTAATAAACGTTCTAGAATTTTGTTATGCAAATTCTTCTTTTGGTGAATATTTACAATCGCGACCTTTGCGAAAAAGGGTTCCACATTTTTTTCTCACAATAATTGTGGTTCAAAATTGGTATCCCATATATATAAAATTAAGGAGGGGGAACCCATAGAACCCCCCATAAAATCCCCACCCCCAACCGAATTTTAGTAAGTCTTTACATCTGTGACTTAAAACTTGTATATACTCCCCCTCCTATGGATTAGGCGAATTTCAGTGATTGTTTACAATTGTTAAACTTTTTGATCTTTGTCCCCTATTTGGATGTTGGTTTACGGGGGAGTCCTCTACATTTTTCTGCCCTTGTACCTCGAGTCCTACCACTCATTGTTCTTTCACACCCTTATGGTTTTTTTTTTTGAATTTTTTCATATTCGAATACTGTCCCCTTCTCAATATTGCATAAATATTTTCCCTTCTTTTTTATTACTATACCCATGCAATTTTAAAGAATGAATAAAAATATTTAATGACCAAGTGGATTTAGTACCTTTAATTTAATGAGATAATTGTATTTATGAACCAAGGACTAAAATTGTCTATTATATAAGGTCTGTTCCAACCGCAATCAGAAACTGTCAGAGAAGATTGGAGAATAACTGGTCATAACAAATAACCAGTTTACTTTCGCCTAATTTCTATCACTGATTGCAATGGTCGACTATTCTCTGATCGTTTCTGACAGTTTCTGATTGCGGTTGGAACAGACCTGCTGCCTATAGTCGAGTCTGCAAATTGATAGTCAACTTCAAGGGTCAAGGTGTAACCGAGACTAGCAAGTAGGCGTGACAATAGACAGTTATTCGCCGATCTTTCGTAAATATATAAGTTTAAACAATTTTGTAGCTTTATCATGGAATTTGAAGAAAAATTTCAGCTTGAACTGAAAATTTAACAGAATTTGCAGCTATAGCTGAGAATTTGAGAATTTTTCATATATAATACCACGAGAGTGAAAATTTAGTCGGCAAAATTTTTCGATTGTCATGAAAGTTTGTTGCTTGGCAATTTTGCGAATGACATTTTTAACAAAACCACGAGCCGTCAGGCGAGTGGTTTTGGATTAAATGTCATGAGCAAAATTACCTAAAAGCAGCAAACTTGGATACGACAAGAGAAAAATTTTACCTTACAAAATTTTTAATTGAGTGGTATTCGACATGACTATTTCACGAGAGAAAAACTAAAAAATTATATGTTTAAGCGTTTTATTTATTGCAAACTTCAATTATTATACAAAGCCAAAAAAAATAATAACATGAAAAAAAAATTACTATATGTAAAAAGTACAATTATTATAATTGTACTTATTAGCATTATTTTGGGGATTGTTTTGCATCATAACCTGTGATGAATTTAAGTTAGAAACTGAGGATTCCTTTTCTTTATTTTTATTTTCTCGAAGGTTCTCTATAAGTTGGAAATGGTGTTCTTTATTTAATTGTAAATATGGTTTCAAAGAATGGGCAGAAGAATGTCCTGTAAGCCTAATTACTTCTTGTTCACCAACTCCTTCTTTTGCTAATGCAGATATTGCAGAAGCTCTATGTGAATAATTGGTTATTTTAATTTTTTTTTGTGTCTATACCAATTGATTCTGTCGATATTTTCGTCCACTTTGAAATTGTATTAATTCCCAATGGTGAATTTTTGTACCATATTCCTTTCTCCCAAGTTGGATGTACTGCTAAAAATAATCTTGTTGTTGTTAGATAAGGATAGGATTCTCTTTTTTCAATAATTTTTAAAAATAAACGAACGGGACACAAATTGTTGTTAGCATTATTTCTTACCATCCACTTACTGCCAGATAAAGCTTTTGATACTCCTTGTGTCGTTTTGGAAAAGATTGGATTATATTCTACCCTGCCAGTAAAATTACCTTTATTATCATTTTATTTTTTAAAGTAATTAATATCACAATTAGCAGCTTCATTTCCATGCCATGCTAATTCGAACGAACATAAATGAAAAAAATTTTTTTGGAACTCATCAAGATTATCTTCAGAATAGCTTTCTACCATTTCCATTAATTCTTCTTTGGTAAACGCGTTAGAACTTTTTCTGGTTTCAGGTTCAGTCTGAAGCTTTTCACGTTTTGTATCCCTGGCCAATCTAGCAAATTTATAGGTAATATCTTTAAATGGATCAATTTTGATGTTAAATTCTAGAAAAAAATTTTCCTGAACCATTTGAGCAGTCGTATTCCAAAGTGTTTTCACACTAGCTTCAGTATAATCAGTTTCATCTCTTTTTTTTCATGTTAAAACCATAATCTTCAAGAATTTTTGCTATAACTTGTTCAGAAGTATCCTTTTCTAACGTATAATTACGTGCGTCCAGAAACATTCCAAACTGTTCCCACGCAGACTTTTTTGTCTTCATTGTATTTCGCGGTATACTTTGCTTAATTGTACTCTCCATTTCATTTATTGAATTATTTCCAAATCTTGTATTATTCATGTCAATAATACTTATTTAAATTTTTTGAAACAGTTTTAATCATTTTTAGACAGTTAAATAAATAAATAAACAACTTAGTTTCCTTAGAAACCACTAACAAAGATTTTATATTGAATTTTATCACAGAGTATAATAGAATTTTATCTACAACTGTCATGTAACGGGTACGATTTGACACTATTTTTAATGTCATAATGACGTATATTACCGCACTAGTGCGTTTTTGATTACATTACCGCACTAGTGCGGTAATAAGAATCTAGAAACATATTAATTTATTTATTTATTCATTTTATTACAGAAGCAAACAGGTTTCCCTTATTCTATGCAACTGTGGTTACAAAATATAACTTAATACAACGCATGCATATTGCTTATGAGACAAAAACGACTGAATGTACACATAAGACTAATTCTCTAATATTAAATCTGCAATAGATATTTTAAATTGACTCAGAGTAATTCCTAGCAGTCCAGTGTCTAGATTATCACTTAAGCTATTGTATAGCTGACATATTTTATCTAGCGAGTTTATTGAAGGTGTTAAGAATAAATAATTCCTAGGACGGGTTCGATGATAGGGTACGTAGAAATTTAATTGACTGAGAAGATCAGCTGAGCCTATTAAATTGTTGCACAACTTATAAAGAAAAATTAATTCTCGACGTTTTCTCCTGCATACTAATTTATCAATACTAAACTCTGACCTTAATGGATCATAAGACTCATATTTAGGAGACATCTTGTGTTTTTTAAAATAGATATATTTCACAAACTTATTTTGTATGGCTTCAATTTGGCGACTCAAGCTTAAATTAATAAGTGAACTCCAAATAATGCTACCAAACTCCAACTTGCTTCTTACAAGCGAGTTATATATACTTATAATTGACTTAATATTAGTAAAAGCATAGGCAGTACGTTTTATAAACCCAAGTAATTTATATGATTGAGAAACAGTGTTAAGTATATGTGATTTAAAGCTAAATTTACCAGTGAATAAAAAACCTAGGTCCGTTATTTCATTTACTCTCATTAATTGAGTACCCCCCATTGCATAATAAAAATATCTGGGTTTTTTTTGGCGACTGAATGTTAAAACAACACATTTGCCAGTGTTAAAAGGTAATTTATTAGTTAGCGACCAATTATATATTTTATCTATGTCGTACTGTAATTGAAGATGATCATTTAAGTTATTCACTTTTGTATAAATTTTTAAATCGTCCGCAAACAATAAACACTCAGATGTAATTAAGGAAGGCACTTCGTTTATAAAAATCAAAAAAAGTAACGGTCCTAGATTAGATCCCTGTGGTATACCAGATTCCACCATAAATGCCTCAGATTTCTCACCCATGAAAGATACATATTGCCACCTATCACTAAGATAAGTTGCATAAAGTTTTAGTAAAGGATAGCTCATTCCCAGTGAGTTTAACTTCCTTAAAAGTATATCATGGTTTACTTTATCAAAAGCTTTGGCGAAATCTGTATATACCACATCAACCTGTTCCCCTTTATCTTGTGATTCAAGTACAGATACCAGAATTAAATATTTAAAATAACACTGGAAGCTGCATTTTCAATTTCCGAAAGGAGATTTTCTTTGCTTGAACTCATTTTTATAGATTTTTGTTCATTCAACTTTGAAAATTTGATGACATAACTAATTTATTTTTTTTTCACAGCCTTGTTTGTCTTTGTTGCTATGGTCATAAAATATGATACACAGTACCTTATGTTTGCAGTCAATATTATTAAAAATACGTTGGATTGAAATTTTTTTCGAATTTTATATTATAGGTACTGTTAATAATACTAATAAACAGTTGTAGATAAAATTTTGTACGTAACACATGTGATAGGAAATTAACGCACTTATGTGATTACACGACTCGGCCTACAGCCTCATCGTGCAAACTTCACATGCGTGCGATAATAATGTCCATATCCCACTAATTACGTAAATACTTATTATACACATAAGGCGTTTTCGGAAACTTACTCCGGCTCACGTACTCGATCCAGAGAGGTCACGTGATGAATCACTCCGATTACCTACCCGGGAAATGTAGTTTACGAACTAATAGGTTTCATTTTTGATCTGACAGCTAACGTCATAACAAAACATACAACTCTTCTTCAACTTCGAAAAAAAATCAAATGCCAACGCCGTTAATGTAGCAAAGCCCCTTTTGTTTATGTTTGATAAAAGCAATATATATCGTTACAACCAAAAGAATTAGGTTATGTTATATTACCCTTCAATAATGCGCATGCGGTGCCTATAGCGTCTCTACCGACCTACCTCTCGAGGTGAGTTACGAAAAATCAACCTGGGTCAGTCATCCAGTCAACACGGAAGTTTTCGAACACAGGTAGGCAACTCGGTTTAGGTTAACGAACGTGCAGGATAGGGATCTTGTCAACCCGAGTAAGTTTCCGAAAACGCCTATAGATTTGATACATTAAACATAAAAAAATTGCCAGTTCAAAACCTTCAAATTTTGTCAGTTATTACTCTAGTGAAATAGTCCATAACAAACTGGGAATTTAACAGTATTGGCAGCGTTTCCTGGGAATTTGAGGAAATTTTTCAGTTTCAATTAGAAATTTTTGAGTTTAGGCTGGGAGAATTTAACCAAATTTGTAGCTTTATCACGGAATGTAAGGAAAATTTTTAGTTTAAACTGGATTAACAGAATTTGCAGCGATCCTTGGAATTTGAGAATATTTTTCACTTTAAACTGGAAATTTCACAGAATTTGCAGGGAATTTGAGAAACTTCTTAGTTGAAACTGGGAATTTAAGAGAATTTTTCAGTTTCAACTGGAAATTTAACCAAATTTATAACTTCATCATTAAATTTAGGGAAAATGTTCAGTTTAAACTGGAATTTGAAGCGTTAGATGGGAATTTAAAAAAATTTCCAGTT
>CAJUYI010000091.1:221621-236314 GCA_910591695.1 Galerucella pusilla
GTAGTGGTAGTTATTTGTAACTGTACTTGTCAATAAATTTTTCCTGGGCCAAAGATGGGTTTCAATTGAACAAGCCTCGTAATTATCTTATAAATATTATCAATTTCAATTTAAACTATTACCTAAACCATACCTACTTACTGAAAGAGTTGTGATAATAATATAATTACAAATATTCCAAGTATTTTTTAAGAAAATCTATTGATTTCAAAGGATAAATCTCAACCTCTCAAGTGCAAGACAGCGCTCGTGCTCATGAGCCCGGCTGCCATTCTGCTGCTCAACGGCCGCTTCACTGTGCGCCGTGGTCCGAAATTCCATTATTTCATTATTAATGAGTAATGGTTTTATACGAAAGTCGACTATACTCTTAATAGTTATAAGAAATATGTATGTTTGTATTTTGGTGTGATATTCCTTGAGACCTAAAAGATCTATTGTGCCCAGTTATGAGAACTAAAACTGATATGTTTGGATTTGAAATAATTGAGGGTGGTACTCCACTTGTTATATATATGTTACCGTGAAAGACCGAAAGTAGTGAATGTCAACATTTGCCGGTGGATGTCGACAAATGTCAAATGCCTTGGTGAAAGTCCGAACATTTCTTTATTCTATTATACATTCGGACTTTCACCGGTATATGTCGACAAACACAAATGAGGTCCGGAGAATCTCGGACACTGCAGGTCGCCAAAAGTTTTTAGAAGGTTCCAACCCCTTGTTTCAGTTAGCTTTGTCTTCGTCAGTCTAACGTAACGTTTGACAGCGCTCCCTAACCTAATTTTATTTTCTTATTAGAAATTATAATTTGTATTCAATGGCTACTACAGTGAATCGTGATAAGTTTTTTGAAAAGACAATTATTGTTTTTATTTTTCATAAGAAAAGTACTCTAAAATCGTTTCTGAAGTAAGTTCTGCTAAAAGTAAGTGTAGTACACCTTTGGACTACAGACGTTTAAAACGTTTTGACATTTTAAAAGTTGGTGATGAAGAAAAGTTAATTTGTGCGACTAAAACCAGGAGAAACAAATATCCAGTATTATGTCACTAATGATGAGTTGTTTACAATACTTTCTGAAACTCACATAAGAACAGGCCATGGAGGAAGAACACGGATGCCTAAAGAATTGCAAGTTAGATACAAAAATACTCGTACTGCTTATGAAGTTGTAATGTTGTATTTAAATTCGTGTAAACAATGTCAAATGAAACATAATGCGCCTAAAAAAGGTATTGTTGTGAAACCAATGCTCAGTTCCGAATTGAACTCTAGATGTCAAGTCGACTTGATAGACTTGCAATCACACAGGGATGGCGATTACAAGTTTATAATGGTATATCAAGATCATTTAACCAAATTTGTCCTTTAAAAAGCAAGAGATCGGAAGAAGTAGCATATCACCTTCTCCAAATTTTTTCAACATTTGGTGTTCCCGCTATAATATTGCATTCGAATAATGGCAGAGAGTTCAGTAATCGAGTCATATCTGAACTATGCGCTATGTGGAAAGATGTTAAAATAGTGCACGGAAAGCCTCGTCACAGTCAAACACAAGGCTCAGTTGAAAGAGCCAATCAGGACATACAAAATATGTCAACTGCTTGGATGCAGGACAATAATTCAAACAAGTGGTCAGAAGGTTTGCCGTTTGTCCAATTCGCCAAAAACACAACTTATCACGAGGGAATGCGCAACAGTTCTTATGAAGCCCTGTTTGGCGTTAAGCCAAAAAGGGGTATAGCTGACTGACTGACCGCCACCTAACACATCTTCATCTCAAGCACTGACTGAGCAACACGAGCTAATTTCTTTAAAGAGAGTAGCTGCAAAAGAGAATCTTCTACTTCAAGCAACAAAAAGGTTGCGAACCTCAAAAAAAGTTTCCTCCTGCCCAAATTGGTGATACCGTAAGAATTCAAGTCCCTGATGTCGACCGTGGGCGTACAGCCCCTTGAAATGTGTTAGCGGTTGTTGTTGGAATAGAGGATTCAGACTTTTATAAATTAGCTAACAAAAATGGTACCTTGAAGCAGCTTTTCACCCGTAATCAGTTCGTAATTTGTAAAGATAAGTTATTTTCCATGGACGAAGTTTCAACAAAAGAAATGTCGCTAAGAGAAGCAGCTTCTGCTAATTCAATAAGTGGAGGGCAAGGCTATACACGTTGAAACTGCAAAAGGAAGTGTTCCACGACTAAATGCAGCTGTAAAATCAAAGAACTTTTGTGCAATTCGAAGTGCCACGGTTGTTTAAGTTGTTGCAATAAATAGGATATTGTTCTTATTTTTTATATTTCATTTTATATTTTTATGTTCTACTGTTTGTTTTGAGTTCAACAAAGTCCTTTTCTCATATTATTTAAATAAATAAAGACCTATGGATTTTTTTTTTATCTAAAAAAAATTCTTTTTAACATACACCATGCATCCTGAATGTCGGCAATCCCCGGTGTAAGTTAGAAATAATAAAATTCCAACAATATTTTGGACATATGTCAAGCAACATTGAGAATGTTGACATTCACCGGTGTATCTCGACATTCGCCAGATTTGGGTCTTTCATGGTAACATATAGACCAGCTATCATCAAATTTTGATTGTTAATTCTCACATTACCGGCACTATAAGTAAGTTCCTAATAGAATGGGTGAACTTTCTAGGTCATTTGGAACTGAGTTACAGTTTTGTCAGTGATAACAATCATGATTTTTGGACGTTAATATCTAAATAACTGTTTGAGGTGTTTCTATAAAATTTGGAGCACATATGTATCTCGCAAGTCTTAATATATTAGCCAAATTTGACATGTTCATGTGAAATAGCTTTTAAGTTATAGGGGAGCCAAAAGTGGCTCCAAATGGTTCGTGTAATATTGCACACACGGTACTGCTCGCCATTCTATTAGCTTGACACGCTGCACGTGTCTAGATTTCCGCAAGATACTGTATAATTACAGTTTCAGCGATGTAATTGACCTCCTCACTAAATTGTTGTTTTCACTTGTATCTTACCTTGGAAAAGATTTAACAGATGGCATTGATAAATACGATTTTGGACTGACCACACCTGGTTCAAAATTTCCGTACTCTGTATCCGGTGAATCTTTTCTGCTACTATCCGAGTCAAATACTTCCATAGGAAATTTCTTTATTTCCATTGGTACCGTTCTGTTAAGAGCAGCTTTTGGCCTTGGTGGTTTTTTCGGTGGAGTTCGACGATGCTTTTTAACAGCCATCAAAGGAGAAATATCTAAACTTCCAGAGCTAAAATAATGTTAAATTATATTTATACTCGGATCATGTTAGACTTATTGATTATTACCCAAATTTAACAATTGAAAGAATAGATTAGTATGAGTCCTAAGCAAAATATCATCTGAATGTGCCTTTCAAAACGAGGTAATCTAGATATAGATCAATAGCTGGTAGCCTCTTTCTAGTAGATTTCAGAAGACATTGGAATAGAAGGAATAGAAGGCAAATAGAGGAGTGGAAATACCATAGACTTATAAATACCAGAGACAAAATATTTCATTGATAAAATGCTTTTTAAGGCGATCTATTATTGTTTTAAAAAAAGCTATAAGTGCAAGAAAGAAAGCATAGTCCTTGTCGGGCGCGTGATCAAAATGACAACAGTGTAATTGGGCTGTTGATTTTCATCACCAGTGGCCTACGGTTCAAAATCTACCAACAATAATTAAATATATTACGTTTTTTTATTGGATTATGATTGCAGGATGTAATAAGGCAAGGAAAGTGAGAAATGTTTTATTGTCATTCAAAATTCACAAAAACTGTATAGACAAATCGATAAACCAGTTAAAACGTGAAAAAATAACAAAATGAAAGAGTGATATGGGTATATAAATTAATAATGAATTGAAATACTTATGGGTATGTATTTATTCATCCAGTTTTAAAATAATACCTAGTACAAGGTACTCTAAACCATATACCAACATTGGTAGTCACAGCTACTTGTTTGGTGACTACTGGTGCTTAAGAAAATTGAATTCATTTCATTAGATATCAGGTTAATCATTCACATTTTGATTGAATAGTTCAAACTTCGCAACTTTTAAACGATATTAACAATATAAATATTCTTACTTTAATATAAATATGAAAAAATGATTCCTTTTGGAATTTTGTACGTACTAAAAGATCAAATAACTCCATACCTGATAATATGAACCTTGGCAACTCTTTTGCTTCTTGTGGTAGTGAAGTTTCAAATCTGTTTGCCAAGCATTTTTCATCAGTTTACACTACTCAAAATCTGAATCTAAATTTAAATGAAATTGAATCAAAACTTAACGTCTCCTCTTACCACATTCCAATTTCGACCATTTTTGAGAAATTATCTAACCTTGACACAAAGAAAGGTCCAGGTCCTGACATTATTCCTCCCATCCTACTTAGAACTTGCAGCTTCATTTTATCTCGCCCTCTCTTCTATATTTTCAATAAATCGATTGAGACAGGTGAGTTTCCTGATTACTGGAAACTATCTTTTGTTACCCCAATATACAAATCGGGAAGCAAGACTGACATCAAAAATTACCGACCCATATCTATTCTCAGTACTATACCTAAGGTATTTGAGAACATTATAACAGACTACCTTACCTATGACTGCTCTGGCATCATAACTGAACAACAATATGGCTTTTGTGCTGGGAAATCGACTGAATTAAATCTAGTTACCTACGTCGATTTCCTGTCGGAGGCTTTGGAGAGGGGTTGCCAGATTGATTCTGTGTACACTGACTTCTCTAAGGCTTTTGACAGGGTCAACCATACTCTCTTACTGCAAAAGCTTGATAAATATGGTGTAGGGGGGGTATTACTACAATGGATTAGTAGCTATCTTACGAACAGGACTCAAATGGTTAGAGTAAACCATCACTATTCTAACTTATTTCAAGTAACCTCAGGTGTTCCTCAGGGGTCACACCTTGGTCCCTTATTATTCAACTTATTTATCAATGACATTATTCATTGTTTTAGGTATGGCAAAGCACTACTATTTGCAGATGATTTAAAACTTTTCCTAATTATTCAAACATATTTTGATGCTCTCAGGCTTCAGTCTGATCTTGATAATCTATCAAACTGGTGCTCCTTAAATGGCATGGACTTGAATGCTATCAAGTGCCATGTCATGCGCTTTTATCGATCCCATGTACCTTCTACTACTTTCGATTATACCTTAAATGGTCATGTCTTGGAGTCTGTTAATCAAATCAAAGACCTTGGAGTTATTCTAGATCCAACCTTAAGCTTCAATCAACACATACCTACAGCTATCCATAAATCCATGAAAATGTTAGGTTTTATCAAAAGGCTAACCCACGATTTTACTGACACATCTGCAATTAAAGTCCTTTATTGTTCACTTGTCCGACCCCATCTAGATTATTGTTCTTCTGTCTGGTCTCCTCATTACATAAGACTCTGCAGGAACATTGAAAATGTCCAACACAATTTTCTTAGATACATGGCCTATAAATTGGGTATCTTTTGCGATTATGAATTGTTAGAGCATTTTCTGAACATCCCCTCCTTGGAAACTAGGAGGAAACAGAGAGACCTGACATTACTTTTCAACATTATCAATGGCAGATGCAGTTGTGCTGAACTTCTAGCAAAAATTAATCTTCATGTTCAAACCCGATCAACCCGACAGCAACAAAAATTTTATGTACCTTTTTATCGTTTAAACAATACTTTCAATAGCTGTATTCCAAGAATGTTAAGATTAGCCAATACTCATAATGATCTTGAGATGTTTAACACCCCCTTTCATCACTTTAAAACTCAGTTACTGATTACCGAGCTTTAATGTTTTAATGTTAATGCTTTATTTAAGCTTATTGTCTATTGTCTTTTGTCTTTTTAAATTTTTAACCTCTTTTTTACTTATTCTTTATTGTATGACTTGTAATTATTTCATATTTTTTCATTCTATTTTAATTATAATTTTAAAATTGTAATTTATACCTTAAATGGGCTTGCCCGTAAATAAATAAATAAAAATAAAAAAAAGTATATAAAAAGCACACAAAATATGGAAATTTGATAACTTATGATGTACTAGTAGACTGTCCTGTCCGAGTGTTAGACTGCCCGCTATTCGTTTGGGTGTCATATTTGATTTCAACAATAATACAAATACTATGTGGTTTTCACAATGAGTCTTACATTGTTCAGATAATGTATTTTGTATACTAATTTGGTAGTGGTTTATTTAATTAACACCAAGAGACACCAAAACCCTTCTTCTACACCTCTGATATTTACAAACATTTATACCACGCCACGCCACTAAAAAGATAACCTCACCTACCTATGAAAAGTTAAATTTGGGTTTAAATGTTCCACTTTCTTACAGACAACACAAGAATTTACCATGGTTGGCCAAACAAAGTAAAATTTCCACAATAAGTACTAAAAAAACACCTTATAATAGTAAAGTAAGCACTAAAAGAGCTTTATCACTTCGGCAACATAGCAAAACTACGCGTATACTATTAGCAGTCTATTAGTCATTCAATAAAGTACCAAAACATATGGGGTGTTGCCAAAGCGCTGTTTTGTACTTATTGTTCGTTTTTAATTTAGGAATATTTGCAAAGTTTATTGATTATTTGGTAATGTAAGGATCAATCAATTCAAAATTGAATGGTCTATGGAAGTTTTTTTTCAATATATGCATTATAAAAGCAGTGTTCTCCAGTTCTTTAAATATACTTAAATTATTTCGAAATACTTTCTCGAAATTATGGAGATTTGTCAACGACGCGATTTGGAGGGAGAGAGATAAAATTGAAAGATAGAATGATGATTGATCGCCTCGAAATGTAAACAATTTGGTCTCCTTTATATTATAAGTATATGGGAAATACCCTTCTTGGGACTGGAACTCTTTTTTGTTATCAACAACAATATGACATTGGAGTAAATCCGGAAAATGAGAAGATTGGACTATTGGTAAAATCTTTTTGGGAAACTACGTGAAGGTGAAGTAAGAATGCATAAGACAGAGAATGAACTGGCAAGAAATTACTTGACTAAGACTTGAGACTGATTGTCTACTTAAAAAAAAATTCAAATCATACTAATCTATTCTAACTCACCTGGTGGAAATGGAGCTAATCGAACTCCCAGGTCTTCCTACGTTTGCCGTATTCCTTAATAATGTAGGATTATTGTCGTTGATGTATTTAATGTAAGTTGGAGAGTCTCTTTGTTCATCCCTGCTATATCCTTTGTTATCATAATTTACACCTCTTTCGAATATGTGTTGTCTATTTTCAACGCCAAGACTAGTGGTAGGTGTACCTACTCTTTTTTTCTTCTTTGTACAACCCAAAATAAAGGCTAGGAATAGGAGAAAAACCAGGAAGACCACTATGGAAATTCCAATAACGAGCCAAGTGTTTTTGGCGCTGGATAGACCTTGGGGCTCACTTGGTTTGAGATAAGCTGAAATATGTTTTCGTTGTAATAAATTGTTAACAAAAGATATAAAAGTGATGGAAGGAATATTCTCTGGAAATATTAGATAACGGAGAAAGCACAACTAGTGTGGGTGCCGAGATATAACGATATTTCTGGAAATTAACAAGCTTATGAACTGGCGAGAAGAGGTTCAGCATATTGTTGCACCAGAACCAGTTCTTGTGGCCACAAAGAAGGTGTTTCCAATGGGTACAAAGCCAACATAGACTACAGTGGAGGAGCACTTTTAGATGACATGTTTTAAACGGGCTAAAGAAATATCGAATATCAGTAGGAAAAAGCTGAGAGTTTTCCAAAGGGTCATGCCCGGTAAAAGATCACCTGCATAAAATGGGGCTGCATGGCGGGGATTTCTGCTGCAGACTTTGTGGTATGGGAATCGTAGCCCATATCTTGTCTGACTGTGTGGAATTGGACTCCAGGAGACAGACAATCTTTGGAGATGCCAACGTGCCGCCTTAAGCATATGGCACGCATACAGTTGACCTATATCGTCTAGTCAATGGTACGGGAATGGCTGAGTGGGTAGAATAAATGAATAGAGTACAATAAGTCAACATGCTGCAGTGTATTCAGTGTATGTTGCAAGGAAGTCTGCCATTTCGTTGCAATCCATGCCAGAATGGCCAGTAATCCAGATCTGTAACACCTAGTAGTTGAGTATTTTCCTACTGGGGAGATTTTTTTGACCGTTTGATACAAATTTCGACGTTACATTTTAAGAGCTAAGTCACTTGGCTGTCCGAGAATGTTTTTATTGATCTATGTGTGAGACTAATTTCCTCCAATCTCTCCACGCATAATTAAATGATGTAAATTTCCGACTAATATACTCACGTTCTGCTTTAATCAAAAACGGATATCCTAATTCCTTCCTAACCTCTTCGTCTGTTACCAAATGCATATCATTAGCGGCAGTCACAGCCGAAACCGGTTTACCGTCAAGTGAAACATGATAAAGCACCTCTATTTTCTGTTCTCCATTCGAATCTGTTCTATTCACTTTATGAATATACACGTTTACCGGTTTTTCATTGATATGACGTTTACCTCTTCCGTTTGCTATACCCAAGTGCTTTTCTTGTTGTCTACAAAATAAAAAGCACAATCTCATGTCAGAAGTTTCATTAAATAAATAGACATGTTTAACCAACCTTTGAAAAGCAGTTTTGTACAATTTAGCTAAGCTATTTTTGAGATCCACTATCACAGGATCTTTTCCGTTACTTTTTAAAACTGTTAATAACCAAAATTGTCTGTCAGCGTCGAAGAAATCTTCTCCTTTGTCATCTAAATCGGTATAATTGGTAAAGGTTGGACTAGGTTTTATTTCACCGTCAGGTACACGTGGGGATGTATCGCAGTCTATGGAACATTTTGTGCTGTTTTTTTTGTAAGTCTAAAAAAATTGTATTTTTTTTTTTCAAAAAAGCAGTACCGAAACAAACTCAATAGAAGGGTAAGAATAGTGATATTAAAAAACTTTTTTCATTGTTTCAAGTTGTATAGAGAAAGGCGGGACATTGTTCTTTGTGCAAAAAACAGTTCCATAGGCTACCAATATCGAATCATTTAGATTTATATTATCTGTTACATGCAGATAAATTCGAAACTTGATTAGGACTGCTTGGAGACGCTACAAGAGCTGGGAAGTAATAATAGATTGTCTTTAGCCTGGTTACTCAAAGCACAAGGACACGAAATGTTATCTTTGAGGATAACGTTTCAAAAATAAGAATATGCAATTATTTCCCAAAAATTTAATTTTTGTGGAATATAGAAGCATTCGGTTGACATTTTAAAAATAAAAATATTCAATTGTTTCTAAAAAAAATTTTTTTTGTTGAATATTCAAGAGTCTATTTGGTCCAGAACTCAATAGTTATAGTATCCAACTTCACCGCGATATTCAAATAATTGGTTGTATATAGGTATGGAGAGGTTTCCGGCAGGCTTTTGGTAATTGCCTTTGAAGCTAATAAGAAGTACCTCATGAATTGTGCACTAGTGTAATATTAATTTTTCAGATTTATTAAAAATAAGTGCTGCTGGTTATAAGGAACTTTACTGGGTACTGGGATATACCAGTAATATTAAACATTTTGTGTGGTTTTATTTACACTCAGAAGCCATAACATGTTATCTCTGACCATAACTACTGTACCAGTGAATATTTGAATATTGTTTAAAAAAATAAAATCAGTGGCGCTATTTATACTCTTCCTCTTATTAATATCTGTGATATTTCTTCATATATGTGTTATTATTAAGATACGACATAGAGATTCCTGCACAAAACTGTCAAACGCAGGCTAACTTTTTTACCAAATAGCGTTCATAAAAAATAATAACAGATTTGAAAAGGTCGTTGAAAAATAATTTCAAATCCACTTTTAATTTTCTTAAGTTTGCTCTGGTGTAATAAAAAAATGTCTAAAAATGTTTGAAAAAGTCGAACTCCATTTTCATACCACTTTCGAATACTTTCAACCGCGTAGGAGATAACTAGCAGGGTTAGGGGCTCGTGAAATTTATAAGTTAAAGCTTAATGACAATTCGATTCGCCGCTGTGGTGAAATTTTTTTCTTTTTGTTCTTAGTTCTTATTTCACAATATTTGTCTAAAAGATAATAAATTTAAAATAAAGCAAAGCTATTTGTTTCCAAAATGTGTTTATTTAATTAAATGCTCAAATTGTTCTCCGTTTGCTGCTAAACAGTGTCTCAAACGATCATAAAAGTTCTGCCGTACTTTATTAAGAAATAAATAAATACATTTTTGAAACAAATAACTTTGATTTATTTTAAATTCAATGTTTTTTAGACAAAAATTGTGAAAAAGAACCAAAAACAAGGAAAAAAATTTCATCGAATCAAGCGAATCAAGCTGCCATGGGTACTTTCTTTAACTTTTAAATTTCCCGTGCCCCTACATTGCAGGCCTTTCCCTACCCGGTAACCCATCAAAGCCTTGCGTGACCGTTTGGTCACACAAAAACGCCTCTTTTCAAAAACTCCTGGAATGAAGGGCGCTGGGAAAATATTTCTTTAGTTCAACATTTTGGTATTCGAAAGTGGTATGAAAATGGAATACAATTTTTTTAAACATAACTACCCAATTTTTCATTAAACTAGAGAAAGTTTAAGAGAATTAAGAGTGCATTTGAGCTTTTTTTAACGACCTTTTCATATAATAATGTTATTATTTTTTATAAACGCTATTTGGTAAAAAATTCAGCTCGCTTTTTACAGGTACAGGATTTCCATGTCGCGTATTATAAAAATCACAGTGTTTATCAAATTGTGGAAAAGTAACATATAAATTAAGGAAATACTGTTGATGAATAGTCATGTACACAAGATGTATTTCATCCAAGACAAGTGATATATAGAAATTTTTCAATGTTAACAGCAATTCAAGCGATAATCGCCTGTTCCGTAAAAAATGTAACGTCGATAATGCATAAGACATACACAACATAAATACATCAACGCGTGGCCAATATTTAGCTAGTTGGTGATATATTTGGAATTGTTTATTTATTCCCTTTCATTTTATACCCATATCGTTGTTCAAATTTAATGCCCCTATGCCTCTCCCAGAATTAGGATAATATGATAAAACCTCTTATGTTAAAATCTGGTAAGCCGGTCAAATTTATTGGTCACACTGGTCAGACAGGAAGATGAAACTGTCAGGCATATCTTATGCGAGTGTCCGGAGTTATCGTCAATAAGAGAGTGTGTGTTCGGTGAGTCTTGGCCTACACCTGCCGATATAAAGGAGATGTCTCCTAGTGACCTGTACACCTTCCTGAGAAGGACAGGATGGACAATGACCTAGGAGAACAACTCCTCGGGAGGATGTACAATGGGTCACATGTGGCCTAAGTGCTGTGAGCCTACACACTCACCCTCCCCACTCTACAGATACAGTTGTTAAGATCGCCACAGTTCATGCTACAGTTGGCTGGCTGTAGATGCAACACCCTCATATTATAAACCAAAAATGTACTGGTAGTTGGGACAGTTTTGAAAAGAATTGCACCTGACTATTAAAAAAATAGATACTTTCATTTAAACCCTTTAAACTGACCTCATTATTTGCCGAATTTGATGATTCGATGAACACAGTTGTGACAACAGTTTTTGTCTTATAAATCGTCGATGGATTTTCCTGTGAATCCCAATTTGATTCATCTTCAGGTCCATCGCCCGAACCTGTCCAGAAAAAATCTTCAAATTTATAATTACCTTGGTCCCTGTAGGCATTGTCCAACAGTAGAAGATCTGAAAGAGAAAAAAATTTATTAATTTGTGTTGTTGGGCAAAGCTATTAGAGATTAATGAACATTTTTTATGTTTGAGCGACCGGGGGTCGCGACGCAAAAGATCTGACCTTACGTTACGTTATGTTACGTTGCTTCGTTATGTGCTCTCTCCTGAGTCACTCTCTCGTTTACGAAGCAGCGATTCATATGCTTCGGCCGGGAATCGAACCCGGGCCGCCCGCGTGGAAGGCGAGCATTCTACCATTGAACCACCGATGCTATATTAAAATTCTATGTAAAGCTGGTGATCTACTTGAATTTGTTGGGATACATTTTTACTATTATTTCCATAATTTTTTTTCGCGATTGATCTCTTTTTTTTATTTACAGCATCGGTTGTCAGGATGGTAGGTTGTGTTTACTGGTTTCTAAGTTCAACACGTCGGTAAGTGATTTACTTACCGTTCAGACGTCGAAAAGTAATAAATAGCATAAAAACAATTTCACCAAAATGCAAAATATATTTTAAGCTGATCGAGAAGTATAAATGTCACTTTTGACATTTCAAGCATTTCGAAGAAATTTAAATTATTTGATTCGGAATTTATTTCAATACGATCGCGCAAAAAATGGTATAAGCATCTCGAACGTTAAGGGTAATTACAACATTTGCATGTAGATTCCTCTCGTAAAATTGGACAAAATGAAGTGAGGGGTCTAGCACATTTACTATTCGAAACACAGGGTGTTGAAATATTGAAATCTTGAATGTTTTAATTCGATAACTTTAAAATGGATGGATAAATTGATTTGACATTTGGCAGGTTGTTTTTAAATGTAAAAGGGTATATTTTGATAGATATAGTAGTTTGTGCAACTAGTGTGGATATGATACGAAGTGCGTTCAAGTGCGATATGGACAATCCACACGAGTCAAACTGCACATTTTTTTACGACCCACTTAAGAAAAAATCTAGAAAATAAAAATTTCTATAAACTGTAAAATAACCTCAAATTGAAAATTTAACAATTCAATTTTATGTTTCCACTAAGTTTTTTGTGGTAAACTTACAGTTCTTGAATGTCCAATTTGTATAATGCTAAGAGGGGTTTCCCTTTTTAAATATACGATGCTGTTATAAGTAGATGTTGCCAGTCGGACTCCCTCATGAAGGGTACCGTACCATTATCTATAATAATGAATATTCTGCTAAATATTTCAAACGTCTACCTGTTGTCTTATTGATATCAAGCCGAATAATTATTTAAAAATAAAATTAACAATTAAAAAAAAACTTCTTCACGGAGAATCGAACCCGGGTCTAACGCGTGAGAGTCTGGTTTGCTTACTACTCGACCACCGAGGAATATGCAAATTGTTTATCGTCAGATGTATTACATAATTTTTGCTTAAAAGAAACTAAAGGTCCTACCGTGTGTCCCGCCACATGATCTACCTTTTTCTTCATATGACCAACACAATACTGAAAATAATTAAAAAATTAAAATGTTTTGATTTTTTTGTGGTTCAAAGTCTAGACTCTTCTCGCTCGAAATACACCAATTGTCAGGTGGTCAACTAAAACCGATCCGGACCTGAATATTCAATGAGTTTGTTTCAAATTGCTTCAAATTGCTAATGCATCAAATAGACAAAATAATTTACACTATGTCCAGTGATCCAAAAAATAGGTCACTAGAGCAGTCGCTTTGCAGATAATTTTTAGGTAAACATATGAAACGTGGGAGAGAAACACGCTGAGTTGTTTGCTAAATGTTGAAAATACGAAGTGATGTATTTTATTTTACATAATAATATTTAAATACTTTTCAAACGCGCATCGATTAATTTTAACATTTAATAATATAAAATGAGATGTAAAATTTCGGGCTTAGGACTAAATATCCTGTCCAAAAATATCCTGCCAAAAAAACCCATCCCGTAATATCCCCTACCAAAAATAACCCCTTCAAAAATATCTCTTCGCATTTCACCTTAGAAAGTATTGGATGGGAGGGATGCATTGTAATGCATTCAAGAAGGGGAAGGGAATATAATAATTGGATTCACCATTCTTAAGCCAAGTAATAGATGAGATAATAGATAAGTTTGTTGAAAAAACATTGAAAAGAATGTTGAAAACATTTTTCGAAGCATAGTAGAGAAGAATATGTAAATTAAATAAGGCAAAATTAAGAACATCACTTCCAATAGACTCACACAAAGACTAACAACCAATAGAAAAATACGCCACTAATAAGTTTCCGTGGTATTGTTATTTTATGTCAATACAAAGTTCAAAGTGAAAGTATACACTTCAGGATGGGGTTGCTAGGAAGACAAATATTTAAGTTAAATCGATGCTTGCCTTCTTCAGCGCTTTCATTTTGAATAGAGCACACAGTACCTTGTACCGGTATGATCGGATTGCGGAAATTCACGCATTTCTTTGTTCGAATTTGTTTGAAACATGCCATCACGTCGTTTGAATTTCCTCGTGCTGGTTTTTTTTTGTTGTTGACAGGTTAATTTTATTAATGGTATCTTTTAGTTTGGAAATTAAAATATTTACTAAACAAAGCTATTTAGACACAGTATACACGATTCAGTGAAATAGTAAAAATCTCTTTTGATGTAGACATTACGAGTAACAAATACCTTTTTCTACGACCACTATCGAAAGTCGTCTTTTGTGCCTTGAAAAGCAACTGCAAAGTTGATGTTTTCCGCGAGCTGTCATAATTTGACATTATTGGCGCTCTTAAGCAGAAAGTAACTTTGGCGCACGCCCAATTTTATTTATAAATAAATGAGAGGTAGTAATTATTTTAATATAAACTGTAGAACAAAATATTTTTCCGCAAATCGCTAGGAAATTTTGACATTCCTGT
>CAJUYI010000091.1:236714-261329 GCA_910591695.1 Galerucella pusilla
GGTAAACAATGTACTATTAGTTGATTTTCTAATATGTTAAAGCATTAAACGGTATTTTCCGTAATAATTTAATGAGAAATCTAAAAAATATCTGACATTAATGTAATAAGTGTTGCCTACGTACATAGGTACACGAAACTGCAATCTGGAAACTGCTAAGTACAAACAATGGCAATTAATTTTATTTTGGTGTGATCGTAGAAAAAATCTTGTGTGTATTTAGAGCAGAAAGTCCTTTGGTAGTCTCGACAGATTGCCGCTACTTTCTGTCTCGACTGCCAAATTACTATTTCTGCTCTATATACACAAATAGCTACTTCACTTAATACAGTTTCCTCTAAAATTGTCGAATTTGGTAGAACGTACGTTATTCAAAATATTAAATATACATTGCCATATTATTTTTTCTCTAAATTTCAGAGCTGTAGTTTTCTTATTAATGATGCCTTTAATTCAAATGTTAATCTTGATATATTCAGTATAGGACTGGATATGAGAAATATTTCAATAGGTATAGTAAACGATGACAGTATGAGTGCCTTTTGTCCCAATTTCACGAGACAAGCAACAACTGAAATTATCAGAAGCAACTGTCACTTCAAAAATCTCTCCTGTCGGTTTCTACAAAAATAAGACAACAATTCGATGTTTATCAAGGTACGTTTTCTTAACAATATTGTCTGTTTGTGCCGTTTACTTTGAGATGTCTTAAAAACAAATAATCTTAGCAACACTACTTGTTTGTGTTCTCGCTCTCTGAGTATGCCTTCTTAGACCCGGTAACAAAATATCGCAAGCATTCATGTGCCATTGTATAGTTACAGTTCCAGAACTTCCAAATAATAGTATATTACGTAACATGTATGGTAAGAAGAACGCGATATCGAAAATAATACATTTGAAGTTTTTGGAAAATATTTTTCAAAAAAACAATGACTTAATAAATGATGAATTTTTCATTTTTGGAACTCCTCCAGAGCTGGTTGATGCAGAGAATACTGCTTCAGTAGAATTATTGTCAGAAAAATCAGGAGATAAGTACGAATATGCATAAAAACGTTTTATGGAGTATCACACAAGAGTAAAAACACGAGTTCTTCCTGAGAGAGAAAATATTGTACACTGAAAGAACAGTTTGGTTACAATCACTAAGACTAATTAACTATCACCAAATCCGTTATTGAAATATGGCTTATTAAACGTTTGTTAGTAAAAAACAAATTATTTATTTTCACTCTATAAATAAAGGATTATTTACTATTACATGAGAATATTTTCTTATAATAATTAGTTATTAACAATAGATGTATATTTTGTATTTATGAAAAAATGATTAATCACTAAGAATATATGTCTTTCTACCACACCGTATGTTATTTATTATTACTAAGACATTGTATATAGTTATTACATATTCTGCCACTGTTATTCCAGATTCAATTAGTATACCCATATATTTATTCACAATGAAAACATGACAAAAGCCCCTTCATTAATAATAAACAAATATTTTTTATATTTTCTTATCAATATTTATAGATTGATGTCCAAATACTTATTTCGGCAACTAGACTGCTATCTTCAGTAGACCCGAAAAGTTATCATAATATAAGCAGTTAGTGAAACCATATCAGCCTTTGGTGATTTCTGCTAATACATTGATTACTTTTAGGGGATCTTACTGGAAATGGCAACTCATTGCAGTTGATGAAATGAAATTACAGTTTTTTTAAATATATAAATGATAAATTGTTGTGCTTTTCTTCAAAATGACTTATATCTAGATGCTGATAAATGAAACAACAAAACTTTTAATAAAGCGATTTATTCAATTTTTTCCATTATAATTCTAACAAAAAATACAATATAATTATATAAAAAAACTGTGTTTCAAGAAATTTTAGAAAATATCACTCCATCGTATAAGAAATATTGATCATTCATGGAAAAAGAGGAGTCGGAATTATTTCCTTTCTTCTAAAGAATAGTATTTACAATTAGTTACAATTAAATACGACATATACTATAGGTATTTTCACTGTCTATGTACTTACATTCGAAATTTGCAAATATCAGCATTTGTTCAAGTCGACACATACACCGCCGTCCGCCATTATTTTGGTACAATCACATCATAGAATCACATGTACTCTGTGGTACAATATCCAAATACAAAGAGAATCACCAGTTCAAGCACATACTCATTAAACACTAAACTATTTACCCACCCCTACGCTGCCACACTATTGCTAATATCCAAATAATATAATTAAACATACAAATCTCCACACTACTGAAACGGAGGAAAAGATTATTATTTACGACGATACACAGCAAATCTAAAAGGGATAAGGGAAGCTCCATCACATGTGCAGACTAAGGTAACGCGCATGACAGTTTGTTGATTTATAAAAAACAAGATTAACTATTAAACAATATTTGCTCATATGAATAATGTAGGTTTATAACAAACAAATGAATTTATCGAATGTTATAATGATACAAAAAGATTTATTAACAGACACTGTACCATTTATAATAATAATCAAAGCAAGTTATAATTACTTATTAAACTTAGTAATTATTATCGCGAAGTTGGCGTATTAGATGATTTGTTTATTATTAAAACATTTTATTCAAAATTAACAATCATAGCAGAAACAAATCCTCCATTATTTATTAATGAAACAAATCATCGGTAATTATTATAATAAATAAGCTTTTTCATTTATAAATATCAATACGTAATTATGAACAAATTTGACATTAACAAACATTCGATAATTATTACTGAGATTTTTCTTTCGGTGTAATGACATACTTCCTAGACCCTTACAGTTAAACACAATGTAGATATATCTACATATTCAAAACTTCTTTCTTCATTGAAACGGCAAGCTCAAGATTTTAGGACAAAAAAATCTAAGATTTTAACGAGGGAAGAAATTGAAAAAATTATCCCAGGAAGCTAGTGGCGTAACTAGTCCTGACTGCGCCTCAATGCAAGTATTCCCCATGCGCCCTTATTCGTAGACACATTCTACCCCCCCATAACCTCCAACGAAACTAACAACGACATTTGACATTTCTCCGTACTTCCACACTTCCTGGGCTACGTTCATTCACTCACTCGGAGTAAGGATAGATTACTCCGAAGCGTTCATAAATTTACTTTACCAGTATAGAGTATGCTTTTATAAACGTTCAGAAACCTACCCGGAGTAAACTCTGCATACTCCGCTTTTTAATGGAGTATTATATTCTTTGACAATTATAACAGTTTGGCTTATACAGTAGGTAGCTCTGTTCAGATTGCTGCTGGTTACTTTTATTGATAAATTGATATTATTTGATTTTGATAGTCATATTAATAGATATATGGTTACAGTTGATTGCATTGCATATCAATTATTCTTGAAAATAAGGCTAGGTACCTACCTATGCTGTAATATAATACTTTGAAATTTATTAATCATTAATCATTATTCAACATGAGTTCCTAACATTGTGTTATGATATTAATATTATTAATAATCAACTAATCCATGGTTTAATCAATGTCCATGGTTAATTGTTTTCTATTTTCGAAATGAAAAATATAACCCCAAATTCATATACACAACACAATGACATTTCATTTACCTCCGGCCGGTATAGCCTCTGAACGGTTACTCCGAGTAACCAACAAACATACTTTTCTAATCACGTGATCATACTCTTCCCTACTCACTGGAGTAAGTTTATGAACGTAGCCATATTGATACTATTTCACTACACACGACATTGTACAAGCTCTATCTAATTAGAGAAAGACTCGGAGAAAGATTATTCAAAGAAATGTAATTTATTATGTACAGTAATTTTAAAGTTAATTATAAAAAAAATATTATTCAAAAAATTAATCGAAAGTAGAATTAAGTTACTAAACATTTCCAAACACCATTAACATAACTGAAGTGAGGATCACATTACATACTTACAATTAATTAATGTACTTTTTTGGACGATAAAATATAGACTACTTCTTACTTTACTTGATATTTTATATTTATTCAGTGACCTATACAGTATACATGATATCGCAAGCTACAATTTACAATATAATGTTCATGTTACGTTTCTCAAAATTTGATTAATTTTACTAGATGATGCATTCTCATTCTTGTCTTACTGTCAAAGAGTTGCCTACAGCTCATAGTGACAACAATGTACGTTAATTCCTATTCCCTGACAAAGCCCCTACGGCTCTTTGTTTCTAGGAACCGTCTTGATAACTTTTCTACATCTTAAGACCGAGCTCTCTCATTTTGAATACTAATTAAACTAAGAACACACAGTCTAGTATTGGACATAGAATACCTTAAGTAGTTCTTTATTATTTTTAGTTTAGAAAAAGACCTTCCACTACTTGCAACAGTTACGGGTAATGTAAGAAACATTATGAATGCTGTACATATGTTTGGCACACTTGATGCAATAAACTTATTCCTAATCAATAGATAATCAACCAACTGGCTGATGTTGCTTATTTCATTACCTACTTATGATATCGTCTTTGAATACATTTCTAAAGCAAATCACTTCATTGACCAAAGCATGAGTCACATGCTGAATATCAGCTTTTTGCGCCCCAATGGACCGCATTGGTAGCATTGGCGTTAGTTACGCCACTGCAGAAAGTTCCAGTTAAAAAAAATTTATTGATTGAGGTACTTTACAGAGTTTAATTTCTATTTAGATTAAACATTCACTAATTTTTTAGGTGGCTTTAATATTTGGTATTTTTGGGGCCTGTATAATGGATGAGTTAGTCCGAATGATTCTACACGATGTATAAGAATAAGTATGTTTCAGAAAATATGAACAGTGACCGATTTTTCTTTAAATATCAAATCTTAAAGGTTTTTAGACAAGTAGTAGGTATTCAACAATTTAGAAAAATGCCTAAAATATTTTCAACTAATTTAAACTTGGTAAATCCGACAGAATATACTGTTACTGCTTTCGTTGGTCTTCAGCAACAATATTGCTAGACTCTGGTGCCGACGTAACTAGTTTAAAAAGACATGGCGAATGGAAATCATCAAACGTTGCGTTGATATATCGAAAAATCTCTTAGGTGGCATTTATGTTCAACATAAAACAAAAAATTAAGTTTGAATAAACCGCCAATGAAACGAAAAAATGTTGAATGGCGAAAAAAAATAATGATACTGAAGGCTCTTGCCTAACTGACAGATTAAATTCGGAGGTAAACTAAGCCAGTTCGCAGGCCTTTGTTACCTTATGAAACTTAAGAAAAATAATTAATTTTGAAAGAAAATTAGAAACTAAATCGAATTTAATGGTCAGATAACTATTAATCTGTTAATTCAAAAAGAACTTAACGTTTCTGTGTGATAAATAGAAATATCTGAGTAAAACAAATGTATATAATATCTGTCGTGAAATTTACAAAAAGGGGTTAGTAATCATAACAAAAAAATATCAAAGATTTTGCACACAAAAAATATATCTATGTAGGTGAAGCCTGACTCTTTACTGTACTTCTGATACTTTCCAATGTCACCACTACACACTGGATTGTATGTAACGGTTATGGTCTTTGTAGATCTAATGCTCCCTGTCCAAATTCCAGGGATCTTGATTTTTCCCACGAAACTAGAGCCGTTACTCACAAATATTGGTAATCTTAGGAATCTTCTAGTAACCTCCTGGGCATCGTTGTACTCCTAGGGACAGTTGTACTCATAGGGACCGTTGTACTCCTAGGGACCGTTTTACTCCAAATAACTGTTTGACTCATAGGGACTGTTTTACTCCAAAGGACTGTTTGACTCATAGAGACTGTGCAATAATGCATATTTTTATGATATAACAACACTTATTAGTTTTTAAGACTGGTGTTAAAACTATTATTCATGGATTACTGCTCAGTTCCATACTTGTTCAATAATTGTCGACAGACGATAAGAGAAGCCCTGCCGATACCTTCTCCGTTGTTATTTAAAGACAATTCAAAATATTAAATTTCGGGGTAAAATGCATCAAGAATATTAATTTTTAGACAATTATTTTTTCCACCAAACATCACAAAAGTGAAATAATTTATTAATTATTCGAATGCAATATTTTTAGGATATATCGGTAGTCAATTTCACCAAAAATCAAAATTATAAAGAAATTCATTTTGTAAGCTTTGGGTATGCAGAATAATCTGTTACTCATGAAACAGTCTTGTCAAATACCTCATGTATCTTGCTAAAGTAGGTATTATTTAGCAGCATATTTTTTCGATTTTTTTCAGAAAAATCAGATTCCCTTATGATATCATTTGCGATAATTTCCCAGCTCTTTCAGAAATACTTGCAACCGTTTTGAGGTATTAGAAAGATCAGCATCTTTAGAGAAAAGTGCTTTAAAGGCTGCGTTTCTATAATCTGTGGAATTTAGAAATGGAAAACCATTACTATAATAAAGTTGTAGTTTTCTTCAGTGAAATTGCTATTGCTCTACGCTAACAAAAAAGAGCCACCTAAAAATGATATAAGCGCCTGCGGCGCAGTCTAAAACTAAGTTTCCTATGAATGTGTTTGAATCTTGATGTGTGTGTGTACGATTTTAAATGGATTCCTAATTCAAATTGAACGAATGCAAAATAATTTTTTTCAACAGGTTTCTTCTGTCTTCACGATACCTCAATTGGGTTTCTTCAGATCGGTGGCACATGGAATTTTGCCCACTCTCCCACCCTACTTGAAATGTTTTTTTTCATTACTGAAATTCGTTCTGTCATTACTATTTAACATCTTCTATTTCTTCTATTTCTATTTAGCATCTTCCAAGCATTCAAGCAAATCTCTTCTCCTGTCAAGCGCGTCGCCATTTGTACCGACTCACTTTCCTTAATTAATTCACTCAATACCATCTTTACTGACCATCCAATAGTGCAAAATATCCATGTCATCTATCAAACTCTCTCAGCTCGTGATGTAACAGTCTGTCTTATCTGGCTCCCATCTCACATTGGAATTACTGGCAATGAAAACGCTGACCACCATGCTAAATAAGCCTCTTCTTCCATCACCACAACAACGTTCCAGCTCCCAGATGACATAAAACTATTATTCAAAAAGTCCGTCAAGGAGTCCTGGCAAAATGTTTGGCACAACAGCAAAACAGCCCTTTACGACATACAACCATTAATCGGCTGTCCCTCCCTCGATTTCCTAACCAGGAGAGAAGCTGCTATCATTAGACGATTGCGGATCAACCATACAAGATACACACATGGTTAATTGATGTCCTCTGAAAACCTTCCCGTCTGCCGTCACTGCAATAGTCCTTTAACCGTCAAACATATTATTCTCACAGACTGCCAGGAATACACCATTACATATAAGCGCCTAGACCTAAGACCAAACCTGAGAGAGCTTTTAAACTGCACTGCTGAAATCCCAAAGACATTGAAATTCCTCAAATCAACTAACCTCTATCACAAAATATAAACTGGATTGATATTTTACCGAGTATTTTAATGTTTTATGTTTTAAGATAGTGTATGTATTTATAATATGTCTTTTTGTCTTTTGTACAGTGCCAATGGCCATAGTTGTCCAGGCACTTAAATTCTAAAAAAAAAAAAACAATTTCTTTGGGATTGCGCCTTAATAGTACGGAAAATTATCAATAATTCTGTTGAAACTATATAAGTGTAACATTACTTTTGGAAGTAGTTAATTTTCGGGGCATGTGAATTTTCAAATAAAAGTATTTCTAACTATCATCCATCGACATTGCAGATTGCTCAGCAATTCAGTATTCTAGGGCACTAGACCTGAGAGACCTAAACTAAGACCTGCAGACATCCTGAAATTCCTTCAGGAAGCAGGTCTAAAGGAGCTACTAGTCATTGAGATTTTCCTCAGAAACTAAATAGAAATAAAGCATAAAAGTGAGACCAATATACATACTAGCAGTAAAATTATTTAACAAAATTTTCAATTAAAGACTTAGACTCTCTGTATCTTATTTATTGAATAAGTGATAATAATTGCGTGCAAAAACTAAGGATTCCAACCACCAATCACACTTGTATATACAGATTAAAACTGTAGTGAATCTAATGACTGTGCAGTGCTTTTTAATAAAAAACAACCACCTGTTCCATATATCCGAGTAGACAATTTTTTGACGTCTACCGTAGTTAAATCAACTTCCTTGGAATCGGCCACTTTACCTCCACTACCCCACACTATAACTAACCCTATCACCAGCCATCTCCACAACATTCCGTCGCTGTCGACTTGCTAGCCCTTCGAAAGGGATTCCCTTAAACTAACTTCGATAATGTGTTCACATATTCTGATGGTTTTCCTCATGGTCCGGATGGTTATATTTCTCGACTGTTTCAGTGATTGATCAAACGTGTTGGAAATGCGCGTGCGCTTATTTGATATTTTGTCTGGTTGCTATTGTCGATGACCGACAATGACAACAATCATTTTGGATGTGGGTATAATGGTTGATGACTATTCGCGTTATAGCGGATGGACTAAGATATTCGTTTATTGTTAGTTTTTTAAGTAGATATACAGGGTTTGACGGTTAAAACTATAAAAAGTAAACTGTACGTTGAACGTTGTTAAACAACTTTTTAAAAGTAAAACTTCTTAGGCGGCAATTTGATCATCGATACGTAGACGAGAATTGAAAGTAACATTTTAAGGACGTTTAGGCACATTTTGTTAAATGAGAGATCTTATAGATCGTAGTGAGACCAACCATCCACTACCTTGTTAGCACTCCAACTCCAAATGAACAATTGTCGCGTTACATACCTACGGATCAATTTTATAAAAAAATATTATTGATAACATTCTTGGAAACACTACTGAAACGTGAGAATAACAATAAAAAAATATTGTGGTTTGATTCCCGAACTATAACAAACAAAATAAGGAAAATACAGGAGATATTAATTATTAATTATAATAATCATTAAGTATTAAGAAAACATTATTATTATTATTATTAGAATAGAAATAAGGGCTGAGGTAAGAACCTATGAAGCCCATGATCTGAGAACATAAATAAGTGCTTAAACGCCTATAAACATAATAAATGACAAATTAACAATAATTAACAAAATCGTAGTTTTCAAGAATAACCACAACAACTATACAGCGAAAAAAGATATAAATAACACAAATTCAGATAAATAATAGATGCAACAATGTGCACTATTAACTATTAAATAGAAGTCTATCAATCCTGTTCTTAAATGCGTTAACTGATGGTGCGTCAACAACATCATCAGGAAGATTGTTCCAGACATCAAACACTCTGTTTGGTAAAAAGTGTTGTCTTACTCGGGATCTAAAGGACTCCCTCTTAAGTTTAAATGGGTGACCTCTCAGTCTAAGATCAGTGTTGAATAGAAACATAGATTGAAGATCACCAAAGTTGTGCTTAATGATTTTATAACATAATATCAAGTCTCCCCGAAGTCGACGGTCTTGAAACGAGATGAGATTCGCCCCAGTCAGTCGCTCCTCATAGGAAGGCCTTACGCGACCGAATGCAAGTCTAGTAGCCCTCCTTTGCACGTTTTCTAATAAAACTTGGTCGCGAATAAGATCAGGATACCACACAGGACCCGCATATTCTAAAATAGGACGCACGTAACATTTGTACAGTTTACAGTAAGTTTCAAGTGACACTCTAGAGAACGATTTTTGTATCAGATAGAGTCTGGATTTCGCGCGGTTGCATACGGACACAACATGTTCACTCCACGATAAATTTGAGTTCACTAAGATGCCTAGGTCATCATGGCTGGTAACCGTATTTAGTAGCTGCCCATTTAAGTTGTATGATAAATTGGGATTGGTCTTGCCAATGTGAAGTACATTACATTTATTAATGTTCAGGGGAAGCAACCAGTCCAAACACCACCGCTGTATAGTGTGTAAGTTGTTTTGGAGGGTGAGACGATCTTTTAAAGGGTTAGCAAATATTTTTGTGTCATCGGCATAAAAAGAAACTGAGTTTGAGACCAATATTTGAAGATCGCTTGCGTAAACAACAGACAGCAATAGGCCAAGGACGGAGCCCTGTGGAACACCACTAGAAACTGGCCTGTCATTGGAGAAGTCTCGGCCGACTCTGACATTAAAAATCCTGTCCGATAAAAAATAGAGGTGAATATAATAAAAAAGTGGATATTAAGATTTATACAAGTCAAATTTCAGTCATAATGTTCCGATGAGCTATCGATGTTGTGTGCTGAGAAATAGCAACTACAGTGTTTTATATTTTATAGCATGTTTTCAGCTTTATTTCCTCTATTTTAATCACATGTTCGACTAAAAATGGGGAATCTAATGATTGAAGTTTTTAAACAAGATAAAATCATATTTTCGAATAGAATACTTCCATTATAAAACTGTTATGGTATCAGAAATGCTACTTCACAATAAAAACCACAAACGACTACTTAATGTTTACATTCATCGATAAATATCGACAACTCCGAACAATTGCAATTTGGGTGGAAAATAAGAGGTCAATGATTGTTTGAATCACGTTTCGATATGTTTATCTTTTAAGTTAAAGTTCATTGACCCGTGAAAGTGACTAATTCATCCACCAGATTTTGTTAATAAACTATTCCCTGGCAGTGGAAAAAATAACACACTAAATGCAGAAATTTTGTTTTTCTAGGACCGTGCGTTTTAACCCACTTTCCCGCACGCATTTTAGCTTTGAAAGTGTCACTTTCCCGCACTAGTGCGGGAAAGTAAAATTATGCAAATTTTGACCTTATTAGATAGTTTTTCACTTCGGAAGTTATGAATATTAGTATAACAGGTGAATAAATGGTCCATCAAATAAAATCTACATCTTTTCTAGCTTTTTGTTGCATTTTTAATTTTTTTTTAATATTAAATAATTAAAATATTTTGATATAACCCTGTACATTCTTTAAAGTAGTGTTATAAAACAACTACCGAACCACCCGGTTTTGATATAAGAAAAATATATCAGAAAAAATTCTTTCATCTACAAATGATTTAAAGCCGTTGCCGTCACCTTCATCGTCATCTTTATGTGACCTTCAACCGATGCCATCCTCATTAACGTCATCTACTTACCAGTTAACACCAAATTCACTGAACCGGCAATTTTAAGTAATTTACAGAATGCAACAAATTGTGTTTCTAATAATAATATTTATAATAATAATAATAGTTTTTGGCTAAAGTTTTGTATATGTATGTTGAAATAAAATAACTTTTGAAAAATGGGTTGGTATACTTTTTTTGTATATACGGTCGAAGAAAAAATAATGTTCCTAACTCATGCGTAAAGTGTCTTTCCCGCCCTTGACCGCTTGCCCGAACTCCGCTTCGCGTCGTTCGGGTCAACTGCAGTCGCGTGCGGGAAAGTGTCACTTTCCGCACTTGTTAGGAAAATAACTATTTTTTACGACCGTGCGTTTTAACCCATTTTCCCGCACGCATTTTAGTTTTGAAAAAATTATGCAAATTTTGACCATTTTAGATAGTTCGTAAGTTATAACTATTGTTACAACAGACAAAGAAATATTTACGAAATATATCAAATAAAATTCTTTCATCTAAAAATGACTTAAAACCGTTGCCGTCACCGTGAACTTCATCTTTATACGACCTGCAACCGATGCCATCCTCATCGACGTCATCTACATCTACACCTACACCAAATAACTACATCTACACCAAATAACTCCATTGGACGGACAATTTCAAGTAATTTACAGAGCGCAACAAATTGTGTTTTTAACATTAATAATAATTAGTAGTTTTTAGTTAAACCTTTGTATATGTATGTTGAAATGAAATAATTTTTGAAAAATGGGTTGATATATTTTTTGCATATACGGTCGCATATACCTGGTTGACATCATACTTTCTATCTAGGAGAAGGATACTCTAAAATCAAATCCGGAACTGCGTTTCGTTAGGCGAGTTTTCTTATAGTCAAAATACGTATTTATATTATCAAAATACCAATATTATAGCTCTTTCTCGAAGCAATACTATGTTTAGTAAATAGCCTGAAGTTTACACCCACCGATATATTTTTTTGTTATAAATAATTCAATTGAATAGAAGGTCTAGCTATTGACGAATTAGATTGTACTAAATTAACAGGCAAATGACCATGTAACACCGACGCATTAAATAAAATGCACAGACTTAGAAACCTTCCCAATCATAACTAAAAAATAAATTAATGATGGTTAAAAATTTTTTTAAAAAGAAGCTTTTATCTAATTTTCCTGAAAAGAAGAAAATAAACTTTAAATTAAATCAAACCAATTAATTTAGTACCTGTATTAAATCATATAAAAGCTTGTCGTGAGACTTATCTGTGTACTAACTAGTCTTGCTTGTCATACTTATTTTAAGTAATTCTATGAAAGAAAATATTTCCTTTAAAATAAGCATATCAAATCCCTTAAATATTTTTACTAGAATTTGTGATACAACCACACGGAAGTGATTTTATACCATTTTGATGTTCCCTATTGATAATATTTACAAAAACCTGAGGATTTGAGTTGTATCCGCAGATCGAAAATATGGATTTATTTTCAAGACCCAACCCAAAAAAAATTACTTGACGACAAAAAAACAGAAAAACTATTAAAAAGTATAGCTCTGTCAGAGCCCTTCACGGACGGTCGATTTCTCTGGAGTGCACAATTTTCTAAACCATATTATCCACTCCCGCTGACCATTCCCATATCCCCCGATCTTCCATTCCACTGTACCCCTTTCACTACCTACGCACATGCTCCCATGCTGACTAAACAAACCAATGCAGTTTCCGAGCTTTCGAGAGCATTGCTATAGAGATCTGATCAAGAAATGCTCTAGAACCGAGATTCTTAATAGTTTATCATATACTATGCAAACTTTTTAAGCCAAAATGTCAAATGATGTTTACAAATGCGTGTCGTCATGAGCTTATGATCGGTGTTTGTGATTGGTTTTTTGTATCTTTATTTTTACTAAAATAAATACATTAGCATATAAAATGTGAAAATAAGTGAATTCTTTAGAATACATGTATCGTTTACTAGTCCGGGGAAGAAAAGGAAAGAAAATACAATGGAAAAGAAAGTATTTGTAGTATAGACTACTTTCCTAGATTTGAGGCAAGATTCCGCTAGAGCTTGCGATGCGGCCTGCAAGCATAGCTTGGAGCACGTGAATTGCAATAGTTTTTCGTCCCTAACTTTTTCAGATTTGATTGTACAAAAAAGTGTGGGCATCAAAATTGTAGGTTATTTTATACCCAATAAGATGTAATGCAAAATTTGACAAAAAAATTTTCAATCCTTCAACCCCAAATTTTTGCAAAAAGGGCTTTTTAAGCGACAAACTTAATTAAAATAACAATAACGACTATATACAGGGTGTGGCACTATGAACGAACTATTCTCTGGTGTGTTAACGGTAAATGAAATTAGAAAAAATAAGACGTGGAATTAAGTAGATTACTTAGGACTATAATTTAAAAATATTCTGGAATATACAGGGTGCTCCAAAAAAGCGTGCCGTATCAAAGTTAGGTTCCTTTGAATGGAACACCCTATATTTTATCACATTTTTGAATTGTACTATCAAAAATAATGTGAGTTCATTAACATCTCCCTATACCTATCTAGTTCAGTTTTCAGGATAAATCGATTTTACATAATTTGTAGACCCTCCGAAAAAATACAATAACTTCAAAATGAAAACGAATAACCACATTTGCTTTACACCATATCACTAGAAGCTTTTAACATTCTGTTTCCAATATTTACTGGTATATGCTATCATATACAGGGTGTTTTTAATACGACAGTATAACACTAATCATTTAATACATAAATTTCTGGCTTAATTTAAATGGAACACCCTGTATCTGTTGGGTCTGTTAAACGTGGGAATTTATTCCCTTCCAGTTGGTATTAGGGTTGCATATATCTAGCTCCGGTAGTTCTCGAGAAATTTTAAATTTGTTTTTTAATATTCAATTATTTGCAGACATCTAGTTACCTATAACATGATACTCCGATGGAAAGTTTTTAAAAATTTAAAATTTATTATTTTGACAGTTAGTGCTTTGTTGTATGATTTATTATTGATAAATTAATAGTCTCTTAAATCAGAATTTTATTAAGGGTAAGTACACTATTTTTGGGCATACAGATACAATAAGCTTTTTAAAATTATAAAAAAATAACTAGGTACAAAAAATTCAAAGAAGGTGTTCAAAGTGACGCCCATCTTGTTGGATACAAATTTGAACCCTTTTTAAAAAAAAGTTATTGTTCACTTTCTTAAACATTTCTGGTGTTACTGTTTGAAAAGCTATCCTTATCCTATCCTTCGTGTTCTCAGGAGTGGTTGGCTCTGTATTGTAGACAATACTTTTTATGTAACCCCAAAGAAAATAGTCTAATGGCGTCAAGCATGGGAACTTTGCCGGCCAAAGATAAGGACCCCTCGCCCAATCCATTTTTGTGGAAAAATATTGTTTAGGTAACCCCGGACAATTACACTGTAACCAACAGACGCACCATATAACTGCAGCCACATTTTTTGTACTGTAGCTAGTGGAAAGTCATCTAAAAGTTCGGGTTGTTTGTTACGTAAAAATTTACGAAATTTTCTTCCAGTTAGCGTTAAGTTTTTTCTACTAATCTTATTGTAAAGTTAATGATTGAGTACCCTTAATAAAATTCTGATTTAAGAGACCTTCAATTTATCGAAAATAAATCATACAACAAAGCACTAACTGTCAAAATAACAAATTTTTTATTTTTGAAAACTTTCTATCGGAGTATGTCATAGGTAACTAGATGTCAGCAAATAATTGAATATTAAAAAACAAATTTAAAATTTCTCGAAAACTATCAGAGTCAGATATAGGCAACCCTAATACCAATTGAAAGGTAATAAATTCCCACGTTTGAAAGACCCAACAAATACAGGGTGTTCCATTTAAATTAAGCCAGAAATGTATGTATTAAATGGTTAGTGTTATACTGTCATATTAAAAACACTCTGTATATGATAGCATACCAGTAAATATTGGAAACAGAATGTTGAAAGCTTCTAGTGAGATGGTGTAAAGCAAATGTGGTTATTCGTTTTTATTTTGAAGTTATTGTATTTTTTCGGAGGGTCTACAAATTATGTAAAATCAAATTTATCCTGGAAACTGATAGGTATAGGGAAATGTTAATGAACTTACATTATACATTTAAAGGAACCTAACTTTGATACGGCACGCTTTTTTGGAGCACCCTGTATATTCCAAAATATTTTTAAATTATGGTCCTAAGTAATCTACTTCTAATTATATTTGCCGTTAAGACGCCAGAGAGTTCGTTCATAGTGCCCCACCCTGTATATAATATATGAAAATGTAGTCCGACACCTGAAAACGTTGGTGTTTTCAGATTTTTGAAAATCTCTAAAATTTCAATATTTATTTATTTGTCAATCTTGTCTCATTTCATGAACATTAACGCTATCGATACGCGATTTACTAAGTAGTAAAACAGTTCATCATCCTAAAACTACTTTAATTAAATTTCATTTACGCCAGATGACTTTCTAGATAAAAAATTTCAATTTTTAGCACTGGTGTTTGGTGTTTTCGTCAAAAGTATAATACCGTCCAGTAATATACAGAATAAATATTAACCCAAGATTGGTGCGTAAAAAATTAAAATTCTTTTGTTTATCACCCTGCGGTGTTACTACCTTGCGAGGTCGTTGTAGTTTATTTCTCCTTCACACAGCCTTGAGTCACGTTTTTAATTATTTTACCAAGAATTGTCACATTAGGATGCACAAGCACATAACCAGCTGATTCACCTTTTGAAAATCTAAATCTATTTTTATAGTATCCGTTTGTATTTAATTGAGTTTTCTCAATCTCTGTTAAAATTCTCGCTATTGACAAATATAGTAATTGTACCTTAATTGTATTACACAATAACTCACACGCATCACAAGGATTTTTTTAGTAGATACACTGGCCTACACAAAAAATAATGTTTTGTATACCAGTTTTTTATGTACAAAAAATTAATAAAATTATTGATGGCATCTATTAGTGTATTGTTTTAAAAATTGATAAATTCTAACCTTTCAACCGTGGTAGCCACTAAATTAATACCAAAAAGCATCCGCCATTGACTGTTTAAAGACTATTCTACACTCGCACTCGGTCACCTAGAATTTCGTAGTACAAGAACTTTCGTAATTTTTCATCGAATTCAATTGTTGCTACGCCAAATTGTAGATACATACTTTGGTATTAAAACAAACAAACAAACTTTTACAAAAATGTTGATAGCTTATTTATATAAGGTGGAAAAAAACATGTATTTTTAGTTCAATTTCTTAACACCGTGGAACAGTTCGGTAAATTTGTAGTTTTTGCACTTAGTTTATTACATTTTTCAGTTTTTATTTCACCTTGATATCTTGATTTTTTTTTGAAGATACACGTATTCAAATAAAAGGCTGGAATTTTATAAACACGTCAAGCTCGATTAAGGAACTGTTTCCGAACTGTTTCTGTTCGCCCTGTATAAATAAGCTATCCACATTTTTGGAATTTTTTTTTGGAGCTTGCTTTAATACCAAACAATTTATCTACAATTTGACGTAGAACCAATTGAAATCGATGAAAAATTACGGAAGCTCTTTGACAACGAACTTCAGCAAAATTTTAGGTGGCCGAGTTTTTTTGCCGGTGAGTGTATATCAAACGGCGTTCGTAAGTTAATTGTTATTAATTATGACTGTAATATTATACTCATCACCGCAAAAAGTATACCACTACTTTTTTAACATTCTTGCAACATGCAATATTCTTGATCGAAAGCTTTTGTCTCAAACCGATCTGGTTAGATTTGTATTGCAGGTTGCATGCAATTCTAGGGAAAAAGCTGGTAATTTTTTGTCACCAACAAAACAAAAGTTGACTTGACTTTTAAACGGGACATAAATAGGTATAGGTATAGATATCAATAATTTGAATAAGTACAAAGTTAGTTTTTCAACATTATATGACACATTAATCAAACCTCACAAATAAACTTTAATTTTTTTGTTGGTATACACATTGAAAATTGCATATTTTGAAGTGTTAAACGATTGTCAATAGTTGCACGCAAGACCTTGCAAGGTCAAAATGTTGCTGTCATACATTTCAAGAAGGAATGCGAACTGTTAAGCGCGTTTTACTAAGCTAACAAAATCTAAACTCTCTTCGGCATATATAAGTTAATTTTTTAAAACTTTTCATTGGGTCTATACAAGGAGCTCAAGTATAACATGAAGGCACAAACAATATTGATCTTTATCTTAAAGGAGTAACCATCGGGAGCAGATAGCTGTTGGTACAAAGATGGCTCAAAAAATCCTCAGGCTCTCGGTATTGAGTTTATTTGAATACCGGGACTTGAGGAGATTGCAGGTCATAAATTTGCGGTTCAATTAGCTAAAGCAGGCTATAAAGGAAACTTGTCCGGAAAAGGTCGGTGGAATCACAAAGGATTGCATAGGAGAGGAGAATCCGGAACTGGCTAGGTAAAGAGCATTCAAATGGAGGTTGACAGAAAATCATCTCCATACTAAGAGTTTATTGAATAAGGTAGACAAGGATCTTTCAACTAGACTATCAAAAATGGACAGGAGACATTTTTTTAATACAGTTACCAAAATGGTCACTGGACTTTGTACCCTGAGAAAAGATCTATACAAAATGGGGAAAGTCAAAACCTTTTTGCAAAAAAATGCGAACCAATGGATGGAACACCTACTCTCATACTCCGCTTCAGTAAGAACTTACAAAAACCTTTGGAGAGACAATATTTCAACTATCAGATTTACTGAAAATCCCCCGAGGGGTAAACCACGACCAAAAATTGTGTACACCCCATTGGACATTGGTCTTTAATTTTCTCATTTGTCCACTAATTTGTCTCTATTGAGCATCCATTTGCCATAATTGGTCCTTCATTGGTCATAATTGGTCCTCCATTGGTCATCATTGGTCCTACATTGGTCATAATTGGTCCTCCATTGGTTATAATTGGTTCTTCATTGGCCATAATTGCATTACTCAGATTATCATCGAGGACATCGTCTGAAGAATTCCCGTTCACCTTTTATTCATCTGAGTTCTCGGTATCGGTGGAATATATATTTCACTGTCTTCCAGCCCCTCGTCATCGCTAAAACTAGTTGTTCTTCTTCGCCTTTTTCGAAACTTTTTTTGGTTTCTTCATTCGTTTTCAAAGTTTTTCCCGGAACTTTCAGATTTTTCTTTGTTTTACTTTGTACACCACTTCGGGTTCCAGTTTTCACACTCTTGTTGGAAGCAATCGATAAATTGGTAAATGTGCCAAGCTTATAGGTGGTGACTTTGTCATTTGATTCGTCAAGAAGCTAACAAAATGATGACTTTCTTATTATTACTGTTTAACCTGTGAGATCCGTTTTAATAAACGGGATTTTTTCAGATATAATGCCTTCTCCAATTCGGTCAGAACCTATTATTTTATCTTATCTTATATTAAGAATTAACAAGAGCCCAAATGGTGTTGAAGCGTTTAGTCTGGCAACTCCGACACCGCATCGACTAGTCGAGCAGTCGAGTGTGCTCTAGTCTTACATTCCATTGGTCCCTAATTGGTTCTGCATTGGTCCTTCATTGGTCTTAATTGGTTTTTCATTGGTTTCAATTGGTTTTTCATTGGTCTTAATCGGTCCGCATTGGTCCAGGTCTGTACACCACATTGGTCTCGCGGTTTACCCCTCGAAATCCCCCAGTCAAATTTGTGACCTGCATAGAAGACGAAGCTTCTGGAATGGAAATAGATAACATGGGAAATGATACAAAGATTTAGTTCAAGTGCCTGGGCTGTTGAGCACAACCCAAACGAATGAATTGGAACTTGGATTTGTATACCATTTTGTTTTCGGATGGATAGGTAATACCATTGTCTATAGACAATGGTAATACCAAAGTAATTCATACAAGTACACGGCACCCGTAAGTCGATTGTTCTAGTTTTGTTTTGCGCTTTCAGGCGTCGGATGTGGATTCCATGTCCTATACCCATTTCTTCCATGTCTTTCTGTCTCTTGCAAGGTTTTTCATTTCTGCTATGGTCTTTCCTCTTTCTAAACCCATCTTTTGTATTTGGTCTAACCAGTTTTGGAAGTTCTAAGATTTTCGATTTTCACTATGACGACGATTATTGAGCTTGTGTCTTGAAGAATAGCATTTGACCCCGTTTGACTTTGAAGTGTAATTCAATATCCGTCGGGGCCTATAGCACAGGAAGTAGTTGCTGCTTCTTAGTTGAACGGTCACTGTCTTTGAAATATATTTTTCAAAACTTAGGTATAAAGCGTTGGAATAATTATTATTCTGCGATATATAAGTATTCTTTTATTCGTTTTTTACATGAGACTCGATGGGGAAAATGATACAAAGAACAACGAAAAAATTTGGAGCAGTTTTGAGCTGTAGTCCTAGTCCTACTCCTTTATAAGTATTCACCAAATATATATTTGCTATAATTAGAAAGTTGAAAAAATTATTCATAACTTCAAAAATCGTGTTTGTAGAGTGTTATTACTCAACATTATTTGTCATTAAATTAAAAACTTATCGATAGCGTGGGGATTACCTTAGCCAAGTTTAAAATGTCCACTTAACGTGACTTATCGCGTACAATCAAGTTGAAATTACTCAGTCGTAGTCGATGTTTCTTATGTGACGGTCACGGTTAAGTTAAAACCGAAGACTTGTTTTCAAAGGTCGAGTTGATTCTCGCGAAATTATTAACGAGTCGAGTGCAAATGAAACGAAAATGCAAAATATGAAAACATTCGTAGTTTTGGTAACGGGATTTTGTTTTATTGTTGGTGGTGAGGAATTTATTAGTGAGTTAAAAGGTGATAATTAAATACTAATAGGATAATACTTATAATTATTATCATTTCATTATATAACACAAGTACATTGTATAAATCTTGTAATAATTTTTATTATTCAGTGTTGCTAAACACGAATAACCTTCATGTTTTATTTCTATTAAGATTCGTATTTTTGAAAATATTTTTAGGCTGTTCCAGTTTTGTATAGGTATATTATGTACTTATGCCAATCAAAATCAACACAAAAATTCACTAAATTCGCAAAACATAATGTATCTCTGATATTTTAGTATGTTATTTGGACCTATCAAGGCTATGTATATCCAAGTTTGCAGCATTCAAAAAGTTGTGGAACATTTTTACTTCGAAATTTTTGGCCTTGTTTCAAATTCTGCTCTATCTATATCTATCTCTCAAGCTACTTTAAACCTTTTTAATAACATTAAATTTGTGACAAATTAAGACCAACCGTAGCTTTGTAGGCCAATTGGTTACCAAATTACGGCACTTTTACCATTTTCACCAATTCTCCACCAGCTTATTAAACGAAGGAAGAGTGAAGTTACCATCTGGATTTTAACTTTTCGTCCACGCTTTTACTGGGTGCGACACCACCTGTGTCCCCTTCTGGAAGGGGAAGATAAAAATGTGTGGCCACTTCAGACAAAATCAAGAACTAGTGAACCAAGCAACTAAGACAGATGCTACACACCAACAAGTCGTAGCTACCGTACTTTTGTGAAGACAGCGACACCAAAGCGAATCTAGTCTGTTTGCCCTCAACCACATAGGCTGCGTCGTATCACCAATACCACACAACACCAGGTGCAAAAGTGGTGTAGGGTGGAGAAAGAGGCCACCGGCTGGGGTTGGGAATTGATGTCGGCTGGACTCATCCCCATTACTAGTCGACCAGCTCCTGCCCCCGTAGAGCTTCTAAAACTCCTCCCTTGCGAATGCAAGAAGAAGTGCAGAGGTGGCTGCACTTGACTAGAAGCAGGGCTCAGATGTTCTGTGATGTGTGCTACCTGCTCTGGGGAAACATGCCAGAACACTGCCCTTATCATCATTGGAGAGGAGGCCGATGACGAGCCTCAAGGCAATCCTGACGATCCACCAAAAGATAGGAAAGGTTGTGGAACATTTCTGGAAAATCTTTTTTTTAGAGATTTTAAGAGAACTACGAGGCTGATAGATCCCGCTTTGTGCTTAATTGGAAGCTAATTGAATAACCAACAAACTACGTTCCACACAAGGCCGGCGTTAGGGGGTAGCAAGCGGGGCAAAGATACCCCGGGCCCGTCGACCCGGTTCCTAACTGAACAGAAATTAAACGCGAGTCGCCTGGTTTGGTTTTTGTGGCAATTAAGACACGACATAATTGCATAACGTCTATTTAAGGAAGGGGGGCCTGGAGGCGCTTACCCGGGGCCGGAAAATCCTAGCGCCGGCCCTGGTTCCACAAGTTCTACCCGTAGGATCAATGGTTTTGACGCAGTTTCGGCCAAAGAAGAATGGCATTTTAAATTTCTAGTAAAAATGACATATTTATTCGGTAACCAACTGACCTACAGAGCTCGGTTGGGCTTAATTTGTCATTTAATCTTCTCAAAAACGTATAAAGTACCTTTAAACGAAAAATGCAGAGACTGGGAATTATAGAGCAGAATCTGAAATAAGGCCAAAAATTTCGCGGTTTTTAGTGTATGAGATATTTCACAACTTTTGAGAGTTGCAAACTTGGGTATATTGGCCTAACGGGTCGGAAGAACACTAAAAAATCAGAGATACATTATGTTCTGTTAATTTATTGTCGTCAGTTTTGACCGGCCTACTATATATGTTGCTTATAGCAAATTTTACCAACATTCATGGTTCTATAAGTTTATCTTAAATTTAGATATTATAATCTGCTAAAAATGAAAGTTAACGGTTATACGCCAGAGTATGATTGAAAAGTAGGTAAGCTATTTTTTAATATGAAGTCTAATATATTGCAGTACATATTGTTGAAAACCTCGTGGAATCGTATGAAAAACAAATATTTACTAATTATATGTGTTTATTCTTCGGTTAAATCTCCTAAAATCTCAATATTACTTCATTTCACAAATTTTCCATTCCATTTGCCGTTTTTCCCAGAATCCTATAATTGTCTATTGGTCAAAATCAGTGGGTATTGAATTTTCGTAGAATGTCGGAGAGTGTCGGACATTCACAAAGAATGTGTTCGACAGACTCATCTTCCTGTTCACATCCTCTACAAAGTGGAGTGTCAGACAAACCCAGTCTGTAGAGGTGTTTTCGTAGGTGGCAGTGACCGGTCAGAATACCCGTGGCTGTCCGAAAGTTCTATCTGTTCATAGTCACGTATTTTTTGGCTACTTTCCTGTCCGGATACTGCAGCAGTTACTTGGCAAGCCTGCAACCTTCTGCATCGTCCCATCTACCCTTAAACTTTTCAAGGTTCCTTTATTAGGTCAATCATAGCCGACGCCGACAGACCAATGAAAGTGCCAGGTCCCAAGAGTTTTTGGGAGGCTGCTTTCCTGGCTGGTGAGTCGGCAATGTGGTTACCTTTCGATTTACTGAGGCCCTTGTCGATCCAGCCTAGAGTGACTTCGCTGTTGCTACAGGCTTCGTTCAGTGACAGGTGACACTCCAGTACTAGGCCTGATGTGATACGTGGTCTGTTCAGGGCTAGTAGTGCTTGTCTACTATCCGTAAGGATGTGAATTTTATTACCTGTGGTGTTTCTTTTGGTAATCTCTTTTGCGGTGATGTAGATAGCAGTGATCTCTCTTTGAGCAACGCTGACATTACAGCCCATCGCCCATTTATTGTTTAGATTCAGAGATCTGGAGTAAATTCCACATCCTGAGCCCACATTGGTTTTAGAGCCATCCATGAAAATGTGGATTGCTCCTTCTTCTGATGTGTCTTGTGTGTTATATTTAATGATTACCTTGTAGGGCCTATGGAAGGCATATTGTGGTGAGATTGCGTTCGTATTTGCCTACAGCAGTGGAACCTCATTGAGTGCCTCAAGCCACAGGTTACGTCTCAATCTACCAGATCCTATGTCAGGTTGTATACCGGTAGGGCGTATGCGTGTCAATGTCATCAAAATAACCTCCTTGTGTGTATATGTGTATATCAAGGGGAGTGGGACCAAGGATCACCTCCATCGCGCTGTGTGGTTCTCATGCCTCCTGTTGTATTGTTATCTTGATTTGGTCCAGTTTACGGACGACTGTCAGCTGGTTTGCTTTAACTCCCCAGGCAATCGCGCCGTACGTTAGCATAGGTCTGATAATGGCAGAGTAGATCCAGGCAGTAACCCTGAGTGACATTCACCAGGTACGGCCGATGGTTCTGCGACACTGTTCATAAGAAATCTATGCTTTTTTTACTCTGTTTTCTAGATGAGAGTTTCATGTTAACTTACTATCAAATGTGACACCTAGATATTTCACCTCTGATGAAAACTTAAATTCGGTATTTAGGAGCTTTGGGACTTGATGTTTGGCAAGCTTCCTTTTTTTCGTGAAAGCTTGATCCTGTACAACATATTCAAAATTCAGGAAAGTTAACAAAGGTTATTTTGCCAATAATAATAATATATAATAATAAGTTTATTCTGGAAAAAAAATATACATAGTATTTGACAATACACATATAAGATAAAACAATATCATGCGAATAAACTAAATATCCACGGAAGTATAGGTAAATACTTGTTTGTGGTATAGGAAACTTATGAATAAAACTATATCTATTGACAATATTTAAGAAATCAGTTGAAACAGTATTGAATGTATAAGATTTTTTTTCTATTATAAGTATTTATTCAAATATATTTTTTTATTCACGAGCAAAGACAATAAACAACATGTATAACAAGAGAATTATCACGACAAAAATGGTGAGGCGGATACAATACAAATTACAACAGAAATCAAACAAACTTACACTACAACTCGCTTAAGACCTTTACAGGTTGCGCGCGAGCGTTCTCTTTTTTAATTCACGTTTCAAATACATTTTGTCCATTCCAAGTTGCTTATATATGCATTACACTTTTTTGTCCAATTGAGTATTCCTTTACTGTTTCTAACGTGTGTCTAGAGAACTACACACGGTTTTTTGTGTACCTTGTTTTCGATATCCCTTTGCTGGGACCATTTGAAATGGTCATCCTGTATTAAGTACTTACCAATGATTTCTGCTATGGTTGCTGTTTTTTTGGAACGTCCAACACACATAGGTAAACGTCAAAAAAAAAGAATGCAATTTAGTGAAGCAATGACGGTTATACCTTTTTTGAACTGCATCCAGAACTTCCGGATGGATGTAATAAATTGTGGTGTAACTGGGACTGATAAAACACTCTTATGAAATTTAATTGACTGTTAATTTTCATGGTTCCAAACAATTTCGTAAAGAAAGTTTCGTAAGTCGAAGTGATTACTGTTGATTTCATCAGAGCCGGAAAATGAAATGTCGTTGTTAAGAAGTTTAATCATCAAAAGATTATAATATTGAATATAAGTATGGGTAAATTCTTGGGAATTGAATTATTTAGAAACACAAATCACCTACT
>CAJUYI010000091.1:276001-289638 GCA_910591695.1 Galerucella pusilla
GGGGTTTCAGAACAAGCAAAACTTTTTATCAAGAATAACATTTTTCACTAAAATAATATTTAAAAATTTTTATCCTGTAGGATACTCCATCCGTAGACACGCTGTATATTGAAAATTTCATAAATCAACTTATTTTTATTTTTCTATTATTTACTATTTTCCAAAAACTGCCTTTTTGAGTAGAGTTAGTGTGCGATATGTATTATTTTCAGCCAGCTTAATATATTAAACCGATATTCAAGTTGTTGGTAATATTATATTCAAGACACTATGGGTGCAAAATGAAAATCAATTAAATCATAACTGTTTAATCTATAAAGTGAAGTTATAAAATCTGATCAATCCCAAAATTAAGACTATTCTTGGAAAAAAGTAAAAAGTTCAATTGAAGGTGTTACTGTATAAAGGAACATCCCTATAAAATTGAACTAAGATACATATTTTGTCAACGGATCAACAAGTGTATAGAGGAAACTTCTCAAGCTCACCATATTTATGCAAAATATCATAGCATAGTATCAAATGTTTGTTGAGTCTATAGAGGAGACTAGTCCAGGACTTGTTACATTTTATAATTTCTGTGACGCTAGCATTTTTACTTTCGTTTTGTTCATAGTTTCACGTTTATTACTTTGGGCAGAGTTCATTTAAGGCTATAACATGTGTGCAAATGGTTTTCCCGATAAGTTGAGCTATTACAGTTAAACCAATAACCAGCAACCAATACAAAATATATCTCATTGATTGTTTGGAGTTTTAAGATGAAGGTTAGGTTTTTTATAGCATTCAACAAATTAATTTATCTATAGTATTTATAAGTAATTGTAACAAGTCCAAGTCTTAAAAACCCCTTTTGATTTTTAAAATTTTTCAAAATCTGTTTCGACATTTTATGTTTCATTTAGAGAACGTAATGTAATGTTTTTCTAGAAAACAAGTAATTTTCAGTTATAGCGCCTATAATATATCCAGCATTTTATGATATAAATGAAAATTAAAAATTGTTATTTACAGTGTCTCAATAAAAAAAACTATTGAGCTCATCTACAATGCTATTAATATGAAAGTTGCAAAAATATTATTTTCTTCTATATAACAAATAACTCATAGAAACATATTTTCATAAAAAAACAAATAAACACAATCACAAATGGAAAACTAATGTTCAGACTCTTCTGCTTCAAAGTCTTTCATTAAATTCCTACGACACTTAACATTACCTTCATATATAATCAAATATATGGTGTAATCATTACAGTTCATAGATGTATATGCAACACTTAATTTACAAGGCCTACGCCATTTCGTCTCACTTTGATACTTTTTCAAACTCGGTTTGTGGAACTCCACACAACCTGAAAAAATAAAAAATTAGAATAACACCAAAAGGCAATGGTACTGCTGACTTGGTAGACTGGACTCTCAACTGATTCATATGGATAACATGATCAACAGTAATAGTTATAATGACAGTCACTAAGAAACAATGAAATAAGGACTTGAAATAATTATACAGGGTGTTTCATAGTTAAACCACCATAGGTTAACTGCAAGTAGAGGACACTTTGGTGGTTCCAAATAGCCTTGGTTAATTGGTCTTACATAATAATTGGTGTTTTATCCATTTATTCCAATTCTTTTGAAGGCCATAACTTTAAAACCTCCCTATATATTTTTTTCATTTTTGGTAATGATCTATTCCATTGATAACAAAATAAGATAGTGTAATAAAAATAATTATAATGCAGGTCTGGTTTGAGGAAAATTTGCAGAATTCGATCATCTCCAAAACAACACCCTGTGTATATCAGAATTTTTTAAATCGAATAAATTATTTGAAGAGAGCAGAAAAAATAAAGCAGCACCAAAATATTTTTCGAAGTGCACATCCCGTTTTACTGCTTAACTTTTAATGTCAAAGTTATTTAAATGTATCATTGACATTTTCGTGCGTAATAACTTTAGAACCACCCTATAGATTTCTTTCATTTGTGGTAGATGTAAGGTACATAAGCATCAAAATCTCATCATGTAACAAAAACAGTTATAATCCAGGTTCGGGTTAAGAAAAAAAAATATTCTATAGAGATTTTTATAAATCAATAGTTTATTCCAAAAGAACAGAAAAAACTGAGTTGCACGGAAATGTTTTTCGAAGTGCACACTTGCTAAAATCAAGTCAAAATCATTAACAATTATTATCAAGTGGGTCTAATATTCTAAAGAACAGAAAAATTAGCAGATTATCGAATTAAACAAATTTTTCTCAAACCAGACCAGGATTATAATTATTTTTATTACACTATCTTATTGTGTTATCAATGCAATAGATCTTTACCAAAAATGAAAGAAATATATAGGGTGGTTCTAAAGTTATGGCCTTCAAAAGGATTGGACTAAATGAATAAAACACCCTGTATCTCTGTTAATAATTATGTTAGACCAATTAACCAAGGCTATTTGGAACCACCAAAGTGTCCTCTACTTGCAGTTAACCTATGGTGGTTTAACTATGAAACACCCTGTATATGATAAACAGGTTCTAAATTAATTCTTTCCGATATCCAAATATCATAAAATGAAAATTTCGAGAGTAATGGTTTATCAAATATGTTTATATAACTTTTAATACCTAAAATACCCACGTTTGGGTTATTTATAATGACATTGGATACATGCTCAATTTATAAATACCATTCCAACTGGGAATTAATATAAGATGCAGCTTAAATCACTACAATGCAATAATGATAAACAATTTGAATCACCCTTAATACAATAGTTACTTAATACTAACCTTCAGAAACAACATATTTAATCTTCTGTGTGCTTTGTGTTGAATCAGATTCACTTTCTAATGTTTCTAAATTCTCCACAACATCTGAAACGTCCAAGGTTTTCAATTTTTTAAGGGGAGATGCAGGAATTTCTGTATCATTATGATACCCATCTCCTTGTCCAAGCTCTCTGGAATACTTGCTACGAAGCTCTCTATCATTATTGTTATTGTAATGGCTTGTTGATGCTACTGGTTGTTTTTTGGGTGTTTTAGTTTCAGTCCTTGGTTGAATTGTTCTTGGTGGACTCAGTAAACCAAATGGTATAGATTTTTGTAACCTAAAAAAACAACACTTTGGATAACAAAATCAATAAAGGAAGGAAATATATACTTACTTCGAAGGATTGATTACATGTGAATCTCGAAAACCTATTTTTGTAGCAGGCACAGCATCAGAAAGTATATGATTCACTGATGTTATGGTTTTCTTCAGGAAGGAAAGAACATTCTTTTCTCCTTTGACTGTTTGTCCAAACCAATCCAGTATTACATCATCAGATAAATAATATCTAAAGTAATTTCTATGGTTTTCAATTTTGTCAATATAAAAATCCACAAAATTCTTTGCTTCTTCTTTTTCACAATCTGAGAAAACCATCCTTAACGCTGGAAAATAACTTACATAGAATACATGTATAAATAAATAAATAAACTCAAAGATAAATGTACCAAAATATTAAACTTCTTCAATGTCTATTATGAACATCACCTCAACTTTTATACTTTGATATAATTTTATGGGATTGTATGAGATTATTTGATAAAGGTATCATTACAATTAAGAACTGATTTTTATAGTGGATCCTCTGATGGTATTGATATATTTGTTACACAAATTCTCCAATCAATTTGGTATATAATTTAGTCTGTTGACAGAAGGGACAAAGTAAAATTAGATACAATACCTAGATTAAACACAGTGCTAGTACTGGTGCCTATTCGAAATAGATTTCACTCAAATCTCAGTTACTTTGCACAAATTCAAGTCTATTTTAATGTTAAATATTGCTGAGGGGCAAATAAAGTGAGCTACTCACTCAAGTACTGTATACAACAAACTGAAGTTCAATGTTTTTGATTTGTCAATGCAATCTTGGATTGTTTAGCAATATTATTTAGGATGTAAACACAGAATTTGAAAGTTCAACTGCAAATCTAAAATAAAATAAAAAATCGTTAATACTGTTCCACTTTCACACATAATGTAACTTACCCATTGCTCGTAATTTAAATCGTGCTCATTAGTAGAATTCATCATTTTATAATTGGTAACTTGAAAAACACATACGGATAACATATTTGTGTCTATGATTAAGAATAGGGTTTGATGTATTAAATCCACTTTAATCGTTTTAAACACTTTAGCGATATAACACCACACGAATTTGTTTATAACAAAGGAAACATTAATAGTTCAAATTTATTTATTTTGTTGGTTATGGCTAGTTTTAATATTTAAAGCGACAAACGACCTTCGAAATTCAAAATGGCGTCTACACAACATTAGCATCATCCACGCCACCTCTAATAGCTTTGAGCACTCAAATACAGATGGCAGCACGAAAGTGTTCATAAAGATTTAATTACATAATAATATTATGGAATATTGGCAGTAAGATACTAAAAATATGAAGAGTTTTTAAAAACATAAGCATAAAGTGAATTGTTATTAATAACATAAAAACTAGTTTACAGATAATTTTGATCTCCATATCCATTTTTCATCCAAGTTTTTTTTAGTTTACTCCCTCTACAGGGTCCCCAACAAAATATCAACGCACTCCAATTATTTGAAAAATAATGGATCATTAGGAAGGTTACGATTAATTTTGTATTTTTAATAAAGAATCAAATAAAATGTGAAAACCAAAAGTTTATTTTTCAACCAGCCAGGTTATAATAGTGACTATTTCCTTCGTTTTAATTTCCACCACTCACAAAAGCGCAATTTTGAATTACAAATGGTTCCTAGATGAAAAATAGTATATTTTATAATTAGTGGGAAAAGCATAATATTCTCAAACGACTGTGATAATTACCAGACGAGGAGCGTAGCGACGAGTCTGTTAACACAGGAGTTTGGGAATAGGCAACTAGATAGTTTCGGAGCTAAAAAAGAGTAACATGAAAACTCCATTTAAAAAGCGTTGGTCATTTACGCACGCTTTTGGGTGTTATAATGAAAATCCCATATAAAATTCATTGTTCACGACGGCGAAGCCGGAGTGCTCGAAATAGAGCCAGTGTTTTAATGACCAGTTATCCACGAATACTTCAAGCTATTTTTTTTATTGGTGCACTTTGATATTATAAATACTGGTCTATAACTACAAAACAACAACAAGAAATGGAAATCATAGATGGAAATAAGAACTAAATGTCAAATGGTTGAATTCGTGATGTATATGATGTATACCATAGATAATTATTGTATTCTTTTTACCAGTCGACTGTCTCACTTGTAAGAATAATTAAGACAAAGTGAGCTGAGATGAAGTAAGATAAATTGAGGCAAATTTATATCTAAAAAGAATGCATGACAGTCACAGATCACAATTATAACATAACCTCTAATGTTTATACCTCGGATTATACCACAAAAATTTAGTTTATACACAAATTTTTTTTTCAACAGGCACTGAAAGTACCATAAATGCCACTTCTTAAAGCAATTCTTATTTAAAAGAACATTAACCACACTTTTAAGATAGATGTGACATGAGACATCAGCAAATATCCGGTACAGATCGCAAAAAGTTTTCAACTCACTTCGTGCTCACTTCTAAGTTCAAGAAAAAGCTAGCTCAATTGGGGTAAGGGGGGAAGAAATTTTCATAGTTAGTCTAACTTTGTACTCAACTCGAGCCATATTGAAAGAACATATACTTTTTACTAATTTACTGAGACTGAGTGACTCAGTTAATCTCAGGTAAACGTGGTAAAAAGAATACAGCTAATAATGTATACCTGATGTATACCTTTTGCGTTGTCATTGAAATGAGAAAAACATAAACTAATTTGTATTTTGATGGAAGTTCAACCTTATTGAGTTCTGTGAATGTCAATAGTATTAATTTAAATACCATTTCCTAAGATTTGAAAAATCGAAATATTCATATTTCAAACAATACCAACGGCATTTTCCATTTTAATTTATAAATTTGACATTGTTAAATATTGGTCGAATAAAAGTTTTGACGTTACAAATTACTCCTGTCAGATCAATAATAAAAAAATTGTCATTTAGACATTATTTAGGCCCTAGATTTAGACTTCGTTCCTTGAGTTGTTGATGTTGCCACGGTAACTTTAAAACACGCGCGTTTTTTAAAGTTCGATTTAAACACGCTGGGGGCGTGCTTTAAATAGGTAAAATGAAAAAAAGAATATTACCGCACTGTTATTTTCTAATTGCTTAGCAACTGCCCACTATTCTGGAATCTTTTGAGCTTTGCCCATAGAAAACAAGTCAAAATAGTGTCACTTTTACCACGATCGGATAAAAACTGTATGACAGCACCTGTCAGCAGTTTACCCGCGGCAAAACTTGACAGCTGTTACTCATGAAATAGTTCATTAGGGCTACGTTCATAAACTTACTCCAGTGAGTAGAGAAGAGTATGATCACGTGATTAGAAAAGTATGTTTGTTGGTTACTATAATATTAATATCATAACACAATGCTAGGAACTCAGGTTGAATAATGATTAATAAATTTCAAAGTATTATATTACAGCATGGGTAGGTACCTACCTTTATTTTCAAGAATAATGGTATCCTTTCCAATTGTTAGCACAGAGTAGTCCATTATTGATATGCAATGCAATCAACTGTAACCATATATCTATTAATAGATATATGACTATCAAAATCAAATAATATAAATTTATCAATAAAAATAACCAGCAGTAATCTGAACAGAGCTACTGTATAAGCCAAACTGTCATAACTGTCAGAGTATATAATACTCCATTAAAAAGCGGAGTATGCAGAGTTTACTCCGGGTAGGTTTCTGAACGTTTATAAAAGCATACTCTATACTGGTAGAGTAAATTTATGAACGCTTCGGAGTAAACCATCCTTACTCCGAGTAAGTTTATGAACGTAGCCTAGGGCAATAGTTATTTAAACCGCTCAACTCTTTTTCGCAGTAATCTATTTCGGCAGTTTTTTTCAGAGCATGATAGGTGCTGATGAATGTCAAATGGAAACCCCTTAGCCTATCAACCGTGGAGATCTATCAGCAATTCATTTCTTTTGGAGTATGTTTTCTTGAGCATTATAAAAGTTTTATCCAATTTATCACGGAATTTTTTGCGCATCTAGTGAAAATATTTAGTTCGTAAACCCCGAGATATATAAATAATGAGCGCCTATGAAATGATTGCAAGAGAAAACAAAAAGTCACAGTTTGTTGTTGTCGAGCCCTCGGGCTCAGGCACGTATTCTACACTACACTCTCTCATTCGCGTACTACCGTCTCGCAATCAGGGTTGAAGTAATAGCAAAGATTCTAATGACCGAAAGTCACTGACTCCAACCCTAAGTTCAAGGCGATATCTCTTCTCTTCTCTCGGATCTTATGGACATCAGCAGCTCTCAAACATTTTCCATTTAATACACAGATTAAGTATTTTTTCCACGGTATGATTAAATATAAGAATATTTGGATTGAAATATACGAAAGAAAAACAGCATTGAAAATAATATTTTCTCTTGTCTTACTGCAATATAGGCCTATTAATTAAAACTGAAATATCTTCAGATTTTGTTAATCTAAAAACAATAGTTTCTTTTGTTCTTGCAATTTCAACGAGTAATGCCTTTTGTAAAAGAATATTTAGCCAGATGAAAAGTTTGTGGACCAAAGAGCGCAACCGAATTTAGTCAAGTCCGATCTGCAGATAATGAAATTCAAACATTAGACAAAATTATTTCCAAGTAGTAAAAAAAACAATGACTTACCTACCATCAATAAGCAGAAGTAAATTATGGAAACTATTAAGAGAGATTCGACTTCGCTGGGATTATTCTTACCCTACTACCTTGCACAGCCATGGCAAATGTATCACTTCTAAATATATTTGAATGGTACTGGTATTGTCCTCACTACCTGTATCTGTAGAGTAGGGAGGGTGAGTGTGTAGGCTCACAGCACTTAGGCCACATGTGACCTATTGTACATCCTCCCGAGGAGTTGTCCTCCTAGGTCATTGTACATCCTGTCCTTCTCAGGAAGGTGGACAGGTCACTAGGAGACATCTCCTTTATATCGGCAGGTGTAGGCCAAGACTCACCGAACACACACTCTCTTCATAGAGGTGTGTCCACTAGCCCCATAGTATGGAGGTGTTTCCTTAGTTGACAGTGACCAGTCAGAAATTCTACTGTTAAACGCAAGTTTTTTCTGGTCATCGCCAAATATTTCTTCGGCGCCAGCTTCCCAGGGTCGCCCAGGCTGATCCTGGCAAGACTGCATCCTTTGATTCCATCCTATCTCTTAAGGGATTGAGCATGGGTGTAACGTTTGGCTAGTTCCGCAATTGTCGAAGTCGTTAGGCCATAGGTGTCACTGGGTCCTAGAATTTTTAGTTCAGCGGCTTCCCTGGCTAAAGAATCAGCAATGCGATTTTCTTTACTGCTGTCGTGCCCTTTAACCCACCTCAGGATAATATTGTTATCTGCCGAGGCGTCAGCTGAATCTTGGTGGCACTCTAGTACTAGCCTCGATATAACACGTTGTCTGTTCAAGACTAATAGGGCTTGTCTACGATCAGTGCAGATTATTATGTTTTTGCCAAAAATTTCTCTTCTGGTTAGTTCTTTTGTGGCAATTGAGATACCAGCCAGTTCTGTTTGAACCACGCTGGTATTGTTTCCCATCCCCCACTTAATCTTTAGGCTAAGTGCTCTCGAGTAAACTCCACATCCTGAGCCTTCTTTCATTTTTGAACCATCACTAGAGTTTGTTCACCCATCCTTTGCCGTTACGTCATACATTGTTCAGCTTGCTCTCTCATTCATGAAATGGATGAGACGGAATTATGACGTCATTAACGTATTTTTTATCTAAGGTGGACCTAAATTTTCTCTGTTACTTTTGACAGTTCAGTTGTCATATTTTGAAAACAATTCTTAACATATGTCATTGATTATAATTTTGAGGTTAAGTGTAAAATAACATTCAAGTAATATAAGACATACGTAAAACAGCAGAATACGTCACCAATTATGTCGTAACGGCAAAGGATGGCTGTACAAGCTATACCTAAGGCTTTCTATACAAAAATAATCCAGTAAAGTTGCTAACTGAACACTTAGAGTTCATATAATACCCTTCTTGGTGTGCGTCATCGATTGTTAATGACCTTCTAGCAAATTACATTGGAAGAAATGGACAAAAGGCAGGTCTGTGATTAATCCTAATCTAAATATCACAATAATGAACCGTTTAAACGTATTGCAAACGTTAACCCTAATCTTTGATTAGTTAATGTTTAGAATACGCGCAAGCATGACATATCAATCGGGAGAAATTACATCATTCAAAATAGGATGCAGACGTACCTTTCGTATTGGAAATGTGTCTTACGTCTTTTTCTACTGTTCCACTGACAGTTCTCGTTAGGTCTGTACTTTGTTGTTTACGATCAATTATTATTTATGAAAAGTGAATATTAATCTTATTGTTATGTTTATTTAAATAATACAAAAGTATGACTAGATACACGGAAAAACATTTTCAGATAGAAAAAGAAGCTGATAATTATTAATTTTATAGCCTTTATGAATTTGGCCGAATACGATTCTGGTAATTTTATTTATTAAATTTAAGGTTAGCTATAGGTCAAAATAGCAAATAAAATAAACGACATACCCAAAACCCGGATATACATCCCAAACGATGACGCACACCAAAAAGGCTATTGAATGAACTATATTATTTACACAACGAAGCGCTTACAATTACAATTATTTTTGGCACAACAGCAAAACAGCCCTTTACGATATACAACCATTAATCGGCTGTCTCTCTGATTTCTCAACCAGGAGAGAAGCTGCTGTCATTAGACGATTGCGGAACAACCATACCAGATACACACATGGTTACTACTAGTGCTTTAACCGTTAAACATATTCTCACAGACTGCCAGGAATACACCATTACATATAAGCGCCTAGACCTAAGACCAAACCTGAGAGAGCTTTTAAACTGCACCGCTGAAATCCCAAAGACATTGGAATTCCTCAAAACAACTAGGTTAGGTTAGGTTAGGTTTGTGGTGAGTGGGTCTATAAGGCCCTCCACTGCGAGTCACAAGAGTCTATTGTGGCTCACACCTATTCAAATTTCACCAAACAAATTCAGCTTCTTAACAAAGCCGATTATTTTATTTGGTGAATGATATTTCAGGTCCTAGGGCGAGAGAGAGACTCTGCCAAACATCAGATACCTGATTCGAGCCGCGGCGGGGCAGGCACAAATTATATGCTCTGCTGTTTCATCATCTTCCAAACAAAGACGGCAGGTCCGATCTTCCGACAGTCCAAGTTTCAGCGTATGATGATTCAGATGACAGTGGCCTGTTAAAAGGCCTGTTAGACAACGTAGGTCATGCCTGCTATGGTCTAGCATTTGTTTGGAGACATACTTCGAAGGATGTATAAAAGCCTTTGAATGAACCAATCCTGGTAAATTATGCCAGAAGTCTAAAGCTCTTCTTGCTGTCCAGGTATTTATTGTTTGTTTGGCAAAACTTATTGCGATGCCAATTGTAGGTTCTGGTCCGATAGAAACACGTGCGGCACCCTCCCTTGCAAGAAAGTCTACCTTCTCGTTTCCTTCCATGCCAGAATGGCCAGGGATCCAGACCAGCAATACTTTATCGAGTTCTCCTATTGAGGAAAGTCTTTTTTGGCAGTCTAAAACCAATTTCGACGTTACACGGCGAGAGCTAAGTGCTTTTAAAACCGTTTGGCTGCCCGAGAAAATTTTTATTGTTCTATGTATGAGATTGGCTTGCTCTCTCCACACATGAAACAATGGCGTAAATTTCCGCCTGAAATACGGTTGCATAGGATCCTATTATAGAGAGGTTGAAATTTCTGTCCTAGGTCTGCGCCCGTATACACCTACACCAGAGCCTGAGGGTGTTTTTGAGCCAAAACAACTAACGTCTACCACAAAATATAAACTAGATTGATATTTCACCGAGTATTTTATGTATTTTATGTTTTAAGATAGTGTATGTATTTATATGTCTTTTTGTCCTTTGTACAGTGCCAATGGCCATAGTTGTCGAGGCACTTAAATTCTAATAAAAAAAATAGAAAAAAATTCTGTTCAACTCTTTGAATCACCCTGAAATGTTTTAGACACGTTTTTTAATTTGCAATAAGCTCTTCAGCTATCAATACAATAAAAATACGCTATACTACTTTGGTGTTACCTGTGATCAATACTGAATTATTTAGACAGTCTTTTCAATACCAAGCATTTCTTATTTCTAAAAACTTTAAAAAATGTACTAATTTAACTTTCAAATCTATGTTTATTTTATATTACTTCAGAAGTAATCATAATTTATTGTTTTCTTTCCTACACTTATTATACTATTCTTATATACCAGTATATTTACTTTTTCTTTCTATTTTCTTAATTATGTACCACAGACATTTGTTTTCTGTTTTATGTCATACTAGTTCATTATTGTGTTTTTGTTGCCAAGTTACCAACTATCTAATGTCGTACTTTATGGCCCGCGCGGGCATAAAGAGAAATAATTTTTTGTTCAACTTATTTAATAACCATGTCGTAAGCTTCTTTAGACTTTTTTGGCAACAGATTTACAGTTGCTTTCTTAGCTTTTTTTAATAATTTCGTCAGGTATTCCAAAATCTTCATTCATTTTGACTTCTAACTTTGTCACATAAAATTTATTGTGATATTATGAAATTTACGTTTGTCAACATTCACGGATTTTTTAAAACACTGATTTGTATTGAGATTGGATTGCAATAACGAACTAGTATGACATAAAAGTTTGTATGTACCGCAGGCATAAACAGATGTGTATACCCTCGGGCGACTTACAAACCCTCGGGCCAGAGGCCCTCGGTTTTGTAAGACGTCACCCTCATGGCATAAACATCTATTTATACTCTTGGTACATAAATAACTATTTTATGGGTGGAGTGGAAGAGCATTTTCGTAATAATACAGGGTGTCATTTCAGAAAATGCCATTATTTCCAAAAGATATAATGTATCATGTATTCAAATAGAAAAAATGACTAATAAAAGTGTAAATTTTAAAAATAAAATGTACCTATTTTCGTTCAAAAATAAATTAGATTTCATATACTCATAGCTATAGCCACATCCTCTCGCTAAGTTTTGATCTGGCAGCCCTAGTGATAGTTTAGACTAGATTAGATCTTAGGTATAGGTGCCCCTATTTGTGATCCTCTATCTAGCACCGAGGCCCCTATGTTACGCTACTGAAACAATTTTTTAATACGTGAATAATATCCTTAATTAGTGGATTATGAAAAGAACAACATAAGATCGTTTGTCAATTAAACTTTGAAATGTTGATTATAAAAATGAAAAAATACAAAAAAATATATTCAGCATAAATAAATAATGTGGCCGTCTTTAATGGATTGTATATCATTATCATAATTTGAATGGTTCGTGTGACATATTGCATTCGTTGGGAGTGTCGTAAATAATAAATTTTTACGAGCTATAAAAGGGATTTAATAGCCCAGGTTATTACAGGATATGTTAAAGTTGTTACGATCTTGAAGGTCCACTTTGGATGTAAAAATATCATCTCTGTATTTATCGAGGTATTTATATTATAATGACCGTCTCGTTTTCACGAATTATATCGATTTAAGCAGTTTCATTTATCTACACTGACAGTTTGAAAACAAAAGACAAGTGCCCATTATGTAAAATAAACTTATGCTGGAAACACACAGACTGCAAAACTTTGCACCACATTTGCTTTGGGAAAGAATAGAGCTGGCGGGCACCGCATGAAACATTGGACCGTATTAATAACACTGAAGGATATCCTTATAAGTATAAGGTAGAAGCACATCATATTATAAAGAGAACAGATACGAATCCCGGTGAAACATCAAACGATTTTCAGCTCCGTCGTCAATGACCTTGGATCTTTAACTCGGTATGGCCGCGATGTTGCCAGTTTAACCCGCCGTCTCTCGCGTCCCCTTTTTTTAAACGATCGCTCCCGTGTTAGATTTTATCTAACATTTGGTTATTTTATTTCTTTATTTATTTTTTTATTTATTTCACTTATTCATTGACCTTTGGGTTAAAAATTATTTAATTAACATATTTTGTACTTGGTTATTAAAATATTTATTAAAATAAAATACACATTAATATAAAATAAACAAAGTTTTAAGTCAAAAAAATATTGATTAAAAAAACGCATGCGTGTTATGAGTGAGGCCGTGATAACATTCCCAAAGGCTCGGCCAAAAAACCGCAAGTTGAAAAAAAATATGACCGATTTTTCAAAAATGTTTTTTCTAACGGTGCGAGTGACGGCGGGTTAAAATATTTTCTGAATTTCTTACCAAATTGCAGTGTTGACTCGGGTACAATAACAATTTCTTGTGCCGGATCTAGTTTTTTTGGAAGTTTCCACTAAATCTTTAAAACTGCGCCATGAATTAAAACAATAATTATAATCGAATATATATTTATGTATTTATTATATACAGTGCTTTTCAGATAAAAGTATCCACCTTTAATAACT
>CAJUYI010000091.1:301098-327337 GCA_910591695.1 Galerucella pusilla
AAAAACAACAACCACAACCTCTAATATAATGTGGAGGACCTGAGGTTTGGCATTCGAAAATAGTTGTAAAAACGGGACTAGACAAGGAACTATCTGTATCTGTAGAGTAGGGAGGGTGAGTGTGTACGCTCACAGCACTTAGGCCACATATCAGTGCAGATTATTATGTTTTTGCCAGAAATTCCTCTTCTGGTTAGTTCTTTTGTGGCAATTGAGATACCAGCCAGTTCTGTTAGAACCACGCTGGTATTGTTTCCCATTCCCCACTTAATCTTTGGGCATAGTGCTCTCGAGTAAACTCCACATCCTGAGCCTTCTTTCATTTTCTGTATATCTGTATATATGCGTATTGCATTTGCAGCATCTGGCTCTGTGTTCTGTTTTATTTGAATTTTGTAGGGTTTGTTGAACAAAAACCTGGGTTCAATTGCATCGTTGGCTGCCTGCAGCAGAGGTAGCGCAGTGAGCGCTTCCTGCCATAGGCTTAACCTCAATTGGCCCACACCTACTTCGGGGTTTACACCAGCAGTGCGCAATCGTACCATGGCCATTAACGCAACCTCCTTGACGTGCTGGTCCAGAGGGTTCAGACCAGTAATTAGTTCCATTGCTGCGGTTGGTGTTGTTCTCATGGCTCCTGTGATGTTTAAACAAGCCATTCGCTGTATTTGATATAATTTTTGGATGGCCGTTGCTTGTAGAACCTTCGGTCCCCATGCAATTGCTCCATACGTTAACATGGGTCTTATTATTGCAGTGTAGATCCAGGTGACCACACGGGGTGACAGACCCCATGTGCGTCCCACTGTCCTCCGACACTGCTCATAAGCCACATATGCTCTTTTTTGCCCAGGCACTTGAACTGATTCTTTGTACCATTACCCATGTTATACCTAGTTCCATTCCAGAAGCTTCGTGTAAGTGAGTAGGTGTTTCATCGTAGAGTTCACATTTTTTGCACATAGGTTCACTAACTTTGCCCATCCTGTGCAGATGTTTCCTCAGGGTACAGTGTCCAGTCATCATATATACTTTGTACTTGTTTTGATTCAGTACAAAATTAGCTGTAAACTTGGTTTTTAATAATTAATTTGTCAACTCAATTACATAATTTTTAATCTTTTTCAACCTCAAAATGGTATGTAATTTAAAAAAAATCGTTTCAACGAATCCGTTATAATAGTTTGCTACAAACTATGGAATCGAAATGAACCAATTCGTTATTTATTACCACTGCCAGTGTTTGGGCTACCGTGCAATTACAAAAAGAAAACAAATTAAGAAAAGAAGCTACCATGTAATTTATTCCGTACGACCAGAGGCAGATTAATAAAAAAAAACGAGTACTGATTTATGAGAAGGCTCGCGTTTAAATCATTTGTACCTATATCGCGAGAAAACTTAATAATGTATTAGGTTTTTATAATTCCATATTGATAATTGGATGGTAATAATTGGTTGAAAGGAAGTTGAGAGATGAACATTGAATTATTGAAAGAATTTAATAATAAAAATTACTCAAGATTCTGAAAAAATAAAGAATGGGCGAACTTATTAAACCTCAAGATTCAAATTGTAAAATTTATTAGGAATTTAAAACAATATTTTTTTCTAATTTTGACATATAAATGACACTTTTTAAAACTGATTGAAACGTCTTACTTTTTGTAACTACTTGCATAAAGTAAAAGTTTATGCAATTGGTGACGAAAAATGTATTTCAAAATTAGTGACAAAAAGAATTATTCTATTTATTAAACTGTTATAATACAAGTTAAAAACATAAATTATAAATTAATTAATTATTTTAAATATTGATAACACAATTATTGCAATTATTCAAATTAATTCCCGACGACATATTTTTTTCACTACTCGAACTTGCTGTTATTTGGGAAGCGGCGCACATTGCATTAGGTGTTTCACCAAATATTTCTTGCGCTATAAGTTTTTTATTATTCATGGAATTTTCAACATATCCCTTCGCAACAGAGGTAGATTTCCATCCTCCATGCCTCTTTAATTTTAAAATATCAGCGCCACTGTCTGCTAGGAAAGTGACAGAGCTTCTTCTGAAGCAGTGGCCAGTATATAGAACAGAATTTGAAAAACCAATAAATTGTGCACTAACTTTTGGCAGAGTGCTAAATGTGTTAATTCCCACAGGATTTCTGGTACATTTTCCATTCGCATATTTTACAAAAAAATCTGTTGTGTTTAAGAACCTGGGGACGCAACTTAATATATTTTCTCAATATTTCAACAAGATTCGTATTTTCAATATCTCCAGTGGTAATTGCAAACTGCCGTATAACTGTTGTTTTTGAAGGTGGGGATATCAACACGAAAATGGCTTCCTTCGTCTATAACATTTTCAACTGGAAGAAATGTTAATTCTGCTTTTTCTGCTACCAAATTTGTATATTTTTTAATATCAATATTCCTTTTCAGATTTAGTTCAGACCTTAACATTGAGTAAAATGTCCATAATGTGGAAACTTTTAGATCTTTCTTACCCTCAAAATATGCAAGTAAAACTTTCTCATTAACATGTTTAATTTTCTTCTCATCACACCACGTAACAAATTTTTCGTATGCCAAAAAATCATAAACTGTATTTGACTTTTTGGGAATTACTGATAATAGAGCATTACCTGCTGCCTCTTCAATATCGCTTGGTAGCTCTTCAGAGCTTGAATCACTCATTTTTTAAAAATAAAACTAAAAATATATCAATCACGCTAAAAACCTTCCGTCTAGACTTTTTTACAAAATGTCAAACTGACAACTAACATGAGGTAACAGCAACAAACTAAATTTTTATCAAATATATTAAATTTTATTTTTTTATTACTTTCTTCAAAATTAGAAAAAATCTTGTATGCAATACGTTACGAAATGAAATTTTTTGTAACTTGTGAGTTTTTGCGAAACTCACTTCGTTCGTTCCGCTGTAAAAGTTATATCTGTCCTGGTGAGATTACCAACCATTCTAGAGATTTATGAGCCACCCACTTTATTGTGGCCAATAGTACCCAGGCTACCATGACCTTGCAATGGCCACCAAGTGCGTTCAAGTCACATATCCAATCCCATACTAGCTTGGAATGGGCCTTTATGGAATCAAGCGTCTTCAATGCCGCTAGGCTATCGGTGAAGATAGCAACTGAATGGAATGTCCTTACCTTCCACTTAATTTCTTCAATGCAATGGTGAATCGCCGTAACATCCGCTTGGGAAGTTGTGACGTCCTTACATAGGCTTAACGAAATAGCTATTCTTTGTTTTAGCCATACCATTCCGGCTCCTACACCTACTTCTGCCTTTGAGCCGTCCTGCTACAGATCTGGCTTCGCCTAGTAAAAAAATGTGTAGTGGTGGCAGATTCAGCAAGATTTCCATCGCACTTGTTACAGTTGTTTTTATGGCTACCGAAATACACATGCAAGTAAACCTTTGCGTGCTACTTAATATCCTTACAGCTTCCACTTGCAGTGTCTTTGTCTACCATTCTACTGATCCATAGGCTATAATTGGTCTAACAGCCCTTGTGTACGCCACTGGGTCATTTTTGAGGTAATTCCCCAGTTTTTTCCACATATTCTTCTACATCTGCCAAGGACAATGGTAGTTTTCTGTATATATGGTGTTTTGAAGGTGGGTGTACCGTGAAAGCCTTTAATCAAAATGTACTAGGTGCTTTGCTTCTTCTGCAAATGGAATCACTTCTCGTCCTAGCACTATTGGCTTAAGGCCTTGTGGTGAAATTGAGAATTTGTGTTTTCTGTCAGTCTCTCTTGCTAGTACCAATTATTAAATATATTTAATGCTGTTCGTATTTTTCTCGATATCGCCACAGCAAACTTGCCACTGACTACATTACTATTGCCGTCTGCGTATCCAAGACACTTAAAGACTGCGATGGACAGTTCTGTGAGGAGGTCTTAAGGTTGCCCATAGTAGTGTTGTCTACATCCTCCACCCGTCCGTGCCTTGATGGTGACTTGCCCCAGAGTGTAGATTATTATCCTATCCTCCAGAGCTACCTTTATCTATCGGCATATTGTTATGGATGTTGCCCGTCTATTCATTTCATTAACCAATGAAATGGTGGTGTGGTAGCATTAATAAATGCTCCCTCGATGTCTAAGCAAAAGGCCATTGTTATATCTTTGTCATCTATTGACTTTAAGATAAGTCTGTTTAGATCATCCAGAGCTAGATCCAGTAAATCTCCAGTTTTAAGACCAACCGAAATTTTTTTAGTGGGGATATTGGTACTCTGAGGTCTACAAAACATAAACAATATCTTTTGATGATTTACGACAGCGCATTATTCAAGTTTACAGAGTTGTTACAAAGGAAACATTTAAAAAGTGCGATGGGAATTTGAAAATAGATTGTACCATTTCCTGAATATTAACGGTAATCACTTTAAGCACTTGTTTAAGTAACTGTTATTTCTTGTTAATAGTTGTCTTTTTACTGTGAATTTTTTACTCTTTAAAGAGTCTTTCTGCCATAACATGATACGGGGGCATACGAGAAGTTGAAAGAGAGCCAATTTTAAACAACAATATGTTTAGAATTTTATTAAACAATCGAAAATAAATACGTTACGTGTAACTAACGAGAAAATCTCACGGCAATTACAACGTCAACTGATCGTAAGTAGAAAAGATAACATGGATATTTTCACTTTCATTAGCTTCTTACCGTAACGAACTATTTTTACCTGACAGTATTTATCTTTGAGATGTAAGCGTTGTATGTCCCTGAAGTTGCACATAAATCATCTTTTATATAATTCTGAGTTGTTTTTTTAGTTGGGAAGCTAAACTATTGATAACAAAAGTAACATTATGTGCCTACAAGCATTTTATATTAAACGTGGTGAAAACTTAAAACCAAAAAAGTAGGAAGGATAAATAACTACACTATTTAAATGTTACCATTAACGAACTGTAACTGAAACATTATGATTGACATGAGGAAACATTTGGTTCTTCTATATCAACTCTGGAGGTTTCAAGTCAGGAAAACCCACAATAGATCTAATATTCATAATGAAAATGTTACATCATAATGGTTTTCAACAAAACTTAAGCTTGCATATGTTGTTTTTATATTAGCCCATGATTCAATTGTAAGAAATAAGTTATGCGAAGAAACTAGGTACGGGGTTGGTAAATTGCCAACAGCGGTCAGTTTGTCTCCAGGTATATTCAAAATGTTTCTTTTTCATAGGTAAATTGCGCACAAGTGACCCTTAAGAGGGTCTAGGTAAATGGCATACAACTTTCTACCGATTCCACGAATTTTAAAAGTTATCAGAAATTCAAAGGTTTATACCCTAATGACTTTACGATAACAATTTAAGGTGTAGGTAGGTACATAGATCAGTTTAGTTTTTCATTCGTCTTAGTAAGTTCGTCCGATTTCTAAAATAGAACAAATGCCGAGTGAAAAGAACAAAACGCTAATAATAATAGGAGCTAAATTTCGCAAAGGAAAATCCTTGTTTCTGGCAAAACTCTTTGGCGTTGCACAAATAAAAATTGCAAAGCCAAATTCTATACCATTAATGGGAAGGATATCATCAATAGGAAAAGAAATTGATAGATTTAAGGACTTATGTAAAATCAATATGTTACCACAATTTGCCCAAATAATTTGTTTATTATATTTTTAAGAATAAAATTTTGTTTCTGTATAATATAGGTATTTAATAGAATGATAATGATAGTCTGTTTGTACATAATGAAATATCAGTTTACAAGAAGTGTTCTTTTCATCAACTCTTATTCGTTGGTTATATGAGAAAGAAAAAGTTTTGACGTATACCGGATACAATTTGACCGCGTGCGCAATTTACCTATACAGAGACTTAATCCCCTGGCTGCAACTACCTGACGAACCCTTCCCAAATTTGGGAAACTTCTTGACCGCTGTGCGCAATTTACCTACGCCCACTAGGTATACCCAAAAAGCTCTGCAGGTTGGTGAGAATGACTATAAAACTCATGTAACAATATCTTATTGGAAGGGTAAAGGTCAAAGCAATTTGAAGCAGAAAAAGTTCTTAAACAAAGTAATCCATTGTCCACGACATCTATTGCTAACACGCTTTACTAAATATGACAATTGTTGCAGGAAACTGTGAAAAAAATGTATAGCTATAAATAATTAATAATCGCTTTTCTCACCCACTCTTCGGGATTTATGGGAAAATTCAACACAAATTTAAAGAAAAGTGAATGAGCAAGCACAATTCAAAACAAAACTAAACGTCACAGTGGAAGTACATAGATAATTACTCTGCAAGAAACTATATTAAAATAATCAAGGTTTAAGTAGGTTGTGCCTCTAATATTGCAATTTCCAGGAATGGGAACCAAATTGCATATTACCGGCAGCAATCTACTACCGGGCGGGAACCAAATTACCAACACCCAATAATTTATAGGTTATCTATTTGTACTTTAGGGACCTTGAGCTGATGCTTAAATCCACATAGGTACCATTACTTCGTTGCTTGGTTCAAATTTGTGTTGGCCGCTGGACTAAAATGTAAAAAAAAACAAATCTTTCTGTATACGAATAAATACGTGGACCATATTCAAACAGGTGTCCGGGTAAGACAGGTAGCCGCCGAGACCTGAAACTAATCCTTAATTCGGGGTTCTTCGGATCTCCCCCCGTTCTTCTCCTTAACTGCATATAGTTAACCAGCCAAGCAAGGCCTTTTATAACGCCCAAGTATAATTAAAAATAAATTATATTCCGATGTTTTTAATATTTTTCAAGATACATCTCGAATGTCTTTTTGAATATATTTCAGACAGCTCGAAATGGACCATTAAAGCTATTTTATGGAATTTTTATGGTGGTAGACAAGCAGTTTTCGAATTAAATTATATCGATACCAGCACCGCTTGAATGGAAAAAAATATAAATATAATGTTAACGAATGCTCATTATTGTGGAGGTTAGAAGTATCTACAATCTCCATGTATTCGTCAATCTAATCATGCAATGTGTGGCAGACAAGCGAACGTCACTCTTTTGTATTCTCTTTTTGTTTACTGTGCCGTTTAATATAATGAACTAGATTTGTAAAGTGGATTGAATGTTGTCGTTCACTTCTACATAAAAGGAATGTGTTGTTTTTTCTTCGATAGGTTTTGGAATTTAGGATTAGTCGTAATTTGAAATAACATTTATAATAACACTTAAATCAAGACAAAATATAACACGTAAATTAAGAGATATCGCAGAATAATAATTATTCCCAAGTAGCAATTTAAATTCTATAAGGTATGTATAAACAGCTACAAGATATATCTTATAGGATACTAAAATTCTTATAACGGTCTACAAAACAATTAAATGATCCTTATACAACTTAAAAGGGCCCATTTTTATACAACTGTTTGGTTGTATAAGAGTTCTATTAAAAGTTTATACAACTCTTATATGACTGTTTAATACACATTTATACAACTCTTAATCGACTGTTTTATAATCATTTATACAGCTACTATAAAATGATTTAATAGTGTGTCATGTAGTCACATCTATAAAATAGGATTGAAGCGGCACTATGAAGGTCTCACAAAATGGTTGTAATAATGTAATATATTTTTTTAAACGCTGTTATTTCGAGCACAATGGAAACATTTTGTCATCTAGCAGTTTATAAGAGCATTAAAATTATAATTTCATTTGGATGGTTTAGCACATTTTGATGCGACGCAAATTCTGGTTAAGTTTCAAGTAGATACTTAAAAAAAATAATAAAATAGAATTACTAAAAATACTTTTTTTTATTATTTCAATAGTTTATCACTTCATATGGATATTCTTTCACAATATAATACTCTAAATAATGATAAAGTCACATTTTTCAATATAGTTTCACGTTTCCAACTCAATTGCTAATAACAGCGGAGATAGCGGTACAAAAATTGCTTATTTAAACATGGCGATTTATAAAACGACAATTTTATCCAAAAGAAATGCCTTAAAAAATAATTTATTGTAAAATGGAACGGTATACGATAGCTGTTTTATAACGAAGAATATTTAGGCACTATACAACTAAAAAGTGTTTTATAATGCAACGAAATTGAACGCTATACAATATTTATTATACATTATACAGCTTCAATAAGACAAGCTTAAGTAAATATTTTATAATGTTGTAATCATTTGGAAATTTATTTCTACAGAGTCGACCAAAACTGTTTATTTATTAAAATACAGAGAACTGTTTAGTAAAAAACAATTAAATTATATTAAATGTTCAAACTCATGACCTTCACCAATGAGCCAAAAATTAAAATTGTCCTGTTTTTGGACTATTTTTTCGATGCCGATTACGTCACTACGTTAATATTACGTTAATATCCACATCATGTGATGACGATTCATAAATTAAGATTGACCTGTTTTTGGATCTTTTTCAAAAGTCGTTTATTTTGGAAATAATGAATTTATTCAATACATTAGCGACATACTTTATATTATAACATAACATATCCATATAAAAATATTCGAAGTAAACTATAAAGAATATGATTGACATGAATAAATTTTTTCGAACCCTTTTTTAACTTTATTTGTTTCAAGTTGTCAGGTAACATAATATTAAAAATGTTGGGTCCAATTACAGATAAAAATCTTTGATTGCCATTATATTTATAAAAAGATATTTGTAACATTCTCTTTTTCTTATTTCTGGTCAGGTAAGGATTATCCACAATGTTTTTTATTTTTCCATTTGACATAGAACATACAAGTAGTATAAGTATCAAGAATTGTTTCACTATGTAGAAGAGCCTTTGTAAGAATAGCACCTTTGAAATTGATTCTGAGAATATTATAATTTTGGATTGTTCGAAATTGTGTTGATATAATCGATCTGTTGATATTGTGTTGATATGTCTACTATAATATGCTTATAGAATGCTGTAATTGTTATCAGATCTACCGTTCAAATACCTTCAAAATATGTCACATTGTACAAAAAAAGTTATACAATTACACTAAAACATAATTGCCTTTACCTCCAAAATTCCCAGCTTAAAATCCCTTTTTTATCAATTAATTACATAGCAATAGTTTCAATCAAGTTTTTTTTAACTATTCCCCCTATAATTTCTGTTCTAGTGACACAATGATTATTTTTTAAATAGGTAGAAGTAACTCTTGGGAAGGAACCAGCCCACTAAGAGTATACAAGAGCTAAATATTATTTGGTTCAATAGTTCTCTTTAAAAACAAACAGTATTTTGAAACGTAGTTTGCCAAATACTACATAATTTGTAATTACAGTTACTAGTTGACACGATGTGGTTTAATTTGTTTCAAAAATGGGTTTAACAGTGGAATAAATTTTTTTTCAAATTTTGTATATATCGAATATATAATATTTAATCTAACAAAAATAGATATTTTTCTTCAGTAGGTTCCTTGTGATTTGCTTCAAATATTCTTATCAATAAAACACCCATACAGGATATGGGCCCGAGTGAATAAAAACTTAGCTTTTGCTTTAAGTATGAAGAATAAGCTTTAGCTTTTACTAGGTAGATTTAGCTTTTGCTAATAGCATTTGCTTAAATTGAAGTGAATAACCTTTTGCTTCTATTAACTAGCAAAAGCTAGATATTTTAAGTATTTACTCAAAGTTCTTATTTGGTAAATCATCAAAAAAAATGTTTTTATACTGATAAGGCCTATACCTATTTATATTTTTATGACCAATCAGTCGGCAGTGAAATTCGATAGACTGTATGTTTCTTGGACAAATTTCAACTGCCGATGTGCAAATGGACAAAGACAAATATCGCAAATATGATAGGTATTATATGGTATCGTAGGTATGGTGGGGTTTCTATACGGAGTTAATAGCCATGGTGTTATGCCGTACCCTTCATCGCCTAAAATAAGTCCATAGTTCTGTTGACGTTACTAGTTGCTTGCACATTTTTATACTACGCCAGCCTTACCTTTTAATATACTCGTCACGATGGCTTTATTATTGGTACATGAGTGCAATCAATTGCACCAAAAGCACAGTGAAATCTATACAACAGTGCCCATTCGTTGATTGCCTGGTCAGGCGAGTTTTCTGTAGGAAATTTAATCCAAATTTCTGCCTTTTCAACAATATTTGGTAAAGCGTGAGATATCGTTTTACATATTGTTGTTCTATGAACTCCTTCTTCTTTTAATTCCGATCCCTATTTGAAATCCAGGATCACTTAGAAATCGCAAAAATATTTGTATTTGTTTTTTTTGGACACAATGCTCCACCCCTAGTCTCCACGTTTGGCTCCAAAAAATGGTTAGCTATCCACTCAACATTTTCTTCACTAAATCTATACAGAGAGTGGTATTCTTCGGCACGACTTTCTTTTCTTTTCGGATAAAATTTAGAGATTTTATATTCATAAATGCAGCCATTTCTGCCAAACTGTTCAACAAAACTAAATTTTTAAGCCAGGGTCTAACAAGCTTGCAAAAATTTAAGCTTTTCCTCAATATTCTTAGTAATTGCTTACTTTCATTCACACCATTTTTAGACAATGCTAAAAACTTTAGCTTTTGCTAATTACATTTTTAGTAAAAGTTACTACTTATTTTTATTCACTGCAAACTAAGCATTTGCTAGGGAAATGTAGGTTTTAACTTTTACTGAATTTTTATTCACACTGCTCATGAAAGAGGTGTTTACCATAAACTAACCCACAATAATAGATATTTAAATTTCCAATCGATCTAGAAGCGTAATAAAAGGAATACCATAGGGCCAAAATAATTTGTTTTAATGATACTGATTTCAAAAAAGTTCACAAAAGGCGGTGTTGAATACCCAACAGAGTTAGAAATACTTATAGAAATTAAATCATCTCTAATATCCAATAACAATAGTAAAAATAAAAAAAATTATAATAATAGTTCAAATACAAGAGTGGGTCAATTGAATAAAAAAAAATATTAACTTGCAAGTCATAACTTATAAGAAAAAGCTAAAACTTCTAAGTAGAAGCTAATACTTATTTTTATTTGAATAAAAACTAGAACTCTCTCGAAAGTAAATACTGGAAAAATCTTTTGAATTTTGAGTGATTACTTATAAGTACTTACTTATATTTACAAGTGTTTACTTTTTTCGTTGCGTGTTTCAACCTTGTGTCCTAGAATGGGAAACCTGTGCTTCACTTGTCCAAAAACTCTCTCAATTACAACTCTTTCCTTGGAGTGAGTGATATTGAATAATTCTTCAATTCGGTTTTGAGGATTTTTAAAAGGTGTTAATAGCCAAGGAGCAATTCCATATCCACTATCTGCGAGAAGCCAGAAATTACCCCGAAATCTTGCCACATTTTCATATACGGAACTTTGTTTCCAAATTCTGCAATCGTGAACACTTCCAGGCCATTGTGCGTCTACACTTGTAATCAATTCATTAACATCACAAGTTACTTGCACATTTATGCTAGCAAATCCTTTTCTGTTAATAAAATCATCGCCAAATTCTGGTGGTTTTTTAATTTGAACATGAGTGCAATCTACAGCACCAATGACTGTAGGAATTTGGAATCGATTCAACCATTTAATTCTTGCTTCTCCCATCTAGTTTAGATGGAAATTTTATCCAATGGTGGGCCTTTTTTAATATACAATTAGCTACTTCACTTATGGTTTTGCATACTGTAGCATGATGAACGCCAAAATCTTCACCAAAACCTGTTTGAAATCCGGTATCACTAACATATCGTAGGAATATCTCCATCTTTTGCCGAGATGGAAGTGCACCTCCTCTGGATTCATCTTTCTCTGGTAAAAAATAATCCGAAATATATTCTACACCTTCACTTTCAAAACGCAACAATAGCTTAGATTTGCTTGGGCTGATTCTTCTTCTCTTCCTATAGTTCTTCCTGTTACGAACTTTTATGAAATCCACCATGTTTAACAATATACTAGCAACTACCGTAGGAAAAAAGGATGCTTTATAGGTACCTTAAAAATCGTCAAGTTATAACTTACTAATTTAAGACAGATCTTATTTTTATTCAAATAAAAATAAGCCAGTACTGGAAATATCCTTATATTTTAAGTAACTACTTCAAACCAGAAGAGATTGCTTATGGCCATAAGTTATCCCTTTTACATGAAGTAGTCACTGACCTTTTATTCAATTTATACTAAGAAAATACTTAAATAAGAGGAAGTAGAAGCCAAGCTATAAGATTTTCATGTATGAAAACAAACTGTATCGCCTCTAAACTTAATATGAGATAGAGATTCCACACAGAAAGGACTGATAAGACCCAAGCAGACTGATGTTTCCCCGAGGTGAGACTTAGTATACAGGCGGGTTAAATACTGGGGAAGGGACAGGAACAGGGGTGTATAGTGACATATTTTGGACCAGAATCAGCTCTTTGGATTACGAAAATTTCATATAAGATATGTTTCATTTACTATGAACGGAACTTGAAAAAATTTAACAACAATTAGGTGTTCAACTAAAAATAGATTATATTAAAGATAGATTATTTGTATATTTTATTTTAGTTTCCACATAATCCATTTCTAGCAGTTTCAAACCTACTTTTCCTACTTTCATATGTGTTTTCGGAGCAGTAATGAATTTTGTATTGGATGTTTTATTCATGTATTAGTAGGTACAATATGGTACAAAACACGATCTAACTAAATACTGAAATACAGATACAATAACATAGTACCTGCATAAATAAAAATGGAAAATTATCCTTTAAACAAACAAATACTGACTCATACGTTACACTAGTGACGTATCTGCATTATAAGTTTCATAAATTTTGTAGTAAATTTTTGTTTCCATTTTTTTTGTTAATCAGAAGAGAAATTATGAAATGGTTTTATTTTTTACTAACCCATTCACTTTTTATTATAATACCTAAAAAAGTATGAGCTCTAAATTTTTTAAAATCTTAAACTTCAAAATATTTCCATTGATTGTCTAGTTGTCGAATTTAAGAATCATGGTCCAACTGATCTTTCTACCCGTCCAGTAACAGTGTTACTTTTCAATATGAGAAAAAAATAATAATAAGTGTTGCAGGAACCAGAAAGACTCTTTCTATTTCACACTGACCATTGGTCAACACAAAGGTTAAAAGGTTATTGACGAGAACAAATATCCAGCATCCTTTGCTTCACATAAAATAAAATAGATTTCGATACAATGAGAAATTTCGTTAGTTAGGTACTTCCGCTGAGAACTAGTTTGATCTGTAGCCGCTACATCTTTTCTATGAATACAAAATCGTTGAAAATGAATTATTAATAGAGGAAATGGTCAAATTCGGATGTAGATTTTTACCAACTGAAATTCATTTGCCGTTATTATACAGTGTCACTTCTGATTTGAACAAACGATAAAAATACTTCATAGAATAAGTCGACAAATTATAGAATCTTTTTTCTTTGAATGATTTCCTTAGAACATTTCACATCTTCTATGTAGACCAATAAGATTTCTTTATTTTATTGATGTTACCATGACGACACTGATTTATCCCAATTTATCCTCGTAAATTTTTCGTTGTGGATAGGCTGCATGAATTTAATAAGTGGAAAAATTTCTGACAACGTTTGACATTATGACGTTTTATGATTTGATTTTCATATCTTTCATTTAAATGTTTTAAGGTCATTTTAGATCAGACAATTTCTTGTGTAATATTTAGTTCAAGTTTTGGAACAATTCAATTGTTAAGTCTAAAATTGAAAATTGTATTGAAAATTGTCAACCCTGTCAAATTGTAAAGAAAAATAGAACATGTTTTATTTTCTTAACAATTTGATTTATTGTTTGTGTTTGTGTTTCACGATGAAAATGTTCTATGATATTGTCATTGATCTTGATTATTTTTTAAGTGATCCTGTCAGCCAATCGTAATGAGAAAAAAATTCAAATCGACCAATAACATCAAAATATACTGACAATTTAATTCATGTATAAAATCGCATATGCCACAGTGCAATTGTCACTTTGACAGCGGCAAAAGTTAGCTTTAACTTTTACAGCAACAAATACACTAGTGTTTTTTTCACTTATTCATTTGTTCATCAATATCACTGTTCCTAGTATGAATTTCAATAACTGCGTTTTTAATAATTGTACATTAAAATAAAAATGTGTTTATTTTTAATGTTTCATAAATAAAGTTTGCATTGATATGTTTCCAAATTTCTTATTCATTAAATTGTCCTGCCGAATTACAGTCGAGGTTTGTATTGATATTGGGTAAATTTGTGTTGTTCAAATTCTAAACTGTTTCCTTTAGCAATTTGACTCGAATAACTGTCAACCTAAAAACACTCCACCTTCGGTGGAAACAGTTTCTCATTAAACAACCCAAATTTACCCGATAAAATACAAACCACTAGTGTAATTATAAGTGATTATTCTTTTCACATGTCAAAATCTGACATTTTGGTGGTTTTAACCAATAGCAATAATGTATTCTAGCCAATCATTCGGTATTATACTGATAATTCTGCTTCTTCATCGATAATATCTTGTTTACATTGAAACGTCAAAATTTTACTTTGAATTAGTCATTTTTTCCAACTAAAAGTACTTCGAAGTATATTGAAAAATGAACAGAAACCGATTCAGTGCCATCACTCAAGAGAATATTGAACATTTAATGCAAAATTCCACTCCACAATTGATGAAAAAAATAATCTTTCCAAATACAACTCGCTCTTCAAATTTTATCACATAATTTTTTATTTTCATCACTCAAACTTGTTTATTTGAGGCAAAAATATGAAAACAAACCGATTGATAAAACCACGAGTCCGTTAGGACGAGGGATTTTATCTAAATTCGGTTTGTCAAATAAACAAGTTTTCGTGGAAAAGAAAAAATTATCGATAAAATTTGAAGCACTCTTGGTATTACCTTTGATAATTTGCTAGTAGCAAATTACAGCGAAAATTCCGCATATATGATTTTTAACCAATAAGAAAGTGTATCTCTTGCAGATCGCCATAGCAACGGATGAATTTTAGAGGAAATTTTTCCCTGGTGGGTACCCAGCAGAGAATTATACCGGAAATTTTTTTGACGTTTATGACAGAATATTTTTTTGACAATCTAATTTTTATTTGTTTACATGATAATTTTGATTCATTTCAACTACAAGCTTAGATGTTTTCTAAATTCTTTGGACCATTATGATTAATGTTTATATTGAAAACGCAATTATTATATACTATGGCAGGTTGATTGGAAGTTGAAGCAGACCTCCTTGATGTTGTTGGAAATAAACACATTTGGTGTGAAATTTTCTTACCGTATACCACACGAGGTCAAATGAAATCCGGAAATTTTTTCTCGCTCATGAATATGAAATAAAAAAATGCATGAGCTCGAAAAAATTTCCGGTAATATTTTGACCTCTAGTGGTATTACTAGTGATAATTCTTTCACACTGTTTGATTGGATCTCCGTTTGAATGAATGCGTAAGCCATTGGGTACCGGAGATTTGTCAGTGTCATTTTTATTTGAAGTTAAAAATTTGCTGTCAGTTAACCTGTTTAATAAAGATACTTACATAAGTATTTGCATTTTGCTAATTAGTTTAAAAAATAATCACGCCGAATTACATTCGTGGTAATAATTTTAACTAGATTGGCACTCGTCTTTGTTGCTATTAGGAAATCCCACTCCTGAACTTAGTCCACTCGTGAGATTTTCATAGCATCTATAGTTCATTTAAAAACCAGGAGGAGTAATTTGAAAAGCCTTAATCACACCACTAAAAGTTACCAGATTAGTTACTAAAGGGTGTGTTCCGGAAACGTAGTCAACAGTCGTGTTCCAAATATATTAAATATGCCTTGTTAGCAAAGACATTAGTCATATGTCGATTTCTCCTCTGATCTGCAGTATATTTTTCAGATGTACCTACGCATTAAACAAAATGTAAGACTTTTTCCTGTTTCGTTTCTTATTCAAACATAAGAAGATTCAGATTCACATCGACAACAAACAAATTATGGTCATTGTTGATGGTGGAGAATTACAGATAGTCAAGTTACTTCAATTATATTTATTCCCATTAAATTGATAAGAATATGACAATTGATAATATGTTCTGGCGATAACAATACTACAAAATTAATAGCATTGTAAAGCAATAAGCAGTATTAATTTAAACATTTCCAACAGTTATCTTTATGTTGCCGGATTAAGTGTAATAAACCATTTTTCAAATACTCCTGAGATACCTTCTTCCTTATTTTTAACTTCAAAAACCAATAATGTATTTTCTACCAAACCCATTATCTTCTATATTGTTTTATATCTTCTATGGCATGTTCTTCCGATGAACTTTGACGATATCTTCCCAAATATGTATATAACAAATAAATAGTGGGTACCTACATTTGACTCGTCAAAAGGTGACACAGATAAATTTAATTTGTTTCAAGAAAGTATGAACGTTTCTTTGAAGCATGCAAAATTTTGACCAGCACAGATAACATTTTTGTTCTTCGAACGACATTTTTTATTCACTCATCACAATTTTTCAAAAGGTCCTGGTATTCCACCAATATTTTCTGCACTATATAATGTTCCTCTACTTCAGTATTCCCTTAATACTCGCTAAACCGACTTTACTACTTTAAAAAAATGTAAAGTAATAATGTACCCACTGCTTGAGAATATTTTTGGTTTTTCATCCAATATTTATTTATTTATCTGTCAGAACTATCAAAAATGAAAACTATCAGCTGATGTCAATATTAAAAAGTGTTCTGTGAAACTGGGCTGAATCTGACCAATCAGAGGTCTACAGAATTGCCAACATAAATTCAAATCACTCCTCCTGGTTTTTAAATGAGGTATAGTTAAAATTGTCAAAAAATGACCACCAGTTGTGTAATTACTGTTGATAATAATAATATTGAACCCTCTTGTTTAGGTTATATTTATTTTATCATCAAATCAAATCACTGCGCAGAATCTTGAACTAAATACTGGTCAATAAATTGGAATAGTTTAAAACAGTTGGCCAATATTTCACACAAGAAATCTATTCCAAATATTGTTCCAAAACTTGGACTAAATATTTCACGAAAAATTGTCTAATCTAAAATGACATTGAAAATATGAAAATACTGAAACAGAAATAAAAATGTCGCAAATTTAAGCAATATAAATAAATTACTAAAAGGCTGAAATAAACTTCATTGAAAAGAATATTATGTCTGACATTTTATTTTGAAATTATTGAAATAAAATTCTTGAAGCTGCTTCTTAGTAGATTTCAACATAACTTTGATAACACCTTCTTTATAATCTCAATTTTTTCCTCATATTAAATGCCCAGTCTTCTAAAATTTAAGCTAATTGTGTAATCATTATATTTTTTCCTCTCAAAAAAAAAACTTCACACTACTCGACCTTCTCTGGAAAATATCAAATCTGTTTAATTTCTAGTTTTATATGCCTATAGTTCGTTAAAGGAATACGGTACACCTTTTAAACGAAGTACTATCATTACTTTTAGCTCTCTATCACCCTTTAAATTATTTGTACGATCTCCACAGTTCTCATTAAAAAATATTTTTATAACCTCTACATTCTTAAACGTACAAATTTATCAAAACCTACTTCCCTAAATGCACCCTTCACTGAAGGACTGTTTTATTTAACAAATTTTGACACAAGAAGTATTTTAAGCTCTTATCTTTATTGCCGTTATACGTAAAAATTAAGCGTCAAAAAAATTAATGCAACACAACAGAATCTCCTAATCAAGTGTTTTGAGTGAACCCCGAGTGACGTTCTCAAGTCTTTTCGTGTGATATACAAGATTTCTCAAAGGTTTTCCTGTGATTTCGGCGTTTTTAGTTTCGAGTGTCTCAAGATTGTGGGAAAAGTAATAAACAGCTTTCATTATATACAACTCTTGAGGCTTCATAATTTCAGATTAAATTCGGTGTAAAAATAAAGCTAGTGTTTTTTTAATACAGGTCAAAAATGATATAAATTGGGACGTCGTTTTGCTTATATGTAGACGTTATAACTTTAACCCCCTCCCTTCTATGGTCAGCACACTCAATTTTTGAAATGGTACACCCTATACATTATTGCATTGCTGGATTCTCCTCTACAAGAGGATTACAAAAATGTATAATACATAAGTGTGAAAAGTCAAACAGTTGGGAGTTACAGATAATTCCAATTTAGTATAATAATAACATTTTCCTACGACCACATAGGAAAGTGACATATATCGCACTGACTAGTTCTATGGAAAGTGACCTTTATTCATACGCGTACGGAAAAAAATCTTATCCGTACGTGTGCGGATAAAAAAGCTGTCAAATTGAATGTTGAAATGCTAGTCTTTTTACTCCGCAAATTAATTTGTATATGTGAAATGCTTATTTCCTAAGTTGATTTGTCCATATAATAATATAATATAATCTATTTATTTCATTTAAAATAAAATAAAAAAAATAAATACCGAGCCCGGACTCGAACCACCCTACTGCTTGTCAAAAATCGAGCCCACGGATGCCTAGACCGCTCGGCCATCCCACTGTTGTAGCTCATGGTTCTTGTCTAAGATACTAATAAGCGCTAAAAAAATATACACAACAGTTTATTTATTCTCCAAAATAAAATGTGTTTATATCGACATTTATTGGACTTTCATGTTATTAAAACAATAAATATCCGTTTTCAATTATTTGAACAATGAATCCTTAAAATAGCTAGTTAATACTTTCAATCTCCAACAGGTAGGCAACAAGTTAAATATTAATTCTAACTTTTTTATAAAGGTACTTTTTTCCATTGCATAAAAATCACAATTTTCTGGGCCAATTTCAAAGGTAAGTAATCAAAACCATATAAAGTATTTACAAATACACATATGTAAAACCTCTCACATCTACATAAAAAAGCAAGATTATACATGCCTAATTTGGTAAAAGTATATCGCGTGGTCGTAGGAAAAATAGTGTACATAACTTGTGCGAAAGTGATTTTTCACACTCGTGGGATTGTCTCACTCGGCTGCGCTCGTGAGACAATACTTCCCACTCGTGTGAAAAATGTCACTTTCCGCACACGTTACGTAATATACTATTTTCTACGACCGTGCGTTTTAACCCACTTTCCCGCACGCATTTTAGCTTTGAAAGTGCCACTTTCCCGCACTAGTGCGTGAAAATTTTGACCTTATTAGATAGTTTTTTACTTCGGAAATTATAACTATTGTTACAACAGATGAATAAATAGTCCATAAAATAAAATCTACATCTTTACAGCTTTTTGTTGTATTTTTAATTTTTTGAAAATATAAAATAAGGAAGTTATTTTGATATAACCCTGTACATTTGTACATTCTTTAAAGTAGTGTCATAAAACAACTATCAAACCACCCGGGTTTGATATAAGAAAAATATATCAAATAAAATTATTTCATTTACAAATAATGACTTAAAACCGTTGCAGTCACCTTCATCGTCACCTTTATGTGAGCTGCAACCGATGCCATCCTCATCAACGTCATCTATACTTATTACCAGTTAACACCAAATAACTCCACTGGACCGGCAATTTTAAGTAATTCACAGAATGCAACAAATTGTGTATCTAATATTAATATTCATAATAATAATAATAGTTTTTGGTTAAAGTTATTTTCCTAACAGTGCGGAAAGTGATACTTTCCCGCACGCGACTGCGGTTGACCCGAACGACGCGAAGCGGAGTTCGGGCAAGCGGTCAAGGGCGGGAAAGACACTTTACGCATGAGTAAGGAACATTATTTGTTCTACGAGCGTATATACAAAAAGTATACCAACCCATTTTTCGAAATTTATTTTATTTCAACATACGCATATACAAAACTCTAACCAATTATTATTATTATCAATTATTATTATAAATATTATTATTAGAAACACAATTTGTTGCATTCTGTGAATTACTTAAAATTGCCGGTCCAGTGGAGTTATTTGGTGTTAACTGGTGAGTGAATGACGTTGATGAGGATGGCATCGTTTGCAGGTCACATAAAGATGACGATGAAGGTGACGGCAACAATTTGTAGATGAAAGAATTTCATTTGATATATTTTTCTTATACCAAGCCCGGGTGGTTTGATAGGTGTTTTATGACATTACTTTGAAGAATGTATAAGGTTACATAAAAATATTTTCATTATTTTATATTTTCAGAAAATTAAAAATGCAACAAAAAGCTAGAAAACATGTAGATTTTATTTGATGGACTATTTATTCACCTGGTGTAAGAATAGTTATAACTTCCGAAGTAAAAAACTATCTAATAAGGTCAAAATTTGCATAATTTTACTTTCCCGCACTAGTGCGCGAAAGTGACACTTTCAAAGCTAAAATGCGTGCGGGAAAGTGGGTTAAAGCGCACGGTAGTAGAAAAAATTGTTTTTCTACACCCACATGTATATTATCCATTTCCTGCACAGTTTAGAGAATGGAAATGTAGGCCATATCGGTTAACTGAACGTATATGATTTCATATATACATCCTAGAACGTATATGAAAACCACCAATCAGCATTCGCGTTTAGTACTCGTCATTCATCTTTTTTCAATTTGAAGAAACGTCAAAATAACTTGTCAAAAAAAGTCTCTCCCAGAAGCACTGGATCCAGAATATTTATTTATAAAAATAAACTTGAATAAAATAAACCTTATAAATTAATAACAAATACTAAAAACAGAATAAAATGGGTATTTAAGGGACTACCGATGAAGGTCAGTTTTTATGAAGGTATGTAATACTTCTGAGATGTACATTTAATAAATCTCGGTAGCCGAGTGGTTAATATACCGGACATTCATGAAGGTAAGCCGAGTTCGATTCCGGGTGAAGGAATTTTTTTTCAATTGTTAATTTTATTTTTAAATAATTATTCTGCTCAATATTGATAACTACAACAGGCAGACGCTTGAAATATTTAGCAGAATATTCATTATTATAAATAAAGGTACGGTACCCTTTTTGCGGGAGTCCGACTGGCAACATCTACTTATAACAGCATCGCATATTTAAAAAAAGATACCGTAACATTATACAAATTGTACATTTAAAAACTGTACGTTTATCACAAAAAATTAGTGAAGACATAAAATTTTGGTACGATTATGAATAAAATTGTTGAAAATTTTTAATTTCAAGTTATATTTATTCTACAGTTTATTCAAATGTTTATTTCCTAGATTTTTTCTTGAATGGGTCATAGAAAAAATATACTGTTCGACTCGTGTGGATTGTCCATATCCACACTAGTTGCACAAACTACTATTTCCATACAACGATACAATCGTGCCTCAAATGAGTTTTGAACATTACACACACATGCTACACATTTCTAGTGTATTTGTAGATAGAAATATAGTTTATTTAGCAATAATGCTATTACAAAAAAATATTTTCAAAAAAAATTACATATTAAATAATTCTACACTATGTACTGATTACATGTCAAATAATTGGATATGATATAATTACAAATAATTCATTTTTACACAATTAAAAGCTTCTCTTATGAAAGTGTCAAGGGTGATACACGATTTTATAGAAATTGGCAAATTATTATACAACAATAAACCTTTGTAAAATAGAGAATTTTGTGTTGAACTAGTTCTTGTAGTCGGTATATATATGTTACTAGATGTTCTAGTGTTGTGAGTATGTATATCTCTAACAAAACTAATATTGTTGGACATATATTTTGGTAACATATTATGAATTATTTTAAAAATAAAAATTACGTTCTGTAAAACCATTCGCTGATTAACACTCATAAATCCTAAACGGTCAAGCATATCTTTAATACCAGTGTACCTATTTACTCTTAAAATAACCCTCATTGCTTTATTTTGTAAAATCTGTAATTTAGACTTCTCAGACTGGCTCAAATAATATGAAATTGTTGGACAATACTCAAAATGTGGTGCAATTATGGTTTTATATAATGTTACTCTTGTCATTATAGATAGATTTGAAATTATTCTTCTGAAATAATTGATTTTTTTACTAATTTTCTTATGAACATACTGACCATGTTTTTTAAAATTCAAATCTTCATCGATAATAACACCTAAGTATTTACATTCGGTAACCAGTTTTAAGGACTGACCGAACAATTTATATATATGGTATATTCAAGAATTTTCTAGAGATTCGAAGGACTATATATACGCGGGTTTTCGAGTGAGTAGGGGAGTTGTTCAGTATACAGTGAACCGGTAAACAGTTTCAGTTTAGAGTGAGTGAACAGAAAGTGAATATAAATAGTGTTGAAGAAAAATTACGACAATTATTATACCGAGTGTAGATAAATTAATAGACATTAAGTAGTGTGTATATAAATTAAGTAAATCAATAGTAATTAGCCATAGTGAGTGTATAATTTTATCCCACGGTAAAAACATTTCAAATAAATAAGAAAAACATTACAATATCTATTATGGCAAGTATACAAGTATTCATAAGTATACGAGTAACCCACCATACCGCAATCAAAAAAAAAAATTGTGATTGTAGTGATTTTCCAAAAAATAACAGCAATAATAATGAATATACCTACCACAAAAGGAACATTCTAAATATAATATTCAACTTTGATCTCGTACATACAAATTTAATTATATATAGGAAAAATATTGATTCAATTTTTCTCTACTCAATTAACGATAATTATAATATAAATTATGTATATTTAAAATAATTCACTTAATTACTTTATTATTTATATGAAAAAAGTAGGTAATAGTGTATGACAATTTTATTTATAAGTAATATTTATTGAATGGTTGATTAACTGATGTTCAACGAATAATTGAGTTTAAAAAGAAACCGTATTTTGGACTGGGATTCGTGATTGACCCTGTATCTGAGCGCAATCTCAAAAACTGCTGAACATAATATACATTCATATCAAACAAAATGTAATTAATGCAATTTCTTTTTGATAAAAAAAACAGTGAGATTATTTTCAAAAACTTATTTTTGCGATCTGTGACCTTGATTATTTAGAGACGACCCTTAAGAGACAGTATTTAAAATGCTAAAATAATGTTTATACAAAAACATTTCAATCCTCCTGAAATATTTTATGGTAATCAGCATGATATTTTGGGAACTGATGTTCCTAATTTATTTGCAAGCTGTTTCCAAAGAGGATATTCTGCAAAACAATGTAATATAATCAATCTATGCAATTACCCTTAATAATATTAGTATCAGTAATTTTTCAATTTCAATATCTAGTATCTATAAAGAAATTTGTAATCTGTGTAATTTTAAAGGACCTGGATCTGGTCCGGATGGTATTCCCTCAATTGTTCCAAAAAAGCAACAGTTTTGTTATTGCTGGACCACTGTAATTTTTAATGAGTCTCTGGTGTACCTTCCACAATTTTTGGAAAAGCAGTTACCCAACACAAATTTTTAAATTTGGAAATAGGGCGGATGCATTTAATTATATTTCCGGTATGTAACCTGAGATACATTCCATAGCTGTTTGAGTCTATATAATCACTTCAGTATTTGAAGGAACTATTATTGATAGATCATTTGGTTTTCAGAAGGGTAAGTGCACTGAGTTGAATCTTCTCTCGTATTTCCCTTTTTTAAAGGGGTAATTATGCAAAATAATTTAATGGCTTTGAATATTTGTTTTAGTATATTTTAACGTTTGCCTTTTTGAAAAGTGATTTTATAGTGTAGTGCTGCTAAAATTTCAATTATTGTAAATTAATGGGTAATGCCAGTAAATAAACAAATAACGCACCTTGAACTTTTTAATTACACATAATATAGTCATCATTTAAATTTTAATGAGAATCTAATTTATAATAATTATATAATATAACTAACTGAATACAATTTTATTTTTATTATTTTATTTTCAATTTAGTGGTGTAAAATTATTTCTTTGGGGACTTCTTTTTTTCTACTCTTTCTCTACTTCGAGTCGACCTTGGTATATATTCAGTTAAGCATAAATAACTACAAAACCGAAATTTCCGTTTCTGGTTAGATGTGGGGATGTCGCTGTTATCGCATTCTTACCATTTCCTTTACTGAGGATAATTTTTTGATGTGATTTAATGCATGGTCTCCAGTCTAGGATTATGCTCTCAGAGCTTCTGGACGGATGATATCTACGTTATACTGATGAGACGCCTATAACCAGTCTACAAAGCTAATTAGACGACGAAAACAGCGTTTTAAACGCAAATAGTGTTTTTTAACACTTATTTTCTATTTATGAAAGTCTTGAAAAATATTTTTATTTCTTAAGTCCGGATTTGATAGATGTTTTGTATGTTTTAGGACCTGTGGAGGACAGGAACTATTAAGATGCCACCCAAAAAGAAGAACGACAGCCGTGCTAGCAGCCAAGCTAGCAACAGGACAAGGAGGACAATGGAAACAACATCGGACTCGGACAGCGAAGACAACGAGGCAACAAGAGCCATAAAGAACGCAAAAAAGGTGGTGCGAGAAAGCACAAAGCAACAGGAAGAAGTCATGAAAATGCAGGAAGAAACCACGAAAATGATGAAAGAAATGGAAATAAGGCAGATACTCCGAGATGAAAGGGACAAGGCCGAAAAAGAAGCAGAAAAAGCGAAAGAAGCCGCAGAAGAGATGAGGAAAACCATCCAGCGCATGGAAGAGGAAATGACAGGACTAAGAAAAGCCATGGAGGGCATGGCAAAAGCAATGGAAGAAATGCAAAAGGAGAAGAGAAGCCGAAGCCGATCAGAAAGCGTCCGTAGAAAGACGCAGAGGACAGAATCCCCAAGAAAAGACGAAGAGAGTGAAGAAGAGGAGATGGATTTCACGGAAGTGATATCCATCAGGGAAATACAAAAAAAAAAAACCGCCGTCCGGAAGAAAGCCAACGAGGAAGCGATGATGGACTAGGCCATCCGCGAAAACAAGAAGACAACGACGACGCACCGACCACCACGTCCACCACCCGTCATTCTGCGGAGCATCCACCACTGGAGCTCCGTAAGAAAATAAATCGAAAGAAGAAACATAAAGACGAGGTTTATAACAATCCGGGAAAGACTCGCGAGTGAAAATACCCTGCGACGGACCAGAGGACTACAGTAACCTCACAAGGTACCTGTGAGAAGAGAGAAGAGAAGTGGAGTGGTATACGTATATGCCACAAGAAGAAAGGATGGCAAGGATCGTCACCCGAGGACTAACGCACTGCGAGGACACCAAGGAAATCAAGGAAGAAATCGAGAGACAAGGGGTAAATATAAAACGACTAACCCAACTTCATTCCAGATTCGGAGAGAGAAGACCGCTACCCATCTACCTGGTGGAGCTGGAGCCTGAAGAGAAAGAAAAAATCCGGAAAATCCAACACATCCAGAACGTGAGGATCAGGTGGGAAGAACAAAGAAGAGTAAAAGGGCCGACGCAGTGCTACAACTGCCAAGGCTTCCACCACGGACAGACGACGTGTAACGTAAACATGAAATGCATGAAGTGCGGAGGACCACACCGATCCAACGACTGCCCACGACCGAAGACCAAGCCGGCCACCTGCGCAAACTGCCAGGGAGAACACCCGGCAAACTACAAAGGATGCCCGAAAGCCCCAAACAACCAGAAGACAAGGACAACAGCAACAGCAATAAAGAAGACAGGAGTCAGTTACGCCCAAGCCGCAGCTAACAAGAAAAAAACAACGACGACAACAACAAAACAACAGATCCTCGAACAGGTGACAAAGCTATTAGCTCAGCTGATGGCTTAAAGTCGCTTGTAAGAAATCGGAAGAAAAGAAGACACACTCTATAAGGGTGTTTTCAGCCGAAATTGCCGGCTGAAGACGCACTTTGTAGAGGCAGCGCAGACACACACAATGGAAGACACAGACACAACGGAAGACCGCCGAAGAAAAAACCACCGAGGGTACACGGCCAAAGAGAAGACGGCTCGCCCCCAACTGCTAGCCCTTTTGGCTAGGGACGAGCTGTACGCCGAAACGCGAACTATGATGATGAGACCCATCGGATAAGATAAGGGGAAGTGGTGGAAGTCCTCCCCGGAGATGTACCTCGCTTAAAGAGGAACATCCTGGGTGGGACGGGCTCATCAAGGTTGTGTATGTCAGAAAC
>CAJUYI010000092.1:24069-51025 GCA_910591695.1 Galerucella pusilla
CTTTGGACGGCTTTACTAATACGTAAACGATGATTGATTGATTGATTAATGCTTCAGTTTTCACATGTTTGTTGCGGATTTAATTATTTTTTATTCATAACTATTTTTCATTTGTACTTTAATACCATTCTACCGTTTCTTAATATCATTTTAAATTTTGGAATGATGTGGCATATGTTTATCGGAAAAATCAATAATGAGGTTAGGTAGCGAATAATCTAACATTTGACAGTTTTAAAATTAACATTTTACTTACCACATAAGAGGCGTCGAGTTCTTTTAATAGCTTATTTTTCAAGTATTCCTCTGTGTAAGTCATAACGGAACAACAATTTCAAAATTATTTAAGTACAGTTACTTTACATTACCTACTTTTTATGAATGAATTAGGTTAGTAATACACCATAGAGAAATAAACAATAAGAGAGCTGTACTGTAACTACTAGCGTCTACCTTGGCTACAGATATGAACTATCACTTCAGACGAAGGCTTTTTGAATTTTTAAACTTTCAGGATACAGGATACGCGTACAATATTTAACAATTCAACATCTTAACATATTCAAAATAAGCACACAATACAATATCAATTGAAGCATTTTTTCCATATTTTTTCACATAACATAAGTATATACTTAATAGTTAAAAATACATCCAACTGCTCTACTTAAGCATTTAACCCATTACTGGCCAAGGTAATAAAATAGCTACGAGATGTAGCTTCGATAATAAGTTCAAAGTAACTGTACCAAACAGGGAAGACTGGAAAAAAGGGGTACCCATACACGCGGATGTTTTTTGGTATTATACATGATATGGGTCAAAGACGTTAGACGGCGTAGGAGCCGGTATAGTAGGGCTAAAGCAAGGGATAGTCTTCCCAGTAAACCTATCAAGGAATGTCACAATTTCCCAGGCGGAAATAAGGAAGGAAAAGGCATTTTACTCCCATATTATACCTATGATTTCTCTGCCACTCTCAAATAACAACTCTGTTAATCTACAATGGACCATATATATACCTAGGCTATACCTATAATGTTTCTGTCCTAAATTCGAAAACCGGATGTATTTATCTATGAATTGAAGTCAAATTGTTAATGTAAAAATCGTTAAATTAAAATAACAATTCACTGATTTCTACCATTTTCCAAAAGACAGGGTGTTCTATAAATAAACGGTAAAATTTATACTTATAATATTATACAATAGTATAGGTCGTCAATGCCGTATACCTAAGTTATTTCATTGATGACGTACCATGACGTCACTTTTACTTTTCCTCTCTAGGAAGGAAAAGTACGAGTTTGCTCCATACAATGAGGCCAGAAAATGAATACTTTGGATAGAGGTAGGCGGAAAAATAAATTGTGTTACTTGAGTTAACTGTATAAACCCTCACTTCGTGGAATCTACTCATCATATGGTTTTAAATGAAACTAACTGTTTTTATCGATGATATTTATAACGAAACAATTGTCAATTTACTTGCAATTTACAGATTTTTACAAATATATTGTGGAGTCATTTAAAAACAGTTAGTTTCATTTAAAACCATAAAATTGTGTTACTCTCACAAAAGCAACACTCCTTTGATTCTTTCTGCCACTATCAACAGGTATCTCATCCTATAGATAAAAAATGTCTCATCCAATACTGTCACACATTACGTAGGTCAGCTGGTAACGCGCTCTTAGAAGATCTTCCAAAAACGACATTAGATGCTGCAACGGTTTTTGGTTTCACAATGTTGTGGAGTTTCCAGCTATTTACCACCATGCTATCGATCGAATTTGAAAATATATGTGAATTTAATAACTATTATAACAAATTAATAGTTTCAACCATGGAGACTAGGTTTCAACTTTTATTACTACATGGAATTTTTCCATAATTATTAAATAAAATCAATGTTGTATAACCTTGGCCTAGTATAATTTCATTTGGACTCTCTGTATTACAACTAAGCAACAAGAAGGTATGCAATTAAGCAGGCACTAATGCATGTTTGATTGCCTAATTGTAAGAGAGGTAACTTCCTGATAGATGGCACCATCGAACAATATTTGTAGTGGGTGACCTCTCTATCGTATCATATCGATAATTCTGGACCATAGAGCATAGCCACCAGGTGGATTTTTTCTGTGATTGTTACATAGAGATTATTATTTATTCCTTTATGGCAGACATACCATTAGCAGTGCAGTGCTATTTGTAGATTTTTCAAAAATAGATTTCATTTTTGGTACCCGAGTGAATTTTCAAGCTTTTTCCCATAATCGATCATGCAAATTAATTTTTTCTAATGGCGCCAGCAGAATTATATTGTCAAGAAATAAACCTCCCAATATATTTCTCATTTCTCTTTAAAAGTCTTACGCGAAAACAATCGAACACTTTAGAATACTTGAAGAAGTTTATTTAGAAATGAAGATTCCAGTTACTGAGAAATATAAACTGTGCTTATCCCATAGAGAAATAAGTTCATCCTCTACCAATTTATTTGTTACCTCACTGGACTACCAGTGGTAACTTAAATTTTGCCAGTCAATTTTAATTTCGGAATAAGAAAAAAGCTTAATTTCTGTGGCTCTATGTCAGTAGTTAGCTTTACCACAGAGTACACCATACTCTATGGCTTTACTGACAGAACACAGATTCAGTGATGCCAGCTTGGGGGTTTTCCCCCTAAATTTAGGGAGAAAAAATGTAGTGAGAATCCCACCAATGAGATTGATGCATTACGGGTTGCCTGAAACGAGAGAGATTCAATCTCTCATGGTTCGGACCGATAGAGAATCTCGCCAAAAGCGGTGAGAAGCTTAGAAACATGCGTATTGGATTTCGTCCGGTAATATTGCAGATCTCACTATTGCCTTTGAAAATACGACAAATTTGAAACTCATGTTTTCGGCAACCATGCAATACACCTATCTCATTGGTGATATTCTCACTAGTCCAAGAATACGGTCCCTGGGCCCGTATTCTTAAGGGACTAGTGAGAATCTAACCAATGAGATTGATGCATTACGTAGTTTTTTAGGGGGAATAATTTTTTGGGGGTATTTTTAGGGATAAAATTTTAATTGTGTTTTTTTCAATTGCACTACTCTCCATACTTCATACTTGTTTTCAATAAAAGTTTATAACAAAAATTTGAATTGATCAAATGATACTACTGTCATTGATGGTTACTAGATGGTGCTGAATTAGCAAAATGATGTTTAATGATATTTTATTAGTAGTATTTATCAGTTATTTTTAATGTATTATTTCTTTTTAAAAATATTTAATCATTTATTTTATAAATAATAATTTTTTTTAGGGGGAATCCCTAGTAATTGTGGTGATTTTAGGTTTTTTTATTGGGGTCTTAGGGAGATAAATTTGTGAGAGCTGGCGTTACTGCACAGATTATTGACAGAAGACAGAAGAGTGAATTCATGAAAGAAGAAGGAAACAAACTTATTTTTAAACCTATTTTGAAAAATGTTTCATTAAATCATTAATTATAGAATTTTATTCAAATGATTCTAATGAGAGCATTAAAATTGTACAAACTAATTAGATAAATTAATATTACCTTACAGCCAAAACATGTCAGAGTCGCAGGAAAAAAGACAATTTACAGCCGAAGAGTGGGACTACCTAACAAAATATTTTGTAGGAAATACTTTTAGATATAGACAAAATATTGTAATTCCTAAAAGTGTAGGTCCCATTCAAATAAAGACCAATGAGGAAAAAATGGTGGAATCGTTTTTTGAAAGTTGTGCATTCAAATCAATGATGAGCTGTGTAGTAGGTAAAATTATTTAACAGTTTTGCATTCATTTTAATTTCAAAAACATTTTCTTCAAGGATATGGTTTGGGAGCTGCTATAGGACTGTTTTCATCAAGTATTGGACCTTCTTCTGTTACTGATACTGCAGAACCTCAAACTGCAAGACAAGTTTTCAGGGAAATGAAAACTACTACTTTGGGCTATGCAAAAAACTTTGCTTTAATTGGAGCTCTTTTTTCTGGAGTTGAATGCGTGATAGAGTCGGTGAGAAGATTATCTTTACTCTGAGAATCACTATTGTGAAGAATAAGTATAAATATAGCTAAATCGTAAATCTTTTTTAGTCTAGAGGTAAATCAGATTGGAAAAATGGCACATATGCTGGTGCAGTGACTGGAGGTTTAATTGGTTTGAGAGGTAAGTAGTCAAATTTAAAAAAAAAATACTTTCAGAAAAATCACTCAATTCCTCAAGGTAGATGCAAAAATAACATTTTAGAATAATCTGTTAAGTATTGCAAAAACCAAATGGAAAAAAGATTCATTCACAGTAGACCTTGCTATGCTCTTTCTATTAGGATATAACTTATTAAAGATTATTCAAATTCAATGAGTTTATTCAATCATAGCCATCTAAATGTATTATTTTAACTTCAGCTAAGATAATGATAATGTAAATATAACTACGAAATTATGGCATATTGGTATGGAGAACATTACATGAAAAAGAAATCATTATTTCTTAAAGATTTCAAAAGGCAAAAAATATACCTATAGGGTGATCCATTTGAACTAATAAAGTTCATTATCATTCTGCAAAAAAAGGAATATCTGACAACAATGTAAATACTACCATAATATTGGCCATAACCCAAGAACCTGGAATACCAAAATTTATAAAAATTGTGTGATCTGTTTCTGATATAATTGAGACATTCCATTCTTTAAACTAACTCTGTATGCCTATACATTGCTTAACAAATTTGCAACAGCACAAAACATACCTCAATTTTACTTCAATTACTAATTATGTTATACTTGTAGCTGGTGTAAAAGCTGGACTTGTAGGTGCAATGGGTTTTGCAGCATTTTCAACAGCCATAGATTATTACATGCACTCGAGGTTTTAAAAATATTAATTTTTAATAAATTGTAATTTATGTTGTGAATATACCTTTAGTATAATAAATAGATTATTGTACATGTATATCCTATAAACTATCCCAAACTATGAAGCAATTGTGTAAGAAGTTCTGTGAGCAGGTTTCAGATACCTCCACAAATTCTAGAACCGCAGGGTGCTGGTAAAAGAGGGTATTGTAAATAAAGTAGATTTCCTAAAAAAGGACCACAGTTACACAACAAACAATGAAGGAAACTATATCAATGCTAATCAAGGAACACTTTTCGTCGGAAACAATTCTGAATGACTCTGTATCCTTGGACAGTTCACAAACCAAGCCAAAAATGCCAAATGCCCTGGTCTCGATACTGGCTAAAGAGATAATAAGGTGGGCTGGGCTATAAGCAAATTTCAACCATTTAAATCACCAGGGTGCGATGGACAGAAAATATTCATTACATATCTATGTATGATATTCAAGTCTTGTATAGCTATTTATGGAGTAGCAAAAGGGGAGAGTCATTTATATACCCAAGACTAAATGACATGACACTCTTATCATGCCGTCCAATCAATCTAGTGTCCTTTCGGCTTAAAACGTTGGAAATACTAATAGACATATACATTAGAGATGAGGTTTTATCAACGAGCGACAATACACGCGTATATCAGCAATGCAAATCAACAGACTACACTGTATCTTAACAGGCTACTAATAAAATCTCTGGAATACAAAAAATAGCCATTACAATGTTTGTAGACATTGAGGGTGATTTCAATAATGCATCTACATTGTCAATTAGTACCAAAGCTCTCGAAATAAAAGGGGTACCACTCCTGTGTCAGTGGGTAAATGCCAGTTTGGAAAAAAGGGTTAGGTATATCATCCATTGGCAAGACCACCGTCACAGTTAGAGCAGGCAGGGTTTACCACCCTCTTCGAGGTGGGCTATCCTAGTAGATGAACTACTGAAGAGGTTGAGACATGTATTGTTTAGGGTATGACGATGACGATTATTGTAAAAAACAGATTTGCAGGTAGGTACAGTCTCGCAGCAGACGCAAACTGCCCTAAATATATTCAACACTGTGTCAAGAGAAGGAACTAACTGTAAACCCCCTTTAAACCACCATGATAGTTGTTTTTACCGAGAAAAAAGTACAGAGAAAACTGAAGTCACCAGTTCTTAATAGGGTGGAATTTCCAATCGTACAAGATGCTAAATATCAGATTGAATTATTTTAAAAAAGGGTAACATAAAATATTGATCTTTTTGAAATTTATGTTATATGCAGTGTAGCAATACACTTAGTTTGTTTCTATTCCATTCGATCATGCATTGAGCAGATAGCCCACAATAATGACAGCGTCACTTAGTAGTAGCCCACAGTAGCTTTTCAATTTATATGACCCTGGATTTCTGTTGAGTGATGTAGATTTATTTCTACTGTCAAAACATCAATGTTCGTAAACAATCACCAAAATTTTCCAGTGTTTCAATGTGTATGTAACGTTCCAAGTCCTATATTGAACGGAGCCGGGCTCTGTACTAGCGATTTTGTACCAAGTCCGCTTCGTACAGGTCATTTTGTACCAAAGTCAAAATTTGCTTCTCCTTCCCCTTCTGGATTTGGTACAAAATCGCTTGTACAGAGCCGGCTCTGTACAATGGGCTTGGTACGTAACATAATAATATAGTTTGTAAATTATGTATAAATACAAACTTTTTTATTTCTAAACTTTAAATGCCTGTAACTCCAAAACCATGGAGACTATAGACTCAATGTCCGAAACGTAGGCTCGTATTAATTATCAATAGTACACTGTTTACCAAGTAAGAAAAGTCCAACAATCCTGGACGACTGTGAAGATTTCTAAGTCGAGGCACAAGCCGAGAGCAACACAGACACCAGAAATGTGGCTTTTCCTACTAGGTAATTATTTTTGTACAACTGTCATTAAAAGTGACACTTTTAATGATAGCAAACAATGTTAAAAACGATTGTTTACATAGCAGCGTGTTAAAAATACTTTTAACACTAGTGTTAAAAATATTTTTAGCACGCTGCTATGTAAACGTCTGCCATTCACAACAATCTTTTGATTATTTGAATACTAAAAGTCATTTTGAATTTATTGTCATTGCAAATTCGCTCGTTTCATTATCAAAATAGGGAAGTTGTACAAAAAACATTGTATGGTATTTGTGTTAAAAGTGATTTTATTTTGTTCGTGAAATTGTTCAATTCGCTCCGCTCATTTCACAAACGTTTTCACTCACAAAATAAAACCTCACTTTTAACACTCATATCATAAATAACTATTTTGCGCAATCGATATTTTTTTTGTTTATTTACAGCATCCGTTGTCAGGATGGTAGTTTGTGTTTACTGGTTTCTAAGTCTAACACGTCGGTAAGTGATTCACTTACCGTTCAGACGTCGGTAAGTAAATTACTTACCGACGTCTTAGCCCTACAAACATTTAAGTGGTCCTAAATAATATATTACTTCTTTCATTACACGAAAGGAACAAAAAAAATAAGATCTATATTTTTTTAATGAACAGAAACGAACAGAACAATATAAAAAGTAATAAATAGCATGAAAACAATTTCACCAAAATGCAAATTATATTTTAAACTGATTGAGAAGTATAAATGTCACTTTTGACATTTCGCTCATTTCGAAGAAATTTGAATATTTTAAACTGATCGAGAAGTATAAATGTCACTTTTGACATTTAGTTCATTCCGAAGAAATTTAAATTATTTTATTCGAAGTTTATTTCAATACGATCGCGCAAAAAATGGTATAAGCATTTCGAACGTTAAGGGTGATACCGGTCTCCATCAAAATTGGAGGCTTCGCTACGCTCATTGCTGTCGACCGGTAAACAACCCTGACCGTTCTTGATACTTAATATACTATAAATTTGATGCAAGAAAACTACCTAAAAGATGTTAATGAAACTGTGTTGCTTGGATACTTCGGCGATCTCTTTATGCCCGCGCGGACCATAAAGTGAACTTTATGCCCGCACGGGCATAAAGTACTACATTAGATAGTTGGTAACTTCAAAATGCATAACTATGTACAAAACTATTTATTATAAATGGTAAAAGAACAATTACTACAATTTGTAATATTAATTCCAATGGATTCTACAGTTTTTACATCAGTAGTTGATGATTGTTGGCAAACTTGTAATCCTGTTTGGTTGTTGGCACCAAAAATTGCCATCAGATAAAATTTTGTTTGTAATACGAATCATAAACAATCATTATGGCACACGCCGTGTTATCGGACTCGGCTACGCCTCGCCCGATAACATTCACGACTTGTACCATAATGATCGTCTTTATGATCCTTATTACATAAATAACTATTTTGGTCCCTATCTGACACAATGAAAAAAATATGACAACTAGACAATCGATAATATTTTGAAGTTTAAGACTACAAAACTTTGTTGTCAAATTTTATTAAGGTCCATTCATAGTAGATCACATCTCTGGTAAAATGTGAAATAATAGTAGTTTACCTAACTAGTGCGGAAAGTGATACTTTTCCGCACGCTATTGCAGATGGCCGAACGACGCTTTAGCGGAGTTCGGCCAGCAATCGCGTGCGGAAAAGTCACTTTACGCACGTGTTAGGTACACTATTTTTTCTACTAGCATGCGGAAAACAAAAAACAAAATGTAAGACTTTTTCCTGTCTCGTTTCTTATTCAAACATAAGAAGATTCAGATTCTCATCGACAACAAACAAATTATGGTCATTGTTGATGGTGGAGAATTACAGATAGTCAAGTTACTTTAATTATATTTATTACAATTAAATTGAAAAGAATATGACAATTGATAATCATGTTCTGGCAATAACAATACTACAAAATTAATAGCATTGTAGAGCAATATGCAGTATTAATTTGAACATTTCCAACAGTTATCTTTATGTTGCCGGATTAAGTGTAATAAACCACTTTTCAAATACTTCTGAGATACCTTCTTCCTTCTTTTTAACTTCAAAAACCAATAATGTATTTTCTACCAATCCCATTCTTTTCTATATTGTTTTATATCTTCCATGGCATGTTCTTCCGATGAACTTTGACGATTTCTCCCAAATATGTATATAACAAATAAATAGTACCTACATTTGACACGTCAAAAGGTGACACAGATAAATTTAATTTGTTTCAAGAAAGTCTGAACGTTTCTTTGAAGCTTGCAAAATTTTGTCCAGCACAGATAACATTTTTGTTCTTCGAACGACAGTTTCTATTCACTCATCACAAGTTTTCAAAAGTCCTGGTATTCCACCAATATTTTCTGCACTATATAATGTTCCTCTACTTCAGTATTCCCTTAATACTCGCTAAACCGACTTTACTACTTTAAAAAAAATGTAAGGTAGAGGTTGTAATTTTGAAAGTAAGTAATTGCGAATAATTTTGTTCACAAATAAATGGTGCTTTTAAATCTCTATATTTTAAATTCGTAATGAAATTACTTAAGGGTCACTATGGAAACGTATTCATGTTGAATTGTCGAACTTGACGCCATAGATAAAAAAATATACCTTGATGCATATATAATAGTTATTTATGTATATTATATACCATACCAAGGCAGTAAAGTGATTCTTTATCGGACGAATCTGAAATTATGAGACGAGCGAGGCGAATAACAGGCGAGTCCGATAAAGACACTTTACTGACGTGGTGCATACAAAATTTTATTACCAACTGCTCAGAATTCAGAATATAAGAAACTGAGGTATATTTCAGTGCATTTTATTATGACAGAGTAAACAGCACATATAGAATAAATCTACTTATTATTTGTAATATTTAAATTAAAGGTACACCTTAAAGCATTATAAAAGTTAATTCCTAAAGTCAAAGGAGTTCCAACAATAATTTGTTATAAATAAATCGCAAGAAAACTATTATGGAGCCGTAATAGGGAAAAGCGTGAAACTGACAGATGATGATTTTCGAGTAATGTCAAAGTCAAAATACTTTTTCTACGAGCGGGCGGAAAATTGAATTTTCCACACACATTTTAGTGTGGAAAATTAATTTTCTCGCACCGTGTGGAAATAATTTTCCGCACCTTGATGAAATAATTCTCCACCTCAATATATCAAATTAATAATAAGCCGGTATATTTATGGTGGTTGCGAAATAAAAAATAAAAAGTTTATTGCAAGCAAGATATTCAGATCGCAATCAGCCACTACCAGCAGCTCTATCGCCTCCACTGACATACAGCCAGGCCCAAGTACTCAGCACAACTTTAAACAGGAATTCGAGAATTCGAAAAGGAACTACACTCGACTGACATTATTATCCCAGAACAGCAAAGAGCAACAGATCCAAAAGTACAGCCATTCAACAAGAAACTAGCATCTGCTATAAATTTAAGTAATGCAAATAATTGTACTTTTACAATAAATTATAATATAAATAATTAGGTATTAGATTGTACTTTATGTTTACTTTATCAATAATCAATAAAATATGTTTCTATATAAACTATAAGCACTTATAATCAGATGAAAATATCTCAACTTTTGATAAGTTCGTAGAAAAACTATTGTACCTAACACTTGCGGAAAATGTTTTTCCGCACTCGGCAGACTCGTGCGGAAAATTTCATTTTCCTATTACCTGCCGCATATGTCACTTTACCTGGAACGCTACCGAAACGTTGAAATAAAGAATTTAAAAATATTGTGGTTTAATTTCCCAAGAAATTAAAAAAAGAATGAATAATATACCACAAGGAACATACAGAAGATATTTTAACTTTTTCTACGAACGACCAGAACTTCCGTCCCTATATCGGCATTCTTTATGACCGGCTGAAACATCTGCCCGAGGTAGGTGCCCCCGGATTTGCTTCCCTCTTTTAGATCCGGAATTGAGAACTCATCCTTATACTTATAACCCCACCTGAATAGTATTAAAAAAGAAATATCTACGAACAGTGGAATATAGGATCGAAGTATGGTATGATTGGTGTTTCATTTTTCAATAAATTTTATGGAACAAAAAAGTAAATATATGCTTTATTGAAAAAAAAAATCATACCGCTTAACAAGCTAAGTAACCCCCATCGATAGGTAAACATGTACCAGTGATCATGCTAGCTTTATCACTCAACAAATAAGTAACGGCATCGACAACTTCATGAACTTCTCCAAATCGTCTCAATGGAATTTTTTCCAGCATAGGTTTTGCTACAGAAGGATCAGACCAACCAAGTTTTCCCATGTCCGTCATAATAACGGTGGGATTCACTGCATTAACTCTGATATTTTCGGGTCCATATTCTAAAGCAGCAGCTCTTGTAAAAGCATCGACTGCTCCCTTCGAGGCACAATAAACAGCGTGGTTATTTAAACCTGCCATGGAAGCTTGAGAAGAAACATTAACAATAGCCCCAGGTGATTTACGACAGCGAAGATTTTGTATTACAATTTTTGTGGCATTGATTAATGCTTTCACGTTGATGGAAAATACTTTGTCTACATCTTCTTCTTTGACTTCTGTTAGCGGACCTAATATCGCCAAGCCAGCGTTGTTTACAAGAAGATCTACTGGTCCTATGTTATTTAATACTTTTTCTGTCGTCTTCCAATCTGAAAGATCCACTGCGATTGTAGTAATAGACGGTACTTCTTCTTGTAACGTTTGTAAAAGCTGAGCGTTTCTTGCTACTGCAATAACATTAGCTTGACACTTAACTAGTTGTTTAACAATATCTCTACCGATTCCTTGACTCGCACCGGTCACTAAGGCTGTTTTTCCTTTGAAATTAATCTCCATTTTGTTGTTAATATAATGACACAAAAGAAGAGTATACTTTATTTAACGTTTTCGCTAGACTATTTTGAATGTTACATTCAAAAGTTCGTAGTAACATGTACAAGGTTACCTAAGCGATAAGGTTATTGAAGCAATAAAAACGATATTGTTACCATAGTCGCGTATAAAACGAATTTCAGGAAGGACAAAATAAATAACAATCAATTCTCCACATTATAATGACAATAAACGTTGATAAATTTGTGTCTGTTCCATGAATCCCCATTAGCATACTGCTGCAATATTTAAATTACATTTATTATGAATTACGAAATATAAATATTTTTGATCATTATTGAATCTAAAAAGCTTTAATTTAATAAACTTATAGTAGTAGTGCCTGCCAAGTGCAAATCTACAGGAGCGTATATAAGGGGGGGTTTTGGGGATTGAAACCAGCAAAAATATACAATAAAAGTACAATCATTTTTTATTATCATACTGCCTTCGGCGTCGCCTTCAATAAAGCTTTCTCCTTCTAAACCGATCAGTTAAAAAAACCCAAACCCCCCCCAATTTAAAAGCTACGTGACTGCTTCAGAGAATTATTAAAAGAGCGATGTTATCATTATTATATAGCAATATCCTGAAGGTAAAAGACATTTATTCACACATAATTTCAAATCCCAGTTAATCATTTCTTAGGAATAACAATTTACGTTACAATATCAGAAAGTAGTGTTTTGCAGGTCCAGGCAAACATAATAAAAGAGCGATGTCGGAACCACGACTATGATTAAAATATATGTAAATGATTAACGGCTCTTCTTCCATTAATATGCAGCAAGATTAAACGTCCAGGAGTAATATTGCAGATACTACCATGGTGTAATAGAGAAGAAGGTGTGCTCCCACGGAAGACGAAATTTCGTCATGTTTTGCGCACCTTCCAAAACGCCGCCATATTGCCAATCATATGTTTAATGTTTTGAATGACTGTCATAACCTTAGAACATAAAGTAGTAAGGAAGGAGCGTGAGCTACATCCAAGGATGTTAGATTCAACCTTGAGCTACATCTCCCATAATAAATAAAAAAGACAAAGTCGGCCATTTTGGATAACCATTTTATGACTTATTGTTTGTTTGGTCGATGTTTAAAAGTTGGTTTTTATGATATGATAGGATTTTCTAAGGTTAAGTTGGTTTTTCAGTTACGTTATATAATACTTATTTCAGTGATATAAATATAGTTCTTAAGACAATGGTTAGTTGTAGTGCTTGTGGGCGTTCAAAGACTGCTAAAAACAACGCTTGGAAAATTACTTTTCATCGGTGAGTACATATTATTATAATAACTATAATCTACAGATGTGAATATTGGTCTTTATGTTAAAAATTTCAAAAAATACACATAGTTGTTCCTAACCTAAATTTTCACTTGACATGATATGACATGACATGGGCGCATTATTTTATTTTTTAGTTTATAAACAAATAGGTATATCAAATTTATTTTCAGCATATCATTATTATTTTACCAACTTCAATGTCTATAATGCCATTAAAATAATGTTTTGATAAACTATTCACTCCTAAAAATTTTCAATTGAGTTATTGAAAATATTAATTCCATTTTATAGAAATGGTTTAATCCTAATTAAAATTTGGTACGGCGCCACTGATATATTCTATTCTGCGGCGGCCATTTTGGATAACCATCCCGGTTAACTGTCCTTGGCGTAAGGATCCTTCCTTACTACTTTATGTTCTAAGGTCATAACCAAACTATAACCATTGTCTAATATAAAGAAATATTAGACAATGCTATAACCTATACAACCAAATTTTACTTGTTGTAATCGCTAATTTTTGTAATAAATTGTGAACTCTGAACATTGGAACATTGAGTGAGTGTCTTTATTGTTAAATAAAGATTTTGTCTCTCGTTTTGTTTCAAATTCAGTTATTTGTCAAGCGTTCACATAAGTGCGTTAATAATTCCTATCACACGTGTTACGTACAAAATTTTATCTACAACTGTTTATTAGTATTATTAACAGTACCTATAATATAAAATTTGAAAAAAATTTCAATCCAACGTATTTTTAATAATATTTACTGCAAACATAAGGTAGGTACTGTGTATCATATTTTGTGACCATAGCATCAAAGACAAACAAGGCTGTGGAAAAAAAATAAATTAGTTATGTCATCAAATTTTCAAAGTTGAATGAACAAAAATCTATAAAAATTAGTTCAAGCGAAGAAAATCTCCTTTCGGAAATTTAAAATGCAGCTTCCAGTGTTATTTTAAATATTTAATTCTGGTATTAATGTGTTTCTATATTCTCATTACCGCACTAGTGCGGTAATGTAATCAAAAACGCACTAGTGCGGTAATATACGTCATTATGACACTAAAAATAGTGTCAAATCGTACCCGTTACATGACAGTTGTAGATAAATACTATTACGTAACGTGTGGTAAGAAGCATCTCCATCTCTATTACTCTATTACCAATGAAAGAAGCACATTAAAGAACTAACGTTTAATCATTATCATATATTGTTGATAATCGAAAGTCCATTTTTCAATTATAATCAATACATATATGTTGCTTTCGTTTATTTGGGCTTCAAGCACTTGTGCGTGACGCCTCAGTCGTCACGACTTTTGAGCAAATCGAACACGATTTTTTAGGATCCTCAAAACCACCTGACATGTGCCTATGCCAATGAATCTCCTGTGTTGTTAGAAGAACAGTTTTCAATTATAATGTTAATGTTTATAATGTTTTCTTTTAACGATGCTGGGGTTCTGAATAATCGTACATTGTCCTTTTTTCTTCTCTTTGGACATCCAACAACCGAACAAAACGACGGCATGATACTTAAATTTATCCACACAATCTTCATATAACGACAACATACAGATTGCAAAAAGTCTATTCGAGCCATGCGATTCACACAAGTGCGACAAGGAAAATATGAGAAAAACACTTGAAAGAGAGAAGAATAATTGTGCGCAGTCAGCTGTTGCCAAATGTATTTATCTGTAAAAGTTATTCCCAATTTTTGTCGGCAACAATGTTAAATACCAATAATTGTTAAATCGAAAGCAAAGTATAAATTTTATTTATTACAGATTGTAATTTGTCCATTTGTATTCTTGAACTATATAATTTTATTCTTATCTAATCTTGATCTCACTTATTTTTCAAAAGTCAATTATATCATCACCAACCTCGAATTTCTCCCAATAAATACGGCGTTAACCCGTATTAGAAGTTAAATGCAAAATAAGAAAATTATATTGCTTAGAAAGTACCAAACATTTTAAACTGGCAAGCTGGAACTGAAAACACGCCCAACGCTGACTTCGAACAATTATTATTCCATCTCTTTCAAGTAGTTCTGCTCATATTTTCCTTGTCGTACTTGTGTAAATCGTCTGGTTCGAATAGACTTTTCGCGATCTGTATAAACAAAGCGAAATTAAGGTCTTTAATGGTCAATACTTTGTGCAGCTATATTTCTAATATAAATATAATAGAATTTAATAAAAAAGTTAAACAAATATCAAATAGTCGAGTGTTTTATAAATTTTTGTAATCCTCTTGTAGATGAGAATCCAACAATAATGACGATTCTATTTAAAAAATTGGGTTGGGTCATAACGTCTACATACGAGCAAAAAGACGTTCCCTTTTATATACCTAGTTTTTGACGTGTTTTTTTTCCATAAAAGTGACACCTTGAGAATTACGCAATTCGGATAATTTTCATTGGAATGCTCTGTATAACGTATTCACTTACGTCAAACATTTTGTGTAAATATTATTATACAAACATATAATGTGATATTACAATATTTATTTCGCCAGCAATAATAATACTTTTTGAACATAAATTCATGCAATGGCAACGAGAAAGATTCTTGCTGAATATAATATAATTTTTATATTTTCTATTGATCCGCCTATGGATATATAATTTACTACATTATTAGTCAAAGAATTATGTTTATGGACTTGGTAAGTGATACTGTTGTCTCATATCACCGAATAATAATATAATTATTCGGTGCTCAAATACCGGGTGTCCCAAGTTTTCGTATACAGATCTCGCTTATTTGACAAGATAATTAATAAATAAAAAAACTGCATTGAATGGCATCGATGTAGCTTCCTAATGACTTTTAATGTTTTACATTTGAAAGCCCTGTGGTAGCTACCCCTCACATTTTATTTTCAAATGGCACCTCTTTTATATTGTCATTGAAAATTGCGTGTCATTATATTTGGAATACAACGATAGCACATACTTGGTATTTTTTTCAATTAATACTAACAAAAGCATCAATATTTCATGAAGTATGGATTTTAACTAAAATACATCTGATGAGATTTGGGGCATGTAAGGAATCATCTTTTTTGGCATGCTTCATGATAACAGACAAAAAAATCCGAGTCGAAGACGTGGATTTTTGCCCTGCACGAATGCATTTTGTCAAAAAAATATTACTTTGCATTGTTTTTTCGATTTTTTTTTTCACAGAAAAAATTAGATGCAAAATACTATTTCATGAGTGACAGATTATTCTGCATACATACACATAGGTCACAAAACATACTACCTATTATGCATGCATACATAATAAATACGTAGGTATACAGGGTGCGGCAGATAAACGGTCAGTTAGAAATATTTGGAGAACTAAAGGTATCTGAATTATGAAAGTTGGCATGAAGGGGTTTTGAATAATGAGCTATTCAATGAAAATATTGCCGTAACCATTCTACTTCCGGTTATACCGGAAGTCGCACATAACTTTGTAATTTTTAATGGAAGACCCTGTATATTTTTAAATTTTAGGAATATTTACGTTATTCTGAACATTTTTTGTTGATACTTCCCAACATCCCAACATCTAGCTAGAGCTTCAAAAGCTTCTGAGTGAGATGGTACTTGACCCACATCTCCAGTTTTAGTCCCTTCTACATTTTCTTTCTCGTTACATGCCTCGTTGCGCCGACAAAACATTTCAAAATCGGCAATTAAAGCCGAGATGAACGAATCCGGATATTCGGGATTCTACTGTATTCTCAAATAGACCCAGTGAAGACAGATCTGCATTTTGTTAGTTCTTCTTCCGCTTTCTGAGACCATTGAAAAAGAAATATGTGAAAGGATATCGCAGGGTGAAATTATATAGACACGTCAGAAAAATAAAAATTTATTGAACCATATAAGTAATGCATTGCATTTTGTAATTTTTAAAATATGTACGGATATTTTTTATAAATACCTTACAATATAATTTAGGAATATTAAAATCATTCGGAATCTTCAGAATCACTGTCTTGCTTTTTCTTCTTTTTTTCTTTGGATTTCTTTGTAGTTTTTGTTCGTTTCCTTACAGATTTAGGTATTGGTGGTGGGGGCATACCTCCATCTTCTCGCAATTCGAATACTGATTTTATTAGATCTTCAAGTTCAGTTGCGACAGGCTGGAAACAATGAATCTTTTCAATTAACATGTTTCTTTTAGAGATTTAAAAAACATCCACCAGAAGCAGCATTAGTTCATGTTATGATTTTCCATCTAATAAAAAGGAATCCCCGAAATATGATGTACTTGGAATTAAATTTGCTGAAGTTAAAGAGATCATCTTATTGGGGATAAAATGATGGCTTGAATGTTAAGTATCAAAACATTTTAAACATCTTAATTAAGGTGCGGACCTCCGCCCTGGTATATGTAGTTCATATAGTAATTTCAAAACCGCTACAATTGGAGGAGAATGTTCACAATTTGAAGTCCAGCCAAAGATTACAGAATAAAAATATAAGATGTTTCAATCGTTCGAATTTATCGCGTAAAGCACAGATGCCGCTGGTGACTTGGATGGTACAGTACGTCGCTACGTCCTTACTTACTACATTTAATTTGGCATATTATACGTCGCCCGTCGAGCGATGTTATTTTAGAGGTGTTTATTCGTGTTTTATATTTATGTTGTAGATTTTGTAAATTTATTAATTAATTCTTGAAATGAGCAAAAAGTCATTTATAAGCAAAGCTTATGAACACTAAATATTTTGTAATATTTGCTATTACAAAATTACGGATTTATTTTTATAATAAGGATATTATATAAACAAATACATTACGCAAGAAAACACAAAAACTCAATTTTATAGCAAACCAAAGGGGAATTGGTCAGTTCCTTTTGAACGAATTTACTAAATTTTCTTTTCATCATCCATGTAATCAATTTCCTTTCAAATATTATGCCAGTCTCTATACCAGAGTCCGTATATATTTTACTCTCAAATGTATATTGAAAGATTTAAAAAACAATAGATTAAATTTAACACATAAACCAAACTCCAAACTTAGTATTTTACAACATTTATAAAAATTTTTAATAAAGGTATCCTGCAGCTGCTTCTCTTTTCACTGTTTTAACCTGATCAATCCAAAAAATACGCGTTATTTAAAGATCAAAATTTAAGATTTAGTGGCCCTATTATTCTGGTGGCTAATGAGTATATTTAATTGAATTTGTGATAAATATCTGCTAGATTATCAATAAGTATCACAAAATTACTAAGATGCTGGATAAAAACTGTGAATTGATTCATTTTAAAAATTCAAGTTTATTTTTTACTAACCTTTTCAAATTCATATCCCGAACATTTTTCGAAATAATTAACATTTAAAAATAAACCTTTGTGATAAATAATCAATCCTATTAATTTAAATATATATTTCTCTAATTACCCCTGTATAGCTCAAAATAAAATAAGCTTTTCGAACTTATCTGGTATCTGCCGGTCTCGTTATTGACAACAAAAGCGAGTCGTAAACATAATTTATGAGAGCGGCGTCCGTTTGGGACAGCAGCTTGAATCAAACCGCCCTTGAGTGAAACATATTTTCTTTTTATTCTGTAATTTTTGGTCCTATTTATGCATTGACAATTTCTTTGTTACACTATTATCAATTATTACCTAACTGATCTTAAAAATTGAGAATTAAAACTATTTCGAATACCATTTGAAAGGGAAATAAACCTAGAGTTTGAACAAACTGCAAAAACATAAAATGTAGCATACAAAGAAAACAAACGGTCCTAAAAAATATCAGTAATGGATAACAATAAATTGTCTCACCTTCAAATCTGCTTTTCCGATTTGTTGTTTACTACAGTTCTGTATAATTGTTCTGAAGTTCGCGTATATTTCTTCGTCGTGTACCAAGTGTTTATAAACTGGAAAGTCTTCAATTAATCTTCTAAGTGCTTTGTCATTGTACTTTATCAAAGTTAAACAGTATGAAATGTGTCTATGTTGACGATTGTCTTCCGTATGTTGGAATTTTATACAGAATCTAGCGACGACGTTCTCCAAGTGTTTAGCGTTTTCCACCATATCAAACAATATCCTAAAAAATGTATGATTGTTATAATAATTAGATTTTGAGTCGGGAACGAAAATAAGTCTCAAAAAAGCACCCTAACCTACTCTGTATATTTACATTAATTAAAACCATTATAAATTGAAATAACTTCATTATTAATCTCAACGGAGCTCAAAATTCACCTTCTGTCAAAAAACGCTGTTTATGTTATTTTAGTACGCACCTAAACATACTCAGACACGCTGCTAAATATTTAAAACGTTACTAGAGTTATCATGATGTTTAATACGTCTATGTTTAGGTTATTTGTCATTTTCCAAGTAGTATAGTCTTATTAGCCACTAACATTGACTATGAATAAGGCTATTATTTTTCTAACAATTTTGCTCCTTGCTGCTTTTTAGAAAAATTAGTTTTTATTAAGATACGGCTTTTCCATTATCCTATTAAATATCATATTAGAAAACAGTTCTTGTTAACATGAATACAATTGAACATTGGCATCAACAATAATTTTTTGCCTACCTTACCGGAAAACAAATCATATGAATACCAAAAACAGGGCGGAAAGTATTTTTTTAGTAGCCCAAGGGCGGACAATTCATAACGCCACGATTTTTAAACTTTTTCACCATCTGTCACTAGGCGACTTTGACGTTTCACGTGAATTTTTTAATTAAACGTCAGTGAATGTCAAAGTTTTTGTAATATTTTCCTATTTTTCGGTTTATTCGGTAGTCGGAAAACAATTGTGTATCACACTTGCCGGAAACGCTTTAGCAGCCTAGGACTTAAGCGCCTATTCTGTAATATTTCGTTTAGCAAAGGTTTCGTTTACAAACGATTGGAAGCGTGAACGAAAAATTTTGAAACGTTATTCTATATCTTTTTCGTTGACCACTTTCTGATGATAACGAAATTTGGACGTTTTCAAATGGGTAGTAGAGCAAAATATCACAGAGTTGTCAGATTTTTTAATTACATTATAATCAAATGATGAAGATCATATGATATTTAAAATACTGCACAAACCTATAAATGTAAATAATAAAGCACTGCGAAAGTTTTTTACGTTTTTCATGTCAATATTTTCACCAAATTTGAAATATTTCGCAATGTGACAACGTTGTTCAACTTTCAACTGCAATTTGAGGTTATGGCTCTTTGTTATGGTTAGATAAAGGATTGACGTTTATATGTCAATGAGCTGAGGTTATGAATATCTTATTTAAAAATATGTAATAGTCTAAGATCTGAACCTAGGTCAACCTTCACCGAGCTGATAATAGAATGAAACATATTTTATCATGAACTTAGTATATTAGAAAATATGTTAAAGATGGGTTGCCTAAAAGAATCCTGGACAGACTATTTTTAATCATTTTTTGATAAATGATTTTCAATGAAATATTACATCAAAATAATTAGAAAATTTTGCGAGGCAAGTGTGCTGTGTAATAATGTTAGAGCTACTGACGGGACTCTCAAGGTGGCGTCACCGGTGCAAATAGGGGGCGCCACGGGTCAGTTTCCCATCTATAAGTAGGTTATCAGCTATAATATACCAAGTACATCGATAAATTTTAATAATTTTGCCATAACCTTCCTCAAGCATGTTGCTTTGAGGTAACAACCTTCCACCATCTATGACAAAATTATTGCAAATGATCAATGTTCTTGGTATATTATATCTGATAACCTACTTATAGATGGGAAACTGACCCGTGGCGCCCTCTATTTGTACCGGTGACGCCACCTTGAGAGTCCCGTCAGTAGCTTTAACATTATTACACAGTACACTTACCGCGCAAAATTTTCTAATTATTTTGATGTTGAAATATTTTATTAAAAATCATTTTTAAAAAATAATTAAAAATAGTCTGTCCAGAATTCTTTTAGCCAACCTATCTTTAATATACAGGGTGTTTCTTAAGTAATCTAAAATATTATATGGGGCGCTTCGTTACTCAATTTTAAGACGAAAAGTTCATATAAACATGTGTGATAGGTGTTGTCGTTCAGGAGATACAGGGTGTTGTACGTGAAATTAATTTTTCTTGGTGACGCTACTGATTTATATTTTTTTATTATTTTATTACAAGCAACATGTGTTAAACATAAAGAAAAAATAATACATTTCAGAGCAAATGTTCAAAATGTCCACCTCCAGCTAAAATGCAAGCATCCGCTCGATGTCTAATGGATTGTCGAATACGTTCGAAGATACCAGGATTGTTACGAATAACATTACAGCCGTCTATGATACGATTTTGAAGATCTTGTACGTTTAATATCAGTGTTGTGTAAACAAGCGATTTCAAATATCCCCACATACAAAAATCCAGAGGATTGTGTCCAGGTGATCTAGGGGGCCACGGGTGTGGAGATCCTCGTCCGATCCAATGGTTTGAAAAAACATTATTTAAAAACTAGCGTACAATCACTGAAAAATGTGGAGGAGCTCCGTCATGCATGAACCACATGCGCCTTCTAATAATAATAGGTACATCTTCCAAAAGAAGTGGAAGTTCATTTTCTAGAAAATGTTGGTATGTCTCACCGGTTAACCGTACAGGAAGGAAAAATGGTCCAATTAAATAATCATCGAAGATGCCAAGCCAAACATTGACCGAAAATGTTTGTTGAAATCGTTTTACACTTATGGTATGTGGATTTACATCTGCCCATATGTGGTCATTATGAAAATTCATAATCCATGTCTAGAAAAGTTGGCTTCATCCTTAAATAGAATAGTGGCAACAAAATTCGGATTGTTCGAGATTTCACGTAAAATCCATTGACAATACTGTATGCGTAATGGATAGTCAGTAGGTAACAAATGTTGAACACGTTGAACGTGATATGGATACAATAAATTATCTTTTAGAATATTCCAAACAGTTTTGTTACTAACATTTACTTCATCTGCAACTTTTCTTGTACTCGTTTCTGGATGTTGGTCAATAATTTGAAGAATCTGGTTTTCCAATTGGGGATTTCTCACAGTTCTGGGTCGTCCAATAATATTCTTCGATTTAGCAAAAGTTCCAGTTTCTTGTAAACGAATATGTAACTTAATAAACGTATCTGAACATGGTAAACGATTATTTGGATAACGCTGGGCATACGTACGTCTAGCTTCTAAGGCATTACCATTCGCTAATCCGTACAAAAAATGCATATTAGCCATTTCAACATTAGTAAACACTGGCATAGTTATTAACTGAACACAGAGTCAATCAAATAAAAATGTACGATTTTTGCGTTGGTTTTCAAATTTGACACTTGTCAACGTTGCTACAAAGGCCACTTAGAATAAGCATGTTTTTGCGTATTACTTCTAAAAACCAGTAGCGTCACCGGGAAAAATTAATATCACGTACAATCAGAACTGACTTATTACAATAAATTCAACACCCTGTATCTCATAAACGACAACACCTATCACACATGTTTATATGAACTTTTCGTCTTAAAATTGAGTAGCGAAGCGCCCCATATAATATTTTAGATTACTTAAGAAACACCCTGTATTTTCTAATATACTAAGTTCATGATAAAATATGTTTCATTCTATTATCAGCTCGGTGAAGGTCGACCTAGGTTCGGATCTTCTACTATAAGAAAAGAAGAAATGATCAAACAAAACAACTAGAAGTCAATACGAAATATACTTAAGCATTATAGAAAATAACATGTTATTTAGAGAAAACAAATATTCGGCAGATTAATCAATTTCATCTTTAACAATTTCCATAATTTTCACCGAAATAATTAATTTTATCACAAAAATTGACACATTTTTATATCCAAAGTGACGTTTCTGGCTGTCGTTCATAAACGGCGATTTCTAACGAGAGATTCGTTGGCATTTTGGATACAGAATAACATTTATCGTTCGTAAACGATATTCGTTCATCAACGATACATACTTACAGAATAGACACTTATGCTGCTAAAGCTCATTTTCCGCTGTTGTGAAACAATCTAATATTTTATCATCATATTTTTCCCATTTAAATTTTGCAATATCTGACGGATTTTGATAAAATAATATGAGGAGAACCGAAACAGCGGTACATGGCGACACCACGACTCAACTACACATCGATAAAGAAACTTCATTTATTTATTAACGAATTTGAATACTCACTTCATTGTATTGTTTAGTCCGGCATCGTCCATATCGGTTTCGATAAAGTGGGAGAATATATCAGGAAGGGCGTTGTAGAGGTTGTTTTCCTTGTGTGATAATTTCAGGAAAAACGTTTTACACATCGACTGCAATTGTGCATCTTGGTTCGCTAAACAAGAAGCCATTTTTGGAATGTGGCTATGAGCTCGTATCATGTCTCCCAAAATTAACCTGGATAATATGAAGAACGAAGAACGACGTACTTCGGGAAGAGGATCATTGAGCCTGAAAAATTATACAACGTTAAAGTAAAGATTAAATTTCCTGAAATTTATTATTTCTTTAGCCGTAATGGTCAATTTTTTTGGTTGGTGATATCTTGTCATCGCATAACAGTTCCGATAAGCTAATTAGATTTCAAAGAAATTCGTTAAGGAATTAAGCAACCAAGAAGGGATGGGATCGAAAAACCATTACCAGACTTGGAAATAATGCCATTCAACGGTACACAGACGGCTCAAGTGCAATAGAAGGAACTGGGATAGGAGTGTTTGGGCCAGGAACCGAGCACTCTGAAAGCTTGGGAAAAACTCAAGTTACATGCGGAAATTCATGACATAAGAAAGTGTGCCTTGTTCAATATTAATAAAATATATAGAAGGCAAAGGACTATCATAATGTCAGATAGTCAAGCAGCCATTAAAGCACTGAGTTCTCGTGTAATCAGTTCCAAAATGGTATGGGAATGCCTAGGCGAGAACAATGTAGTGATCTAATGTGGATTTCAGGACACACAGGAATAGAAGGAAATTAAATAGCAGTTGAACTAGCGAAGTGGGTGACTGAAACACATTTTTGGGGGCTGGAATCTCTTTGCGGAATCAGTTCAGGTCCGTACTGCTGAAAGACAACAACTTCGTACCAACCACCCGGCAAACTACAACTCAGAAATAAGGTTTTCTGAAAAAAATAGACCATAATTTACTTTAACAAAACTAAAACATCCTGCGCAAAAGAAAAACATTTCTTTGGAAGAACTTGAAGAAGCTTGCGAGGAATTCAAAAATTTATACGGTCTTAAAAATATCAAAAATAAGATCAAGAGCCAAAAGTTGGGAGGTAAAACCAGAATCGATCAAACTGAGTGTGAGGCTTTGAAAATCCTTGTTACTGTACCTTGTATGACTTATTTGAAAGGTCATTTAGTAGCCTTAGGAAAATCAAAACCTGGTTGAGGAGCACCATGTCTGTAGCTCTACTCGACGTCCTCACATTGATGAGTGTAGGTACACCGACCACACATTTTCAAAAACTTAAACGATTTCCTTAAGGGGAATCTATCGGCAGCGATTTGACAAAATATCGAAGTATTTTTGGCAAAGAATTTTGAAGTAATGGATGTATTGAAAATTAAGAAAAAAATATATCATGTAGATTAATGTTGAACTTAAGAGTTCTCATTGAATAAAAACTTTGAAATGCTAACCAAATTTTGTTGAAAAAAATATGAAAAATACACATATTAAGCAAAGTTTAAGCCCTTGTAAAGAATTAAATATGGATTGAATGGAAAAACTAATTTATAATGGGGTCTAATTTGAAGCTTTATGAATACTATATAAAAATCTCAGAATCCTCAAATTACTTATGACCGTACAATTCCTTATTGAAATTCGGTTGCTACCACTAAAATATCGGATAAACATCCATCTCTCGCTTTTCTATCCTTCTATGACTGACATTGTCTCTCTGCTTCGGAAGTCGCGTGCCGTTCCATTGTTGATACAACGCTCGCCGGTCTCCCAGTTCAGTACTGACGAAGCTTATAGAGTAGCACGTGAACCAAAATCCGCTTGGACCGCTTGGCTACCTACATGTTGCGGAGCTTTCATATTTCTAATAAAATTTTCGTTATGTGAACTTAAACGTGAGGACGTAGGGAAACAAAAAAATAAACAAAGCATAATTGTGCAAGGTCGAATTTGGTAGATGCCCCTTAACAAAGTGACTAACGAATTCGCAAAGAACCCTAGACGACTATGTTTCAATTGATTTTCTATATTATAGATAGTTTGTTAGTTTTTTGATTTAAACTTGTTTTTTGTTTCTTCAGTTCTTTTATGGTGCTTTGTGCTTTTATAATCAAAGACTACAACCTGTTGACATCAAATGAATACATAAGTCAAAGCTTTAACAGGGATCCTAACGGGACATTGTCACCTGAAAAAGGTCACAATAATAGAGGAAGAAGAATGTAGATTTTGTTCCATGGAAGAATAAACCTCCATCCACATACTTGCGAAATGCACAGCAATTCAGAATCTTAGGGTACCTACAGCATCTAGGAGATTACTGGATAGAAAATATGAAAGTAATATGCTTACCGTAGGAAAAGTCTGTCAGTCCAAGGTTCAATAATATTCGGGAATCTTGTAAGTAAGTCCGACAAGTGGATTAATATATTTTCTTTGACGCCTGGGTAAGTGGTTTTCTCAAAAATTGTAAACATAAGTCTTATTTGTTTCTGACAAAAGTCACTCGAGACTAACATATACCTGTAAACAAAGGAAAACTTAATTGTCAGCAAAAAATGTTTGAATTATTTTCAAATTTTTTCTTTATATTCTTATAAGCACTTAACAGAGAGAATTGTCAAAAATAACGCCTCGTTCAAAATATAACGGTGCGGAGTGATCTGAATACGGGTGTTAAGTTTTATTGTTGCCGAAATAGTATCTATCGAAAATAAGTATTTGTATAATATACACACGTGAATAATAAATCTGAGAAGAATATGAGCTATCATGTTGAAGTTGGCAACGTACCTGGCTAATGCTGTTACACCAGCAAACTGCAACTCTTCCGTTTCATAAATATCGGGTCGTTCGCAAATTCGCACAATTATCGGAGCAATTTTCGCTAAAAATCCGTTACCAGTAACAATATTCCTTTCAAGAATATTAAGGATAAAATCTGCATCCATATCCTCGGCCTGAGCACCTTCTAGTATAGTATCATCTTCTGTCTAAAATATTAAAATAGTATGTTGTTAAAATAGTGTTAAATGAGATTTATCTTTTGTGTGTGGACGTTTTTGAATAGAAGTATATTTTTTCCAAACCATATTTGGTAAATCCACAGAAAAACCCACTCACACAGAAGTTTTTATTATCTGTATCTGTAGAGTGGGGAGGGTGAGTGTGTAGGCTCACAGCACTTAGGCCACATGTGACCCATTGTACATCCTCCCGAGGAGTTGTCCTCCTAGGTCATTGTCCATCCTGTCCTTCTCAGGAAGGTGGACAGGTCACTAGGAGACATCTCCTTTTTATTAAAAACAACGAATAATTTTTGGATAAGTAGTTAGGATAATTTCTGAGTGTTATGCAGGAGGGATATATGAAACGGCTATTGAGATGGGGGATCTTTAATATTGACTAGGGTCGAAGACTTTTATTCATTTCCCCTAAGAAACAGTTTCTGTGTTGAAATATACATCCTGGAATACCCAATTCCTGGAATGCAGAGTTTTCTGGGATAAGTTCCTGAAAGAACAACTCCCTGAAGAAAATTTTCCTGGATTCAGTTTCTGGACTATAAGTTAGAGAAATCTTCAATAAGGAAAGTGATTTGTTGAATTTGTAAGGCTCCACCAGCATTTGCAAT
>CAJUYI010000092.1:51035-73403 GCA_910591695.1 Galerucella pusilla
GTTAATAATTATGTCATGTTTTGAGTTGTAGTTTTGGATAGCACAGTAATAAATATTGCTTCGTTTATATAATAGTATATTGTATAATTAGTGGGAAAAGCATAATATTTCCAAACGACTGTTATGACAAAAGTAAAATAATTTTTCTCCGATCGAATATATTGACGAATCACCTAAAAATAAAATAGAACTGGCTAATAAAATATTCAACACCCCTGCCTCGACTTCAAATGAAAATATCTTCTGTATGTTCCTTGTGGTATATTATTCATTCTTTTTTTAATTTCTTGGGAAATTAAACCACAATATTTTTGAATTCTTTATTTCAACGTTTCGGTAGCGTTCCAGCTACCGTTGTCAAGAAAAAATGAGTAGAAATTAATTTTTTTATCCCTAACTGACACAACAGAAAAAATTTGACAACGGTAGCTGGAACGCTACCGAAACGTTGAAATAAAGAATTCAAAAATATTGTGGTTTAATTTCCCAAGAAATTCAAATGAAAATGATCGAAACGAGATAAAAGCCATGTAGCTTCAAGGTATATAAATTCTCGTTGCCCTCAAGTACAATTTACAAATTGTACAAACTGTACAATAAATGTAACAACAATTAATTTGTGTTCAAAAATATCATTATAAATTATACGTTTCCTTTATTTCATTTATAACAACTTTATCAATATAAAAATTAAAACCATACTTTGTTTGATTTTATTGTAATAATCCATTTGTAACATTACCGCACTGTTATTTTCTAATTGCTTAGCAACTGCCCACTATTCTGGAATGTTGAGCTTTGCGCATAGAAAACAGGTCGAAATAGTGTCACTTTTCCCACGATCGGAGAAAATAGTATATTACACACCGAGGTGGGAAGAGTTTCATTACTATCGAGAGATTAGAGCTATTAACTCGAGACAGGAATGAAACTTCCTACCGAGGTTTGTATACTATTTTATTTACAACCATCATATCCCGATCAAAATTAATAAATCTTTGTTTCGTTCTGAACACATCTAAAATATTACATTTGACAACTACTGTCACCAATATAAATAAATAATTTATTGCTTCAAGTGCTATAAATGGACACCGAATAATAATTGATGGAAAAAGTATAAACATATGTGCTTAGAGAAAATATCGCCTTTCGAAGAAAGTTGTAAGCAACCTTTGTGATAATATTAGGTTTTCTTAATTGAGGTTGAAGCATTTTTAGTTACAGTTTCAGTTTAGTCCTCACACAGGAAAGATCTGTTTTTCAAGATAAATTCTGCGTCCGTGGGTGTGTTCTGGTCGATAAGTGTTTCGAATTTTTACAGTTATTTAAAGTTTAAGTATAAAAAAAATGCCGAGATCTTGTTGTGTAGAGGGATGTAATAGCAGACAAGGACCGGGGGGGAGAATATGTTTTCGTTGTCCGAGAGATGAAATAAGGTAATAAACGTGTTTATTTTTTTACGTAGCCTTTTGCTCTATTTATGCGATAGGTCTTTTATTCACTAACATTTCAAAAAAGTACCCAATATTTATGAATTCTGCATCTTTACAGATGCCAAAGATGGAAAGACGTTTTAAGGTTTGTTGGAACGCAAAAATATGCTAACCTCACCGTGGACCAGTGTAATGACAGATTGGCAGTATGCGATTTACATTATTTACACTACAAATAATGATTTTCTAGAAAATAGTGTCAGACCTCGTCTAAAACATAATGCAATTCCCTCTTTAAGCCTGGGATATCAAACAAATATGGAGGCCTGCATACAAACCGAATGCATAACCCTAGAAGATGCATGTGTTCAAACAGATTATGACGTTGATCATGAAAAGTGTAACGATGGATCTTCCCAAACTGATGCATCTAGATCAAATAGCAGATCTACAAAAACAGCAACCATACTTTCAGCAAACACTCCGAGAAAAACCAAACTAAAGGAAGGAATAAGGAGTTTGAAAAGAGCCTCAAGCAGCGCATCAGAGTCGAAGGCTCCAAAATGTCAGAGGCAGCTGGAGACAAATATTACGATTGAAGATGTGCATAGGTTTTTAGAAGATAAATATCCATCAAAGTCATGCCAACTTATTAAAAATCAATTATATCTTTTAAATAAATTCCCAAAAGGTTGTAGGTATTCCGAAAAATATAAGCGTCAACTTTTTGGGGCCTAAGGCTTACAAACAATTTTCAAGTTTGTATAGATTGCCTTCAAAAAGTACACTAAACCGGTATATTAGAAAATGGATAGTGAATCCTGGATTCAACGATTTTATTTTTGACTTACTTAACTTTCGAACCAAATTTCTAACAGAAATGGAAAAAGATTGTGTAATATGCCTTGACGAAATCTCCATAAAATCTAATTTTTTTACGACATAAGCAAAGACAAAATTGTTGGATTCCAGGAGGGTTATTCACACAGTACGAAAATTGCAAGTTCTGCCTTGGTAGTGATGGCGCGGGGAATTGCCTCTAGCTGGAAACAGCCTATTGGGTATTTTTTTTATAATTCAGCATCTCCTTCAGAAGAGGTGAAGGAAATTTTATTTCAGAGCGTTAGGAAATTAAATTCAATCGGCTTTAACGTAATGGGAGTTGTTTCAGATCAAGGCAGTAACTTTCGTAAATTAGTGAATAAAATTTTGGAATTAACCCCGGATAATATATATTTTACTGTTGATAATTTAAAACTCGTCTATTTGTTTGATGCACCACACTTTCTAAAATCTGTCCGAAATAACTTTTTCTCGTACGATTTCCGTTTACCAGAAGGTTTAATCAAGAAATGTTATTTGTATTTTTTTATCAATTTGACAAGAAAAAGGCTAGCAGGATGTGTCCTAAGTTAACCGATGAACACTTATCTCCCAGTAGCTTTCAGAAAATGAAAGTCAAATATGCCTCGCAAGTATTTAGTCACTTTGTGGCAGCAGCTTTGCACGTATATATAGATTTCAAATTATTACCACCAGAGGCTAGATTAACAGCAAATTTTGTACAAAAGATCAATGATTTATTTGATTTGTTAAATTCGTCCAACTTACAAAATTTTAACGTTTTTAAAGGGACAGAAAAACAAATGCAATTTTTAGAGGAAATTACTGTCATGCTTGATAACTTGAAGGTTGTAAAAATTGTAAAATCAAAACAAAAAGATGGAAGACATTTTTGTAGAAAAATGTTTCAACGGTACAATGCATTTTATATACGGCCTAAAATTAACGATTAGTTCAATTAAAGCTTTGTGGGATATCTTGAAATCAAAAAACTATTCTTTTCTAATGACACGGAACCTAAACCAAGATTGTTTAGAGAATTTTTTCGGACAGATTAGAAATTGTGGAGGTAACTGTAGAAATCCCACGCCGATACAGTTTTGTAGAGCCTTTAAAAAATTATTCACATTGAGATGCATAAATGAAGGGAGTGCAAATTGTATGGATGACGTGAATGTTGTATTATTAAATGTAACGCCTGACGCGATAGAGACTTGCCAGAAAATTAATTTCCCTGAAGAAGCAAGAAATAATTCACTTAAAATATACTAGCACCGATGGTAACGCTCTGATTTATATTTATACCGTCTATTTGTTGAAAAAATGTTTGCTACAGCACTCATGTGACACATGTAGAGAATACAATGGAAAAAAATCTTTCCAAAAGCAAGAAACTATTTTTTTTGAAGCAAAGTCGTATTCTAATTCAAAAGAATCGGGCGGCTTAAATGTACCTCCCCTAAATGTGGTTGAATATATCAAAAAATTGGAGGAAATATTCATTGAAAATTTCAATAAATTGGCTTCGTATAGATATATCGGAGCAAAATTGAAAAATTTGTTTAAAACAATACCTTTCACACATCCTTGATTATTTTTTGTCTCTTTACACCAGAGTAAGAATATATTTTACTGTAAAATTTGCAAACCGAGACATTAAAAATCAAATTCGAAGTAAGCAGCATTCAAAACTGAACATAAAATTAAAAATATTGCAAAATTTATGATTCTGCACGAATATTGTTGAAAATAATTTATGTTGGTATACACGTTTTTCTTATTTTTATTTATATATTTGATATTACTTATGTATTCATTTATTTTTTATTGGTATCACTTTAGTTAAAACGAGATCTTTTTTATTAAAAATGTTTGTATTGAATATCCAGTTGATATTTAGGTGTATTATTGTCCATATTCCTCAATATTAGCTAACTAATTTTAATAACATTCATTCATTTTTTTTTAATTTCTTGGGAAATTAAACCACAATATTTTTGAATTCTTTATTTCAACGTTTCGGTAGCGTTCCAGATACCGTTGTCAAGAGAAAATAAGTTGGAATGTCATAAAATGAAGTGTTTCATTTCACATTTTGCCACAGATATGATCTACTATGAATGGACCTTAATAAAAATTGGATAACAAAATTTTGCATTCTTAAACTTCAAAATAATTTTTGATTGTCTAGTTGTCAAATTTTTTCTGTTGTGTCAGTTAGGGATAAAAAAATTAATTTCTACTTATTTTCTCTTGACAACGGTAGCTGGAACGCTACCGAAACGTTGAAATAAAGAATTCAAAAATATTGTGGTTTAATTTCCCAAGAAATTAAAAAAAAAGAATGAATAATATACCACAAGGAACATACAGAAGATACTTAAACATTCATTCAAATATATGTTGACCAGACCTTGTACAATATACTTTTTATTGTGCATGTCACAATTTTTACGAGAAAACCTCGTATTCGTACACTAACATTGTGCTCTCTAACAGATAATTTATTGTCGCCGGCTAGCCTTTATCTACACCACATTCAAGAAAAAAAGCCGAGTGACCCTTCTTGTTCAATATATATTCGGTGCTATCACATTATTTTAGAGGGCGGGAAGTAGAGGTGTAGGAGGAGGAGAGGAGAGGAGGAGTAGAGGTGATGACACTTTCTAACCTTCAATGACGTTAATAATGACAGCATTGCATAAAGAGTTGTGGAAAAATAAACTTACTTTGGTCAAGTTAACATGTGACTGAGTTCTTAGCTCACATCAGTAATGTGCGCGTTCTTTTTTATTTACTGACTTCGAAGTGAGGTGAACCTTTTCCTCCCCATTCGCTGATGCTGCATATGATATGCGGGGGTATTAATTAGACTTGAGTCGAAAATAAAGCGGAGGGTCTGACGGATTTATTTGTATGAGTTTTAAACAATATAATCTAATTTTCTTTGGTTTTGAGAAAATGTTATGGAAAGAATTACTTCATTAGATGCTGATACTAATATTTCTTATATCGTCGGAATATCCCGCATTTCAATTAACTGTGTCGTTCTTTTTGGTGCTTACTCACAGCGCTTTATCTCAGATCACATTAACTGAAGTAGCTGAGATCTCAGTCAAAAAGGACGAACGTTATATTATACTTACTGCAGTAACTGTAATATTTAATGAAGAAGCTTCGGAAGCTGTCGTAGCCGTCAAAGATTTTTTGTTTTTCCTCCGCTTATCGGGTTTTTGAACTTTAGTTGTAACTTTCTTCTGCTTTTTTCGGTCATCTCGAATGTTTTGTCGTCTTTTCAATTCTTTGTAAACGGTATCATCCATGTATTCCAATTGCTTGAGAGCTACATAACCACAAATCTGACAAATCCTGATAAGAGCATATTGTGGTACTTCAACATCAGGATTTTCGGATAATTTTTTAGATAGTTTCGGAATTATATTCTGTAAAACTTGTTCTACAAATGTTTCCGGTTTGGAGCTTAACTAGAACGAAAGTATGTATTAAATAATTGAAAATATAATTAATAATCCACCAGATGTAAAAATACAGACGTTAAATTTCGACTGGGTATTATACCGGGTGGACAAATAAGCGAGGTGGCGAATTGGTGGATGGAAGGGCCAGACAAGGCTAATGAATGCATTTCATTGAACCGGAAGTGGGCGGCACAAAAATATCTAGAATGGTGGGTAATCTCACCAAGACAGAGACAGAAGAAACAATTCATTAGAGGACGCCAACTTTTACGGCAGATAGGGAAACGAAAAGTATGTTAACAGCTGTGTTCGTTATTTGCGTCTTCAAAAATAATAGAATTTTTAAACAAAATATTATTAAGTGACCCGAACCAGCTTACAGGAACGGATTGAAGCTACGAGACACTGAGCAATTTTGTAGAGCTTTCAATCCCGAGTAAATTCCACTCTAGAACAATCAAATTAGGCTAAGATATGGATATTTGAAAAAAATCTTCAAAATTTACGTTCATTTTAAAAGGGAAATATTTTAATGTTTTTGGCGAATACTTAGAGTTAATATTAAGAGCTCAAATTTTCAGGGGATTCTTTTTTGGATAATTCTAACTAGATTTTAAGTCGGAAGCGAAAATAAAAAAATAAGTCCCGAAAAAAACATCGTACTATGGAACAAGATTAAGGTACATTTCCATCATCTACGCAATACTACAATATTTCAACATTTATTAGTATTTTTCAGGCCACAATTTGGTTCAAAATAATTCGTTAATAATTTTGAAAATTGTTTGGTGCTTGGTTTTCTGAATGATTCGCGATGAATATATCCGACAGAAAAAAGTATAGACTTAGGGTTTGCACCGTCTTTTTAAGCCTTTAATGGGCTATAATAATAATTGGTTTTTGAGAAAAATAATAAAATTTATAATTGGAAAAAATACCATTTAGCGATCGTAGTAGCAGCCACAGATACTTCGCTTCTAGCACTTATGATAGGGCAAAAAACCTCTATTAAAAGGAACAGTTCGATTTTTTGCAAAATGGGATTCTAGAGGTATTGCGTATTTCCGAAAAAAATGTTTTTCTTACCCTTTGAAGAATTGGAGGAAAAATTGCTTAACTAAAGTTACCTAGACGATACAAGATTTATTTTTAAGCATTTTCAGTATACTTTAGTTAGGCAAATATTAGCGAAAACTTTATTTTCATTCTTTAATGTAGTGTTAGCGGACATTTTACTTTTACAAACTCGGAAATATTGTTCAATAATTTTTCTTGGCTAAATTAATTTCAATAATTTTTACCGAAAAGTCCTAAGTTCAGTGGTTTCCCGAAATACAGCCGCTTGCCTCGCTTAATTGGTCAACTGGTATAATTCCGAAAAAGATATTTGAGAAGAATCGTAGATTTAACATCTACAAAGCATCCACTAGCTATTGCAAGTTGCAAGTATGCATTTTACTCGTCTTAGGGCCGGTTTTACAATAGTGGTATAAACTAAGAGTAAGCCTGCTCTCGGTATGAGATGTATTCCAGCGTTTTACAAAGCAGGTATAAGTTTAACCATGGAGTAGGATACTCGGAAAGTCTAGAATAAGCTATACCGTCGCCGAACAGACATATATGTCGGTTACTCTACGAATAACCTCAAAAAGTGACATAAACGCAGGTTGTTTACACTAGTTCAACATTTGGATTTGGAGGCATAGACTTTTATTTTCATTTGTAGTGAATGTACCAATAAATTATGTCTGTTAAAAGCGAAAAACGAACGCGTTGTAGCTAGCGAGTAGATAATTCTTCTCTGATTTGCTCTTTCTAACCTAAATCTGGCCACAAACCTATTGTCATGTAAAGGCGGCGCCAGACATGCGGCATTCGGCGAATACCGAGCGACTGCTCGCCAAGTAGCAAGTAGTTGAGTTACTCGGCAAGGTGTGCGCCAAATGACAAGCACCTAAACCAGATATTCGCCATTCGTTGGATGCGAATTCAGAGCGTTATACGGCAAATATTCGTTTCCTTTGATTTTGCTTCGAAAGACCGACACACAACGGGAACTACGCGAGCACTGCACAAATACTAAAATTGGTCATCGGCAAGTAGCGATCAACCCGTCCACAAACTCGCTACTTGGCGAGCAGTCGCTCGGTATTCGCCGAATGCCGCATGTCTGGTGCCGCCTTAAGGTTTCGAAATAATTGGTCCTATTATAACGAATTATTAAAACATTGATAATTTGGAAATATGACATAATAGTTATCTTTCACGTATAGTTTTTGGCTTTCTTCTTAGCGGAACCATATCTTCTTCATCGGAAGATTCAAGTATTGGAAGATCATTCTAATCCATTTTAAAATAATAAATAGACTATCTTACGACAACAAAAATTATCAATAATAAAAAATCAGCTAAAATCCAATAACACTTTTCGTCAAGTTTCAAGGTTAATGAAGAAAAACATCACATATGACAGGACTGACAGGAGATATCAATTTATATGAACTTCTTTCACGTTACTCCAAGAATTGCTCTACCGGTGTAAAAAAGCATCGTAAAACCAACTAGTTTTATACTAGGTATAAATTCTGGTATAACTTTACTCCCAGAATAACTATACTGTTATTTATACCTACTATAAATCTCTCTTGTAAAACCGGCCCTCAGTCGACTATACAACTCACCTTATAAACGAAATCCAGTCCAGAATATAAAGCTTCGTGATAAAATGGTGATGCTTTAAAAAATAAGTTGCCCAAAATTCTGGCTAGTGCAACGAAGCAATCTTCATCGGGTTTGATTTTAAAATTAAAGTTCGGGCTGTTCACATCGACTTTGTCGTAAGCTACAGCTAAAAATCTACAGCAGACGGCAAGAAACTGTAGATTGTTTTTGCCCCTTAAAAGGAAAAAATTTAAAATATATTACTAAGGCCCGCCTTACAGCAATTCTACTTGTAATATATTGTAGCAACACTTTGACCTTGGAAGGTCTTGCTTACAACTATTGATAATCGTTTTACACTTAATATGCAATTTTCATCAGATGCTTATATTAGATGCTTATATTGTTGAAAAACTAACTTTGTATTTAAATTATTGATATATATCACAGTCAACTATTGTTTTGTTGGTGACAAAAAAATTACCAACTTCTCCCCCAAAACTGCATGCAACCTGCACTACAAATCGAACCAAATCGATTTGAGAAAAGAGCTTAAAATGGCAGAATACTTGCCAAATTGTTCTCTACTGCGCATGCTCTGCGAACTATAAAGCGGGCTTAGAAACTTGTATATATAGCCAAGCCAAAGACAGACAAAAGTCTCACTGCTTAGGCTACCACCAAAGAATATTAAAGGTATCCAGGTATACATTGCAGACTGTACAGGAGAGCTACTAAGGCAAGAGTTTGCGATTGCCATATTCTCCGATAGTCAAAGCGCTATCAAAGCAATCAGCTCGATGCAGATAAACTCCAAACTTTGGGACTACTTGGAAACCCTAGAGAGATACCAGGCCACTGAGATCACAAGTGCCATGAAGAGGAAGACTCACTGGTCCAAGAAGAAGTGTACCGAATGTACTGCAAAAAATAAATAGCAGTACTTTGATAAAAAAGCAGTCCCAAAAATCTACAAGGTGCCTGGAATTGGACAATTGCCAAAACTTACAGAATGAGCAAACAACCAGAATCCAGGTAAACTCAACAAATACATACACAACTTGTGATTGGCAGATACAAACATATATGCAGGTTTTGCCAAGAAGCAGCACACATACTGCAAAGGCCTGACAAGGATATTTTTTTTGACGATAGGGGAGAAAAAGCCACAACCCTTCTAATATAAGAAGAGTCTTAGGTTTGGCTTATATAGTCAAGGAATGAGTATAGATGGGAGGAGCTCTAGTATAACATGAAGGCAAATACAATAGATCTGCAAAGGTCGGGGTGGAGTGGCATATAAATCCCATATTAATGCTATTAAAGCAAAATATAGTAAATTGTATCACAGGGGCAGAAAATGAGCTTTAGCAGCTCGAGATTATTAGATGCTTAAGTGTTTCCTGTATGTGCGACACACTGCTGTTTTCCACCAATCGAATAAACCATAATATAGGAAAATATAACAAAAAGCTTTGGTACATTTGGTTATATTTTACAATTGTTGGCACGTGCTGGTTTTTTAAGGAGTTTAAATCGTTTACAAACGAAAAATTTTAAAGAACAGTGATCTCAATTATTATTTTACGAATTATCTGATACAACTGATTGATTGAAATAATATTAATAGTGAAGACATATATTGTAAATTGTTTTACCTTTCGTCAAAAGCTATGCTACTCATCAAATTAAGATTTTTCGTAATGATAGTTTTTCTTCCCATCGCAGCCATCTTTAATAGAATCACAGCTGCTATTTCATCTTCAACAACAGTACTGACACGTTGAGTTACTATCTGCCACAGCATATCAATGACGCTATTGTCTAAAGTACCTTTTGATATCCAATCGGATAAAATTTCCTGAAGATCGTCTAGATTTGTTGCTGGAAGTGTTTTTACTAAACGAATTAGTCTTTGGACAACAACTGAACAATGATCACTGAAAAAAAAGTTAAATTATTTTACACTAGCGATCCACCCTACCTCAGATTCGACAAGGTGACGCCAGCTTCGCATTTTTTTACTTTTCCCATTTTTATACCCTTCATAACTTTTAAACAAGTAGTCCGATTCGAATAATTTAAAAAGAAATTTACGTGATCAAAACCAATCTTTATTATGAAGCTATTTAAAGACTATTTCAACAGGTATATAGTATTGAGTATTGAAATGCAATAATCCCTAAAGTAACAGGTGTTTATCGTATTACAATTTACAATTTAATGGTAACTGTTTAAAAATATATTATTATATAGATTATATAATAGACTAATCTGCTTTATTCACAGTTTCCTGCAAATAAATTGACATTTTTGTAAAGATTGTTATCAATAGATGTCAAAGGTAATAGTTTAATACTATTATAACGCCTTACAGACTCTTTGAAAGTCAAAGAACAAAGACCGTTCACTGAGAAGAAACAACTACTTCTCTGGTATATGCCACGAAGGACATTGAATTACACTTCAAAGTTAAACGGGGGAACAACATCACTTATATACCGGTTGCGTCGTATTTGCGCCTCATATATCGAAGATTTCTCCAGTCCAGAATTATGCCCTCGGAGCATTTGGACGGATGATGTCTACCTTATACTGTTGAGGCGCACCAATTAGGACCCACCAACAATCACAAATATTTGTAGTTACATTAAAAACAACAAGCAACACCACGAACTGAAAAGACAAGAGACAACGTCGCACGATAGGAACAAGTGAATTTAAAAATCTCAAAGTTCGCGAAAGCCGAATTCATACTGTCGCAGGATGTTTTTGTGCATTACACCCACGTTGGTATCACGTACAAGGTTGCTAAATGCTCAAATACACCTAGTCTCTAGTTAGTGTCAGTCATGTGGTTCATTGATAAACGCTTTTCAATGTAACCAAGACTTTGGATGATGACTAAAGATAGCTGAGGGCTATGTAACTGACAGATTTAACCGAATATTGATAAACCCGCCCTAAAGAAGATAACTTGGTTATCTAAACACGCGTAAGCTGTTGGTGTAGTGGCAGTGTAAACTGCGTTTGGTGACTTATTTGGTAGTTTTAATTCTATGGGAGTAACTAGTACACTTATTTTAGGGAATGTATACCATATAACCAAAAAAAGTAAATATCGTTTACTATTTAGGATCATTCTTCCTCTATCAAATGGTACGAAAATGATAGTTATTGCTAATGTGGTTTTGTCGTAATAATAATTTAAACAGTGGCACGTGAAATATTTTCAGATTACTTACGTCAAGTTATTGGAATCGGAGATTAAATAAATGTTTTTGAATGCGCCAATTATTGCGTCTTTTCTTTCCTGTTCTGTCCTTTGCATCACCCGCAACATTGCTGAAACAATATTTTTGTCGTTAATGAATATAGACTGTTTCACGACAAGCTCACATTATCAAGGAGACTACTCAAACGATTTCTATAAGAAGTGGCATAGATGGAGAAGATGTAGCGAATTTATGGAAAAAATTTTCACATACAAATCACTTTCGGATATATTACAGAATACACCAGCCAAACAAGAAACAAAAGCCGGCGTAAATCCTTTGATGTTTTGGGGGCAAAATTTCGAGGCCTTCAAACTGACGTTGACAGATAACGGATCAAGTTACATTGCGAAAATTGTTTAAAAAATGTAAATTAAATGTTAACTACACGCAAAAAAGTGGAACCAAAGAATCTCAAATAATATTTGTTTATTTTTGTGACTTGTTTCGACAAAGTTTTAATTGTTCAACTCAATTTATGAATTGTTCCAGTTAATTTAACAGCTTGACAAATATTGTGAAAAATATTATAAATATAAGTTTTAGCTTCTGTTTTTGGAGTAGGTACCATCCATTATTAAAAATAATGAGCTATTGTTTAAACAAATGATTCTTATTTTCTATATTGTTATCGAAATTATATGTGTATGTATTCATGTAGCACTATAATATGTAGGATAGAGTGAGTCTAAAAACCAATACAATAATAATAGATTGTATTATTATATTTATAATATCAGTTTACAATAGAATGAATTTCAGTGAATGATGATATAAAATTTCAATAAGTATGGTGTTTGTTTATAAAATTTTTATTATTTATATATTTAAAAGTTACACTTCACCAGATTCTCAATTAAATTTTACACCCAGAGAAAATGTAATGATATCTGTGACAACGAAGTTATAAAAAAGAAGCGACAGTAAACTTTTCTCCATAGATATCGAAGTTTTGTTGTATTTTTCAATTATTATCATCCATCACTTGAATGACAGCCACGGATTGCACAAGTTTTTGGCGCCATAACTAATAAATGTAATTTTGTGAACAAATTTTATCGTTCAAAACACAAAAGAAAATGTAAATAATCAAAAAGCTTACAACAAAGAAAATTCTTTGGTAAACAATAAAATCACATGTTATTGACAGATCACGGGCTAAAAATGGCGACTGTCAGACATGCGCACTCAGAAAATGAATTGTAAAATAGCACAAGCTTCGTTTCTTCTTGGGATGGTGTATTCTGTGGTTATACCCAAAGTGAATGACAATTTTGTTATTATGAATATAACACCCTGTATGTAATTAATAATATCGTTCACTTTCCGTATAACACAATTACTAATATTTTACTATTAACCCCATCAAAAAGTTTCCCATGTAATATTAACACTCACCTAGAATTCCCTCATCTGCCCTGTCAATATTGAATTGATAAGCTGCAACAAAAAATTCAATAGCTTCCTGCATATCGGTAACGGATGTCGTTTCTAATAGCTCCACGCATACGTCTATGGCAGCATCAATGGCTTCTAAAAATTCGACACATTGACTCAAGAAATCTACTTTCGCAGACATGTTCTCCATATCTCTATAATCTTGTTCGGTCACCTTGACGAATTCTTGGTTTTCCATTTGACCGACGATTTTGGAAACGTCGAAAAAAATCGTATAAAAAATCCCCATGTAAAAATCGAAATCGCCAATCGAACTTTTTTCTCTAAAGGGAAAGGAAAATTTATTATATTCAAATTAATAAAGGCAAAAAAGTTTTGGAGAATCGATCAACTCCTGGGTGAAACCCCGAAAGATAATTTACTCAAGTCGAATTTGACTTACTTAAATTTTTCGAGGAATTTATTGTCTTTAACAGCTACTTTGCACACTTGGATGGCTTCTTTGAACTTAGAATCCTGAAGATATATTCTAATTATACTCTCTGCTTGATTCGAAGTAAAGTTACCATGATCAACTTCATTTTCTGTAAATTTGTATTTATTTGTATTTGCAGATGATATTTCGTTTGAAACTATACGTTAATCAAATTTAATTCATTCATTTAATTCAACCTGAAAACAGTAGATATACTAGGCCGGTTCTAGACCAGTAGCTCGTACACTAAGCAAGATATACATGGAAAATCACACGACAAACACCATCTTTTAAAGAGTGTTGGATACGCGACGTTTAACGTGAGATGTGGTATCGATTATCGGAAAGGAAACATTTAAGTAGGTATCAAATGAATTTTATATTATAGTCCAGTCGGTATGGGTCATTTTAGACCAAAAGTACAAGTAATTAGCAATACGGCTGATTTTTTCTTCATAAGTACCTTAAAGTATGTAGATTAATATAAAAAAGCTTACCAGTCCATCGATTTCCCAAATTACAAAAAAAATTCAAAACTTTTTTTTTGAAAATCTATAATATTTCACGCTGGGAGGAAGGGAGAGAAAAATAAAAAATACCAACGTGTTTTGCGATAAAAAAGGTCTCTTGCGTTTTTTTCGTCCGATCAATGGTTTGTCCGGAAAAAATTCGGTAAACTAAGTGTATGTTTCGCATCCGCGCGACTCTGCTGCACGGCGGAAGACCTACTTTCTGAATCGCGGAAAAAAATGTAGATATTTAATCAGAATCTTTTTCCAATCTTTGGTAAGAGTCAAGATTGTAAATAATAAAGGGTAATAAATTAATTTTCACATATTTTTTTGGAAATATAAATGCAAACAACTATATCTTAAAATTATATATTAATCATATTTTATACCTTTTAACTATATACATTTTGTTCAATGGATATTCATCTTTATATAACAGGAGTATCAAATTTTATTTTGAAAAAATAAAGAACATTCTTACCCGAATCCATAAAAATTGATATTTTCGCTTATAATATAAAAAATCTTTGAATTCAAAAATGTATGTAAATTAATTATTCTTGTAATTATATATTCTTGATCTTAGAAGTTTCCCCAACGTTTTTACGCAACTCCTATTGAAATTACTTTATTTTTATTAAAGTTACAGTACTTGATATATATTATATTTTCTTGTAAATTCAAGATTCCTGAAATTTACAAGATAATCAAAAGTGTCGTATTTCCTAATTAGGAAAAATTATTTAACCGTAAATTTTATTTATGGAACAGACCTAAATAACAGTTTCCATCCTACGAAAAATTGTTTCAATGCTTCCTTATTATATAATATATTTTTTATAGAGATACATGGTTTTTGACTAGAATATAATATGAGTAATTTGCTAATGATTATGTGCTAAGAAACAAACAAAAATGCCATCTTAAAGCTGACACTTCCCTCTTCAAAACACCCTATTACAATTATGTATATATTACATTATAACTATAATAGTTTATAATGTACTCCGCCGCGCTTCAGTAAATAGAGTCGCGCGAATGCGGAACACATACTTAGTTTACCGAATTTTTTCCGGACAAACCATTGCTCGTTCGAAAGAAACGCAGGAAACCTTTTTTGTTGCAAAACACTCCCCCTACACGGTTTTATTTTTCTCCACCTTGTCCTGGGAAAAAGAGAGGAATACACAGCCTAATGGGACCGTCTGGTACACAGATGGCTCATGCTCCGGTGATAGAGCAGGGGCTGGAATTTACTCCAGGAACCCAAGAACACATGTTTGTGTACCATTGGGTGAGGGTGTATCTGCATATCAGGCTGAGATATATGCTATCTTGGAATGTGCGCAGATAAACCTAGACAGAGGTTATGTGAATCGACGCATAACCATATACTCCGACAGTCAGGCAGCAATTAAAGCCCTGAGTGGGTATACCAGCAACTCAGGACTTGCTAGCGAATGTCGAGAACTACTTGCTAATCTTGCAAGGCGGAACGTGGTGCGGCTAGAATGGATTCCAGCCCACTCTGGTTTTGAAGGCAACGAGATGGCGGATGCACTGGCTGCGGAAGGGGCGGCAGCTCCTTTCTGCGGCCCGGGCCCGACCCTGGGCCTAACAAAACAAAGAATACGCAAGGAGACGAAGAAGTGGCTGAGGAATCAGCACCTCGCTCATTGGAATGCTCTGCAGGGTCCTAGACAATCCAAACTTCTACTGAAGGGATGGACTGATGGACACGCCAGGGCAGCCACTGAACTACCAAGGAGTAGGCTAAGGAAGATAGCAGGACTCCTAACAGGGCACTGCTGTATGAGGAAGCACCTCTACAATCTAGGAGTAGAGGAAAGTTCCCTATGTAGGGGTTGCGGCATGACTGATGAAACGTCAGTTCATGTTCTCTTAGAGTGTCCACACTGGGCTGTATTACGCAGGCGAATCTTCGGAGTCACTGTCATGGCTCCTGGAGACACAAGCAGACATCCACTGAAAAAGGTTGTGGCCTTTATTGAAGGGCTCGGCTTCATGGATGACTAGGTAGCAGGATTGGAACAATGGGCCCGCCAGTGGCCTCAGTGTCGGAACAATGGCTTGAGTTGTCCAGGACAAGGCTCGCCTGCACTTTTAGTAGTAGTATAGTTCTCCACCTTCCTCCCAGCGCGAAATATTAAAGAATTTCAAAAAAGAAAAAAAAGTTTTTTGATTTTTTTTTTCTAATTTGGGAAATCGATAGACTGGTAAACTTTTTCATATTAATCTACCTACATGCTTTAAGGTACTTATATAAAAAAATCAGAATATTTTGGTGGATTTAGTTGTTTAAAGATGAGAAGTTTTGACTTGCACTAGTATACAGTGCGTTTAAAATTAATGTTATATTTGAAGAGACAAAAAAAGTTTTATATATATTGTTAAACCCCTATTTTCAACAATTAGAATCCTGAATGAATAAAACATGTAAACTTCGACAGCTAAAACTGAACATAGAAAAATGGCAGCAGAAATATATGTAAACATCAATTTATTATCACACGACCTAGCATCACACATACCACGCCAATACAAGGACATCTACTGACGCCAGAACCTATTCCACTCTGTGACAAAATCATAATTGATCATAATAAATTGAAAGAACATTCAAAATAGGAAGAACTATTCAAGATATAATGCTTCAACAAAAACATACCTGTTTAAAATCCATCAATATTTTTCACAAATTGTAAATAAACTTTTTATTGAAGTAATAATTTGAATTTATTTATAAATCCCGCCACTAACAACCATCGAGATAGAAGCAGTTATTGTAAATAAACAAATGAAAATCTTACCTTTGCCTGATTCAAGTTCTTTTTCAACTTCTTTTTTCAGTTCTTCTACTATGCCATTCCACTGTGCTTGAAGTTCCATTATCTTTTCCATTTTAGGATCTTTGAACTGTTCTTTAGCAGTTATTAGCAATTTTTTATGCTTTTCCAATTCTTCTCTTATGGAAGATAAGGACAACTGAAAAGAATGATACAAATACGTCAATGCATTGGCGCAAAAGTTTAAGTTTTAATTATCAAATCTCATGAATAACCAGAAGCAAGCTAGGGAGGGGCAAGGGGGACATATGTTCTCGGGCAACACGGTAGAGGGCGCCAAAATTTATTTTGATGAAGACTAATGTATACCAAATACGTCATTCTGATCAATCAGCTTACCTCTTTTTTTCTAAGACTATTGGATAGGTATAGTGGACGTAATATTTTTATTGCAGCTATCTAATCGTATATCCCCTTCAAGTTATATTGCGGACTATGACGGTATCGTATCGAATTACAGTCGAACAAAGAGCTGACAACTTCAAGTTTGCCCAATATCTATTACGGCAAGTATACATAAGAGACAAAGAACATAGCCATGGCCACCTTCTTAGATATATAGAGAGATTTTAATAATATGATTACCAGCACATTGCTGGATGCATTGTGTAGACAGGACAGACCAGCAGTAATATGTAGATGGATAAAGGCAGCACTAGAGAATAGGATAGTAATATCTTCTCTGGGACATGCTATTACCAATGAAAAAGCCGAGGAACGTTGCCCACAGGGGGAGGGAGAGGCCCGAGGGGTAAAACGCCGGCAAAAATCTTGTACACCTACTTCTACATTTGACAAAACTTCCAAATACTTCCGCGAAACTTCCACATACTTCAACACACTGTTTTCAAGTTAGTTGACAACGTAAGAACCCATGCAACTTTTTTGTAATGCAACACGCTTCCATAACGAGCACAAAAATTTATAATTTCTGAAAACACTGAATATCATTGATTTTTACGATATTTTACCTGTTATATGGGTAACTTTAACACCCTATATCGCAAAAACTAAGGCTCCAACGACCCATGTCAACAGGAAATTTTACGCCAATTTTCGCATTTTCTACACGCTCTTTCAGTTTGTGACACCTATTCATTAGCACCCTGTATAATCACCTATTCAATAATTCTAAATTCGTTATTTTCACCGCACTTCGTATAATTTCTGTAATAAACTTCCACATATATCCATCAAACTCCCACATACTTCCACCAAACTACCACATACTTCAACCAAACTTCCACATACCTCCACTACGTGCGGTTTACCCCTCGGAGAGGCCTTGTGAGTACTATGACAACATTAGTAGATATGATCTCAACAAACTGTCCACAGCAGATTTCTTTCTACCTACAATATACAGATTAAATAGTAATTGTTGTCAGGGACAAAGTTGCATAGTTTTAGCTGGAAGAATGCATAAAATGGATAAAATCCCAAGCCAATTATTTATAAATGCACCAGTTCACCCTACAGCTAAAGTAGCGTTACAAAAAAAACATGTCTAGCTACTCTCCTCCAGACATACTAAGTGGCTTTTACCATCTTTCTTCATATTTCTTACTTTTTTAGAGCTTATTAGATTTTGTTAAATGTGTTTACTATAATTATTAAATTAATAACTTACATTATCGCTAAATGCATTGCAGGATAAAAATGTCGTGACACAATTAATTGCAAATTTTCTTGCTAGAGATCCCTTATCACACAAATGCTCTACTGCTTTTTCCAAAACTTTTAGTTGAAATTTCAAAGGAATTGCCATTTCCCTTTGCATTCTGGCCCATTGTTGAAAAACCTGAAAATTTAATTATATTTAATATTTTGTGATAAAATTTCTTCATTGTTATAGGTTTATATAAACTGATATTTACTTACTCTAGCTCTCACTGAAACAGAATTGTCTTCAGTATGTTCCAATATCATATCAAGTAATCCATCTCTAAATTGTTTTTGTTCATCGTTTAAATCATTGCTGGTCAAATTATTTAAAATGACCTCCACAATAACCATTATTACTGAAATTCTAAGACTGGCAGGCTGAAAACAATAACAAGGGAATATCACAAAGCTCATTCAAAAAGATATATTTAGAGATATTCAATTTTATATGTTTTTAATCCTAGTGTGTTATTTTCAAAAACATTTTTTTGTTTGGTTATTTAATGGCCTATTTCTGCTATGGCTAATCCAGTAGCGTAACTTCAAATCAGGGACCCATCATATAAATGAACAAATAAGTATATGTATTTACAAGTAACTGGTAAGGGGTAACCATTGTTTTTATCTAAAAATAATAACCCAAAAGACATATAAGTGTATAATTTAGAAAATGAAACAATAAGGAACATATTATAGGAAAATAAATGTGTACATTCCAAACACATACCTAATAAAAATAAAAAATATCACAAAATGAGATAAATTCATGTATTAGAAAAACTCGGAAAAACCAAACAAAAGTAGAAAAATCTAACATATAATACGAGTTTTTAGTTTAGTACTTTTTCGTTGCGCTGGCCCTTAGTGTCCAAGGGGCTTCCCCGCAACTGCGAGCCCTTATTAACACCACTGGGCTAATCACCAATGCGTTCCACTACAGCCCCCTTTCAATGACATCAACTAAAATCAGATGTTTATTGCATCTCTAATACAAATTAAATGTAGGAAGTAAGAAGTAGGTGGAATCCTGAATAATGTTAACTAGGAAGTATAAATCTCAATAGTGTTAATGAAGAAATACAATCCTGTATAATTTCAATTTGAAATAGCCAGCTATTGCTGAAAAAGATTCATGAATATACAAATTCATATACAAATAGATAAATATTCAAAGAAAAATTTAAAACAAAAATCTCAATATTGAGAGCTAAATGGGAAATAAGTATTGACTGTAATGTAGCCAATTTGTGAAATTAAATAATTCTATTTTTTAATGCTAATTTTTGTGATAAATCTGAAAAAAAAAACAGTTGAAGATAGGTATGGGACATGTACATGATTTATGCCTAAAATTTTCTGAAGAATCCAAAAACTAAATAATATACTGGGGGTTGCATTTAAAATAAGAAAGTTGGTTGTGAAACCTTTCAACTGATTTTTTAAAGAAAGGTGAAAAGTTTTATTGAGGACATAATCATGAAAAGGTGGTTTCTTTAATAACCAACCAATTTTGTGCATCTACAATCCATTTGCAAGAACAGACTTGCATATTGATGTATCTCAGTTAGACTTTTTACTGTTAGAACAGTCAGATAAAAGGCTACTTCCAATTAGTTATTCTAGTTGGAACACTTAAAATATGGAGCAGGATTTTAAAAATTAGGTACTTAGATTGATAAAACCGAGGATAAAACCAAAATTTAAAATATTTTTTTCCATATATTTTCAAATCGAAAAAGTGTGGTGGTATGTCCTATTAAAGGTATTAATAAAACTTACCTCGTGATACAAATAGTTATTTAAGGAAACTACTTCGGGCATCATAAGTTCCGGTAACAATGCTGCCAATGTTGAAAGAACTGTAGCACAGTTTCGAGCACCCTAAAAATGTCTATAATTATAATTTCATATTGTTGAAAATGCCCAATTTTTGTTGAAATGTTGTATAATAAAGAGTCCAGAATCTTCACTTATCAGTTTAGTGGAATATTAAATGTGTTTCCTGAGAAGTGGTTAATAAATTTGTCATTAATTTACCTGACCATCCTGGTATTTTTCATCAGTTTGCCATTCAGTTAATTCTTCAATTAATTCATGTAACAATCCTTTAGAATTGAAATGTTGTACTAAATGTTGAATTCCTTTTGGGATGCACTGAACCAAATGTTCATTCAATTTAATAAGTTGTGTTATACGAATAACAAAAGTTGTACCATGATTATAGGATTTCAAAAGGTATCCAAGAAGGTTAAAAATTTCAGTAAATACTTCATTTTGTTTTTTAACAGTAGGATTTTGTAAAAATTCATATGCTATTCCAGAAATTAAATTGATGAAGTTTTCTTCTATGACTTGTGAATCCCAAAATAGGTGAATGTCCCTCTGTATTATGTTATTTAAAACAAGCAGAATGCTTTTTTTATCTATTTCAAATTCTTCATCAGTATCTTTGGCTGATTTTTTTCGACCTTTTGGTACAGAAAGGAGCTGCTCCCTTTTGGAAGCATTGCGTTTTTCAATTTGTAAAATTGTTTGAGTGTACAAATATATAATCATTTTGAGGATATTTAAAAATTTTGCTTTTAATTCATCAGTGAGATTATTCTTATCATCCAGAAGAAATCCTAAAGCTTTGTTTAGTTCAACGGCGCCTAAAGTAAACAAGTTTTATTGAGTGTTAAATCACCAATTTTTATCATTTACCTTTGTGTAAATCTTCAAAAGATCGAAATATAAGGTCCATGGAAAGTGCATCTCCATGATGCAATACAGAAAAATGAACATCAAATGAATTAAGAATGTATTCTGCGCCTTCTTCACGAAGTGATTGCCTGCAAACTGAAAAATTTATAAATAATTGGTGATACCCTGATAAATATTTATAATTTAGCAATTAATTTATTTTGTATTGGAAATTAGTAGTTAAATAAATCAATTTATGCTTGTTAATTGTTATAGAAAAAAAAATACCTTTCAATTCACTGGGAATATCCTTCTGTAGGGATACATTGTTAACCTTATATTCGTCATTAATGTTACTTTTCAATAGGTCTTCTTTATTTCCTGGGATTACAAATGTGAAATGTGCCATTGTATTTTATTTTAAAGAACATATAGTCAAAACAATGTATTTACGTACTGCAATAGTTTCAAACTATTCAAATCAAAAATCAAACATGTTCAATGCAATGCTAAAAATGACAGTTATTCAAAGTTTTGAAAGTGCTACCAATCCTGACACCTGACATGGCAGCTTAACTAACATAACTTAACCTAACACAAGTCGCATGCCTATTTATTTCTATGGTCGCACACCGGAAGCTTAGATCGGTTTTCTGAAGTAGTTTTTTTTAGTAGTATTTTTTTATCTATGGTAGTATTCAGTTGAAATAAATAGAAATTTATTTTTTGATGCACTACATGGTCGGTATATTAAATTGAATATTTGCATATAATATGGCTTTTTCTTAAATAAGATTTCACGAACTATGGTTGTCTATTACAACATTTTCCGATATTATGACGAATTTGAGCTAATTTTTGACAGTTAGCATTTAAATATTCAGGTTATGATACACTCATTTTAATAAGTTTATTAGACTCCGTTAACTAAGAAGCAGCCACGAGAAGAGAAATCAAAATCGGTCTTGTTTATCATTGTCACCTCGTAACCAGTGATGGGTAATGTTAATAACCATCTATGTTATCAACCAGTTCAGTTGAAAATTGTTTAAAATTAACCAAGGTTAACAATTTA
>CAJUYI010000092.1:98403-115098 GCA_910591695.1 Galerucella pusilla
AAGATTTATATTTTTTTAATGAACAGAATCGAGCAGAACAATATAAAAAGTACACAACAATTTCACCAAAATGCTAATTATATTTTAAACTGATCGAGAAGTATAAATGTCACTTTTGACATTTTGTTCATTCCGAAGATATTTAAATTATTTTATTCGAAGCTTTTTTCAATACGATCTCGCAAAAAATGGTATACGCATTTCGAACGTTAAGGGTAATACCGGTCTCCAGCAAAATTGGAGCCGGTAAGCAGCCCTTACCGTTCTTAACACTTAATATACTAATTTAGGACCACTTAAATGTATGTAGTAATTTACTTACCGACGTCTGAACGGTAAGTAAATCACTTACCGACCATAAACCAGTAAACACAACCTACCGTCCTGACAACAGATGCTGTAAATAAACAAAAAATATCGATCGCGCAAAAAAATATATATATTTAACAAAAAGAAATAAATTACATAAAATGGTCACCGACTGCCAAAGAACTGTTCAAAAACTGGAATTCAATACATACAATAGTGGAGACAGAAAACTACACCTTCAGCGAAATTACATCAATAAACAGCAAAGCAGTAGAAGCAGGGAAAAACACAATTATTGTGTGCTGGATAAAAGACAATATCGCTATTAAAACAATGAAATAGAGGATACTTTGGCAATTAATGATTCATTTACGGATATTTATAAATAGTACGAACATTCACATGACTAATACGTTCTGCAATTTCCCTTAACAAGTGGTAGCAAAATATAAAATGTTTAGGATTGGCAGCTTGGACCAAAGTCTCTTCCATTCGATATAGACACTGACAGGTAGGCCATATTGTGTTGTAGTGTAATCGAATCGATTAGTTGTAGTCCAACCATGTGAATTCCTGTTTCATATACAAGAATAAACTTGGAATAGGTACGCTAATTAATTTTCGATAAAATGTTGAGAACACAGACTCCAAGTTTAGGATTGTGATTCAATGAAGGGGACATCGCGGCGTTGATAAAAAATGTATTTAAAATAAATCCTGACGATGAAAATGTTATTTGTAAAACTGGTCCAGTGATAAATTGCTGTCATGGTATTTGTTATTTATTGATTTAATTTCATAATTTTGTATATTATTTATCAATATATCGAGTAACTAACTAATTTTATTAGAATTACATACCTTTCTCCGTAGCTTATCAAACGCCTCATTCAAATTAAACATTCTTCTTCGTTCTCTGATATTAGCAGCTCTTCTTTGAGCGATTGTTGCAACTCTTCTTCTTGTCTTCTTTGGTTGTTGCGCCCCATTAGATGAATTATTTCGTCCCAAACGATTAGGAACCAAACCTCCACATTGCTGTCTTTGCCACACTAAAAAAATAGGATTATATATCGGACTCGCCCTCACCTCGCCCAATAACATACACGACATACCATAATGATCGTCTTTTTATGATCCTTATTACATAAATAACTATTAAACAACTCTTACAAACCTAAATCAGAATTAAATGCAGTTAGTATGTCCGGATATCCACTCAACGCACTATTTGGAGCAGAAAGACAGTGGTGTGGATCCCATATTCCAGGGTATCCATTTATATCAGCGGGATATCCCGGAAAGTCTGGACCCTAAAATGAATAGGTACGTATAGATTAAAACAACACTAATTGACAAGGTATATTTCGTTCAAAGGGAATGAGATTCGTTTCATAGAATAACATTGTGGTAAATATTGGTGGATTGGTTATTTCAGGTTTTTAGTCCTCGACACCTCTCGTACTATATATGTGAAGAAACTAGTTGTTCTTATCAGGATAAACGGTATTTTAACAGGATCCTATTGGAGAAATCTTCCCTTCCAATAGTTTATATTTCCAATAAGTCATTAGAAGATAATGTGGTAGGCTATATCCTCTTTTTCAACACATACACACTGAATGACGATACTAGATACTAATTTTTTTACTAGCGTGAGGAAAAGTGTGTGAAAAGTGAATTTGTTAAGTTTTTGGGAAGTATACTGATATTTGAATATTCGAAATATATATTTGTATTGTATTGTTGTATAATAATAATTAATTTAATTAATAACTTTTGAATTTTTTTTGCTGGCGGGCTCCGCTAAAGCGTTGCTCGGCCATCTGCAATGGCGTGCGGAAAAGTATCACTTTCCGCACTAGTTAGGTAAACTACTAAGTATACAGCGTTGCTGAAAAGTCTTGCACCAAGGGATTATCTTTGAAACGGGTGAAGGGAAAGTTATGAAATTCTAGGACGATGAATGAGACTCTATTCTGCATATTTTAGATCAAATGTCAAATGTTTTTGACGTAAGAGTTTAGCGTACGGTCGCCATCTTAAATTTTTTAAAATGACAACCTAGGTCGTGTGACCCATCACAAAAAAGCTTATTTTTTCTCTTTCCAAAAATAGTCCCACAAATCCCTACAAAATATCCTATAAAATACCGTTTTCATTCTTCTAAATTAAAGTGTACCGTATCTACTAATTATTTGGACTAGAGAAATACTTAACTTTTTTCAAAGTATACACGTGTTGGTGTAAAATTGTTTGTCCACGACCACCTAATAATAAGTCAATATTTCACCTCCTAACTAAAGATATATGGTACCCATATATCAACTGTCGTGAATTATGGTTCATAATACACCGTAGTGTATTATGGTTCATAATTCACGACTAGAGATGGGGGTACAATATGGAATAAACTATTAAATCTGTGTATTTTGTTCAGGAAATTTGTTTCTGACATATATCGTATCTATAAAATATTATAATTTTTAGTATTGATACTTTTCATAACGATATTTTCTAATATTAAGTATTTTAAAACAATATATTTATAACGGTACGTTGTATTGATACTTTCTACAGTATCGCCCATCTCTATATATGTCAAATTATTTGAAGTAGCTGCCACAACATTTTGAGGTTAGTAATATGCCAAATCGCTACTGACTTTTATTTATTAATAAATAAATTAAGTGTCGTGGACAAAGTATAGTATTCTACTCGCAATTTATGGCCATAATTCACTTGAGTGACTTGCGCCCCTCGCCTGCGGCTCGTGACGCAAACCTCACCCATCGTGAATTATGGCTATCATAAATTGCTCGTTTAATAATATACTATTGCCTTTCTAGTTATCCTTCGAGCAGTTGCTACAATTTTCAAATTTGAAATTGTGGTCAATTAAATATAACATAAGTCATGTTGCTCTCAATATATTGAAAAGCTCAAATGGTACAGTTGATAAACTTCCTAATGATGCACGTACAATTTTATCAACTGAGAAAAATTTTAATATTAGAAATATTGATCCAGGCTCTTATTGTCATATTGGTATAATAGGGGCAGTTAATTACCTCTGAAGTAGACAAAATTATTGCAATTGTAGCATAATATAAGAATTGTGTTGAAATAGATATACTGTTAGACTTAATTCACAACTGTGACAAAAATCTTTTTTTTTATTATGGAAGTTGACAATAAAGGAGATATTTTCTGTAGATGCTGTACCTAATGACTATTCACGTAACATCCAATGCAGCAGAAGCGGAAGGATCTGTCAAACAGTGGCTGGTGAAGAGCAAGGAAAGATATGAAAAAGAAGCTGATGGTCAGCTTTAATTTATCAATTTTAAACTACAATTTTTAGTTTTTGTATTTTTTCCCAGAATTCTGTTGTGTCATTAAATCTAATACAAAGGTACATTTTCTCATTTTTCTCAACATTTGCAATACCACCTATGGTACCAGAAAATAAAACAGATGTTCAGTATATTTATTGAACGTTAATTGAATAATCATAGAATGTTCCTAGGATATGAAATATATTTTCTGGAAACATTCTATCAAGCTGCTAAGAACATTTTGATAATAATCTTAGAAAATCCTTCAGGATGTTCGGAAAATGTTTATAGAATGTGCCTAGGACGTGAAAGAAATATTCTGGAAACATTCTATTGATCTGCAAAGAATATTCTTCAGTATATTCTGAGAACGTTTATAGAATGTGAAAATGTCCATACAATGTGCATAGAATATATGGATTATGTTGTGGAAATATTCTAGGAACATTTAAACATTCCATGATGTGCTTCTATGAATATTCTATAAATGTACTTGTGCTGTCTGGGAAAAGATGGCGGCCGTACGCTAAGCGCTTACGTCAAAAACATTTCACATTTGATCTAAAATATGCAGAATATAGTCTCATTCATCGTCCTAGAATTTCATAACTTTCCCTTCATCCGTTTCAAATATAATCCCTTGGTGCGAGATTTTTCAGCAACGCTGTATAATGGCTGAGGTGGATTTATAAACTCTGTTGTTCGTTGCTGGTGATTCGAAAGGCATAAGGTGCTGCTCCCCTCTTGAGAATATTTCATAATTTCCCTAAAACTTAACGATGACAATGCATAAATATAAAATTTTTAAACCAAAAGTTTATTTTTTAGCCAGCCAGGTTATAGTGGTGGAAAAAATACCAAGATACTAAAAAAACAAAAATATAACCGTTTAAATAAAAATAGACATTCTATAATTAGAAAATACAAAACATTATTCACACTCAGGCGTCGCCAATATCCCTGATCAGGAAAAAAACTTCTATTAATTATAAAATGGGGAATGTGTGTGAGAAGTAGACAATAATGGGCTACCACATTTTGCACTAAACTCTATATTTCTTAAACTATGCTGTCGAAAAAATGGTACATGGGTATCTTGATTTTTCAGTCACTATTTCAAATTCAGCATATTTATTCTACCTATTTTGAGAAATATATAAGAAAAATTTGATTAATTGATTAAATTAAATGCGGCCTGCGGCCGCCCATTGTTCTGTCCGCCCGCGTGCGGTGTATGCTGCACACCTGCTTAGGATCGGCCCTGTCGAGTTGTTTCCGGGCCAACTTATTCAGTTTTTGGCCATGTTGAAATTTGATTGGTCTCCAGGTCCGTGGCATGTAGCGTGGGTTTTTGCCGCCAATCATTATTTTTAGTTTAAATATTTCATTTAATGGACCTAATCTACATCGAGAAAGTAAAAGATAAACTAGGGTTCCCCCGACTTCGTCCTGACCAGGCATAGCTCACCATCTTTCGGGTCCCAGCGGGAAGAAATGACGTGTAAGAAACCCAAAGAAAATGAAAAATGTTATTGTTTTGTTTGATTGAATAACTGAGTACTCGTTGTCGCTTGCTAGCTCGACAAATAGATGTATACCTGTATATTCCATCCAATTGTAGTTGCAGTTGTAGTGCAGTTTAACTTGTTTAACCCACCATTTCCATAATGACATCAATTTTCTCGTTAATCATTTTATTTTTAAATCAAGAATTATTTTTTTCTTTTTAATTCGATTTACTATACCTGAGGTGTGCTCTTTCAAATTTTTTTCAAGCTCTCTGCCCGTTCAAAGTAATGTTTTTTTAATGCAACAACCTATATCTCACTATTATATTGTATAGTCATCGGTCATTGACAAATGTGTAAAATTGCGAATTAATCTGAGCGCTCAAAACTTAAAGGCTGCGTTATAAATTTAATGGAAAATCCTATATTTTACAAAGTTGAATTAAATCTGTTTAAACAGGGTAGAAATTGAATCCAAAGGATTCGGTTACAAACTTACATACAGGTGAAGCTTATAAAAGGGTGTTGAAAATGTAACATTCACAGCAAAAGTCAGAGTGATTTTGGTATATAGATAGAAATACATGATATATTCGTAAAACTATAGGTATATACAGAGAAACTTCAATTGGGTCACTTTTAACCAAAATTCTAAAAAAGCAATGAACACTAGCTCTTTCAGAGTTCTTACATAACCCACGAGCTGTTTCTGCAAATCTGCTGGATAGGCAGAAATTAAAATGTTGGCCAATATGTCAGTTGATTCTAAGGAACAATTACCTAATTGAGAAAATCAAAAATGTCCCTAATTTCTTTGTAAGATGAGCTTCATCAGTTCGGAAAACATTTTTATCCACCATTGGGAGAAACGATTCAATGCGAAATCTATCCGTCCATGTCTCAACACTTCTGTAGAACCATTCGTTGATTCCTTTGTATGTGTTCGTTGACTTTCAACATTATATTTATGTTTTTTACACTTGCGAAGAGAGCCCTTTCACTTTTTCTTCCAAAGAGTCAAAGATGAATTTTTTAAATCACAAGATATTTGATTGGGAAAATAAAATGATTGTTGAAAACAAGTAATGGAATACCTACAACTGGAATGTCTACTCAATCGGCTACACGGGTTTTCCGCCCCGTTAGCACAGTCAACCTTAGACCTGGACTGCGCCTTAGAAGAAAATTATTTAAAATGGGTTTTAATTAAATATCAAACAATTTTAATAATAAACGGCAAATGATAATGGAATCTCATTGTTTATTCAACAGTTGTTATTAAACAATAAAGACCAATATCTACCTTGACGAAAGATGATTCGAGACATACAGGGTGTATTATCAACAAAAATAGTAGATGTGTTGAAGGTCCATATTTTGAAATTATATCGAACTATACAGAGTGCTGCATAACTCCGTTACAAACCAAACATATGATTTTTTAAATGGGAACCCCTGTATATTATACCGAATTCGGATTGATTACATTTTTTTGAAGCTTTTGATATAAGGTTTTGCCACGTTATACAGAGTCCTTCAAAAGATATGGACATGGTTATGTGAAAATCGTAGGTAAATCAACGCTCTGTAGCTTGTTGTACGTTGAAGAAAAAAAATGCATTTTGCCAAACAGAGTTTTGTAATATACCCAAAGTTTATAAAACACAGTTATTTTGTAATATTTATTGTAAACTATAATTATTGACCTATTATGTAACAAAAAAATCCTGATTAATGATGTATTTTAATGAAAAATTCATTCTAATCAAAACTAATCCTAACCGTAAAGGTTTAAAGTGTTCACCGTTAACATCAATGCAATGCTTTAAGAGGGGGCCCAACTGATTGGCCAGCTTGGTCACCCGATTTAACAAAAGTATATTTATTTTTTTCGGGTCTTGTAGGGAATAAGTTTATAAAATCACCCGGCTATTAGAGATGACATGAAAGAAATAATTAGTGCGGCATTTCGATCTGCTAACGTTGATATGCTGAGAAAATATGTTAGTCAATCATTTGAACTAGTCTGCAGCATTGCATTGATGTTAACGGTGAGCATTAAGAACCTTTAGTTTAATATTACGGTTGGGATTATACTTTTGGTGGCTAGTTTTGTTTAGAATAAATTGTTAGGATTTTTTGTTACAAACAAAACGTTTATTGCTTTCACAAAATATGTCAATAATAATAGTTTACAATAAATATTACAAAATAACTGTGTTTTTATAAACTTTGGGTATAGGGAATGCTTGACAAAAATTAAAGTTTCATAATCGAAGATTCTATTTTTGCTATAAAATACAGGGTGTTCCATTTGAAATAAGAAAATGACAGGTTCGAGTTTCCGTTCACCCTGTATTAAAGAAAGAATATAATTGAAATTTAATAGGATACGGAGATATTGCATCATGTTACGAAACTCTGTTTGACAAAATTCATTTTTTTTCTTCAACGTACAACAAGCTACAGAGCGTTGCAAGTTATCATAGTCGTCAGGTAAATCATTTTTCTTATTATAATAGAATAGTTCTTTTCACGATCTAAGAAACTGACCTGGCCTGAGATGGGTAAATGACAATAAAGTCAGGAAAGTATTAGCCGTGACAGGGTCGTATTTATTTTGTTGGCGAATAATAAATTATTACCTTAAACTCTACAAGACTTTTGGGTCATTCTTATTATAATTTACTTAGTACTTTTTCTTTTTCATTAGGTATAGGGCGGCTATGCAATCCTAAGTCAAGTCAGTTTCTTAGATCGTGGAAAGAAATATACCCATATACCCATAGCAGATATTCGTGATTTCATGATATGTTAACAAATCTGAGATCTTTTAGAAAAGTACTGAGGGATTTTAGAATTAATAAACAATATGTGAATGATACGCTTGCAATAAAAAATAGACATTCAGTGTGTTGCGTCTTCCCCTCTATTATTGCATATATTTCAATCTCATTGACCTAATGTCGCAACAAGTTAAATATAATATCGATAGAATTGAAGGAATAAAACTCTTCTCACTATAAGTATATCTGTAGTAGAAATGGCTAGGATTGTAGAGAGTAACATTTCTGCAGGCAATTGACCTATGAGATATGCTCTTAAGGAGGAAAATTCTTATTATGTACCTATGTTGAACCCTTTATAATGAAATTAGATGAAGATAGTGATACTGTCACAGAACTGAATTTAGAAGACCCACAGAATAGTATATTCTTCAACGAGTGCAGAATGATGGCTATTATTCACGCGGATAAAGTTTCCAAAACGAGCGAGCGCAGCGAATGAGTTTTGGAATCATTCAAGTGAATAATAGCCATTCTACAGAAGTATAAGACTATACTTTCTCCACGACTAAAAAGAAAAAACTTCCAGTGAGGATCGAACCCCGATCGTCCGCGCCTTAGTCAACCACCACTAGGCAATAGAGCATACCTATTTATAAAAACCGTGATATGAAACTGTACGCCGTTTGTTACATTTGATAGTAGAACCATAGGAGATCGGTCGAGACTCTATGCCGTTCAAAAAAAATAATCGTGAGGAGAATCTAGGAAAATTTTTGAAAACTCTAATTTTTACCCCCTGAAACCGAGATATGAAACTTTGCGCCGTTAGTTACATTTGATAGTAGAATCATAGGAGATCGCGGTTCAGGACTCTATGACGTCCAAAAATATTCGTTCGGAAAATCTAGGAAAATTTTTGAAAACTATTATTTTCTACCCTCTAAAAAGGTGATTTGAAACTGTACAGCATTTGTTTCTGTAGATTATACAACACATAAATAAATATTTGACAGTAGTGCCGTACAAAAAAAGTTCCGAACGATTATTTTTGAACGTCATAGAGTCTGGATCGATCTCCTATGGTTCTACTATCAAATGTAACAAACGGCGTACAATTTCATCACATTTTTAGGTGGAAAATAAAATGTTCAGTTTTCCACTGCACTTTTCTGCACAGGAGAAAATGTACGCCATAGTGCTGGAACTGATGGTGGCACGATGAACTATCGTTCTGAATGGGTTTGCTGCTGTTTCAAATCGCAACACTTTTTCCCTATGGGCTCATAGTCTATACGTGAAATTATGATTTTATAATTATTTTGACGTTTCAAACGTCGCGCTGTCAGAAGCGATTTGCGTTCTTAGTTCAGGTATTTGACGTTTTAAAAAGGCGATTTGATTTATTCACTTTAATTCATATTAGCGTGAATTCTGATAATAATAGAATGTGATTGGCTAACGAGAGTGAATTATTTTTATTATTCACTGGTTTGAAGAATTTATATCATTATGCAGCTAAATATGTAAAAATAATTTTTGCGTTATTATTTAGTCGTGGAGAAAAATAATTAAGCTTCTTTCAAAAGATTATCCATTCCACACAAAGAGGCTTAAATGGATAGGCACACTCTGTTTACGATTATTTATGGTAGTGGTAAGTAGCAGTCAATGATATATTTTCAACTGATCAACTAGGTAAATTTACCAAAACTAGTTATTTAATTACTATGATGGGTACAATTTAGATATTAACCTCTTAACTACTGAATAAACTTACATTACTTGCGTCCCACGGACCTCGATCATTGGGAAATGACATTTTCATTACAAACAGCAACAAATATTAACCCCACTAACTGTGAATTTTAACCAAACCCACTGTAGATAAGTATCCGATCACTTTAATTTCAGAACAATAACTAAGCCTTTAGGAGAAATTATTTGCCAAATCTGAAATCACATCATCAGATACAGTCCTTCTTTCGATTAAATATAAGGGTGAATCTGTTCCCTTGCTTTTATTGGTTGAAATTATTTTGCAGGGGTGGTTTTATTGCGATACCAACCAATAGTGAGATTTCAATATGTTGCAGTGAGAAATATAGGAATGTGGATGTTATTTAACAGGCGCTAAAGGATAATGTTGCTTCAGACTGTACTATTGACTTTTGCATTCACATTCGAAGTTTGGGAAAATGGTTATAATTTACAGATTTCAGGAATATGGATTTTCTCATATGAAAGGGAATTTTAAAGTTTTTTCCGGATTATGAATTGAATACGTGACATCATAAACGACATGTCACTAATTTGATAGGTAGTTTTGGCAAATTAAAAAAAAATATGTTCCTACCAGGCCCATCGATGTGTATAATAAATAATCTTTGACATTATTTATGTTGGAATCAAAATACGTCTGTTTACTCTTCTAGTACCTATGTAAATTCTTCGGAGGTTTGAAGGTCTTTCTTCAAAAATGTTGAACTTCTTTAATAAGAGATCTGAATAAAAATAGATGTCGATAACTCCTGTACCTACTATAAACAAGTCAAAGAGAAAGCAGATGTTAATTAGGCAATCAGGATCACGTGGCCTCACATGGCCGTCCAGATAGACAATTTGGACAGCTGGTCAGTTATTCAATCGTAAACAGTGTTTAAGAATTTCGTCGTTAATTTTATTGGTATGTTCATTCATTCGTTTGGGTTGTACTCAACCGCCCAGGCACTTGAACTGAATCTTTGTACCATTTCCGATATTATCTAGGTACTCCCATTCCAGAAGCTTCGCGTCTTCTCTATGCGTCACTATTTTGACTGGAGGTATTTTCAGTAGTTGAAATGATTGTATTATTTCCTCTCCAAAGTACTTCCGTTTGAGTCCTTGCAAATTCTCACAGAGGCAGAGAGTATGTGAGTGGAGTTTACATTTTTTGCACATACGTTCACTAACTTTGCCCATTTTAGGCAGACGTATCCTAAGAGTGCAGTGTCCAGTTACCAGGCCGGTAGCTGTCTGCAAATGTCTCTTATAAAGCTTCAACAGCCTCGTTGAGAGTTCCTTGTCTACCTTGTTCAGTAAACTCTTTGTATGGAGGTGTCCTTGTGTCAACCTCCATATGAGTTGGTGTTATCTAGCCAGTCCCTGACTTTTGTGAATTCTCAAAACTGTTCCGAACCTATGAAGTTTCTTTTAGAACCTTCTTTAGCTATAACTGGTCCGCCTTTTCATTACCTGCAAATCCTGCAATCATCTGATGTGCAGGCAACCATATTAGAGACACTTTGTTGTCATTTGCCTTCCTGTTAAGGGATTTCTTTACAGACCTATTTGTTGGATCGCTGATAACTTTAAGCAGAACCTGCTCGTCAGTGAATATTTTAATTTTTTGTCCGGTATATCCTGCTTGAAGCACAGACGTATATGTCAACCAATGCTAAAGAACATTTTTTTTCTAGGTCCATTTATAACAGAGCCCTTCAGCCGTGGTTTGTTTTCGAACTATCGGTGAATCAAATCACCTCTCCCGTTTATGGGAAGACTCCCAATTTCAGCCTATGATTCCTCATCATTGCCCCTCCTCTACCAGTCTATGTTGTTCCATAGGTGATCGTTGGTCCAATTATATTTCTCCATGCGTTAGCCTTTTCACAGTAGTGTGAAGCTAGTGAACCCCCTCAGGTCGTATTTCTCTCAGGTTTTGTCCATAACACTTTTGCATTGCCAGAAAAGCCTAGTTGCACTGGCTCATTAGTATATTTTATAAATTTATGCGCTGTGGTTTGACTTCGTTTTTTCTTCATTAGAATTGAATAAACTCCTAGATATGGATATAAATAGTTATTTTTACACATTTTTGCACCAAGAGCAGCTGGAGGCTTTTTTAATGCCTACAAATATTTTGAATTTGACGGGTTCAGTGAATGATAGCCCCGCATCCAACGAAAACAATTGTTCAATCACCGCCACCTAGCCAACGTTAAAACCAATGGAATGAAACCATGATATAATAGATTTCTTCCAACTGGAATTTAGGTACCGTTCTAGAGAATGGTATCGAGTACTGTATAGTGCGCAAACTCTAATTAGGGATGGTTTTAGAACCTAACACATCGACATGATCATCACTTCCAAAAGGTACAGTTTTTGTACCGTCCAAAGAACGCTACTATATATCCTTTAAAACTGTTTAAGACTGTACATTAGCTGGAGCTAATGTAATATTTTATTCGGCATTGAATATCCTTTAAAATTATATAAGTTTGTCAAAATCCATAAAGCGGAACAAAAGTTGAGTATAACAGTTTTTTCACTCACCCCTACCAGTTATTTTACAAGATAGAGGAAAAAGTACTGGAGCAAACTTACGCTCTTTCGCGGTGAAGTAGGAAGCTTATAAAAATAAATTCCACCAGTTTACTGTATGGAATACAGATTTTTTTCTCTGGTACATTATAACCAAAGCTGCACCAAAGTGAATTTCAGACAATGAGAAAAGTTCTTAATCGAATTACTACAAGAACTAAAATTAGAAATGGTAACATTTAAAATTGGTTTTGGCTGGAGGACCTTGGTCGATGGCCATTTGGTTGTACCAATAAATGACGTTTATTATTATTAAAATTGGTTCGGTACCTAGAAAATAAGACACGGGAATAGAAATTGCATGAAGTGGTTTTAGCATTTCTTAAACTTGGCAGAAAATTTACTTGCAAAAAAGATCATCTGCTGATGTAGAATAGAAAAGAAAATACAGAGACGCTATCCACGAAACTATTTATTGAGGACTCTTAAAGTGGATTTCCACAAATACGTTATCCAACGATATACGATCATACGAGAGTTTTGTAATTGTTGAAAAAATTCAGAATCATCAAACTGACAAATATGTATTTGTCCGAAAGTTTTAATTTACGTCCGTCATGAAGAATCAGTTGGAAAATGTTCAAATGTTATCAGTGATCGGATCTGATTTAACCTATTTATGTCAGAATTAATAATTATTATTATTGAAATGGAAGTTGATTAGAAGCAACGAACAATTTTGCTGTTAATTGCAATTGTGTTGAGAAATGCTGAGTGTTTGGATAAGAGATATTTACAAAAAAAGTAAATTTCAAGGAGAACTATTTGAGAATGACCTGTATCACATTCAACAAATTATAAGGTAAAGGGGGACCATTGCTCCTTGTCATACAAGTTACTAAACTAAAAATTGATATACAGGGTCCGGCAAACCTCTGTCGTAGCTCTAACTCTTATTGTATATGTTACCGTGAAAGACCGAAATCTGGTGAATATCGAGATACACCGGTGAATGTCAACATTCTCAACGTTGCTCGACGTATGTCCGAAATATTGTTGAAATTTCATTATTTATAACTTACACCGGCGATTGTCGACATTCAGGATGGTGTATGTTAAAAAGAATTTTTGTTTTTGAAATAAAAACAAAAAAAATCCATAGGTCTTTATTTATTAAAATAATATGGGAAAAGGACTTTGTTGAACTCAAAACAAACAGTAGAACATGAAAATATAAAATGAAATATAAGAAATAAGAACAATATCTTATTTATTGCAACAACTTAAACTACAGTGGCACTTCGAATTGCACAAAAATGCCTTGCTTTTACAGCTGCATTTGGTCGTGGAACACTTCCTTTTGCAGTTACAACGTGTATAGTATTGCCCTCCACTTTTTGAATTAGCAGAAGCTGCTTCTCTGAGCGACATTTCTTTTGTTGAAACTTCGTCCATGGAAAGTAACTTTTCTTTACAAATTACGAACTGATTACGGGTGAAAAGCTGCTTCAATTGTACCATTTTTGTTAGCTAATCTAGAAAAGTCTGAATCCTCTATTCCAACAAAAACCGATAACACATTTCGAGGGTCTGTACGACCACGGTCGACATCAGGGACTTGAATTCTTACGTTATCACCAATTTGGCAGGAGGAAACTTTTTTTGAGGTTCGCAACATTTTTGTTGCTTGAAGTAGAAGATTCTCTTTTGCAGCTACCTACTCTTTTTAAAGAAATTAGCTCGTGTTGTTCAGTCAGTGCTTGGGATAAAGATGTGTTAGGTAGCGGATCAGTCAGTGCTTGAGATGAAGATGTGCAGGTTGCGGGGGTGCTATTCTCGAGTCAATTGCGTATACGAAATTTGATGGTCATCGATAATTTGCGTATGACTTGTAGTTGTAGGTATTCTCGAATCGTAGTATACGAAATAAAGCATCCGCCAGTCGTACAAATTCACACGTATGGGTACTAGGCATACGAATCTTCTATGCGAATGCCAGTTTTCATAAGGGGCATGCGCATATGGCATCTTATGATCAAAAAGAAGGGGTTAACCTCTATTTTTTGTTATGATTGTGTAAAGTTTGAAATGAAATTTCAAATTGATTTGTTTTTTGTTTGATGTGGGTGGATGGACAAGTCAATTTTATGTGAATAAGAAATATCTCAGTTGAGTTGAGTTGAGTTGTGGATGGATTTTAATAAAATCTCCCTTTGTTTTCTCCATTTGATAATATTTCTATGAATTCAGTTAAATCTTATTTTCCGTGTGTTATTTTCAACAGGCAACTAAAAGAAAGGTTCAAGCTAGAACGTTTTCGCGGTTTTTTCGTATATAAAAATTTTTTTTATTATTATTATATTGTAAACATGTTGTAAGCCATGAGAAAATTGACACATTGGCAGTTTTGGCACAGTGTTGTCAAGTTTTCATCCGACCAAAAATTACGTAGACGAATGAAGAAGTCGTATAGTGTTCAAGAATGCACATGAGTCTTAGTATACGATTATTTCCATACGTTAAAGTTCGTATACGCTGCGTATACGTATTATTGCGTATAACTTCGAGAATAGCACCCCGGGTCAGTCAGTGCTTGAGATAAAGACGTGCCAGGCTGCGGATCAGCTCCAATGGTATTTTCATTATTCATGTCTGTTTCAACATAAGATTCTAGCTGTTCTTCGGTCTCAATGTTTGAAATTCGCCCGCGAGGGAGTGATGACGATGTTATACCCCTTTTTGGTTTAACGCCAAACAGGGCTTCATAAAAGGACTCTGGCGTATTCCTTCGTGATAAGTTAAGTTTTTTGGCGAATTGGACAAACGACAAACCTTCTGACCACTTGTTTGAATCATTGTCTTGCATCTAAGCAGTTAACATATTTTGTATGTCCTAATTGGCTCTTTCAACTGAGCCTTTTGTGTTTGACTGTGACAAGGATTTCCGTGCACTATTTTAACATCTTTCCACATAGCGCATAGTTCAGATATGACTCGATTACTGAACTCTCTGCCATGATCCGAATGCTATATAGCGGGAGCACCAAATGTTAAAAAAAATTGGAGAAGGTGATATGCTACTTCTTCCGATCTCTTGCTTTTTAAAGGTCATAACTGGACAAATTTGGTTAAATGATCTTGATATACCATTATAAACTTGTAATCGCCATACCTGTGTGATTGCAAGTCTATCAAGTCGACTTGACATCTAGAGTTCAATTCGGAACTGAGCATTTGTTTCACAACAACACCTTTTATAGGCGCACTATGTTTCATTCGACATTGTTTACACAAATTTAAATACAACATTACAACTTCATAAGTAATATTTTTGTATCTAACTTGCAATTCTTTAAGCATTCGTGTTCTTCCTCCATGGCCTGTTCTTATGTGAGTTTCAGAAAGTTGTAAACAACTCATCATTAGTGACATAATACTGGATATTTGTTTCTCCTGGTTTTAATGGCACAATTAACTTTTCTTCATCACTAACTTTTAAAATGTCAAAACGTTTTAAACGTCTGTAGTCCAAAGGTTTACTACACTTACTTTTAGCAGAAATGACTTCAAAAACGATTAGGGAGCGCTGTCAAAAGTTGCGTTAGACTGACGAAGACAAAGCTAACTGAAACAAGGGGCTGGAACCGTCTAAAAACTTGTCGCGACCTGCAGTGTCCGAGATTCACCGGACCTCATTTGTGTTTGTCGACATATATCGGTGAAAGTCCGAATGTAAAATAGAATTAAGAGATGTTCGGACTTTCACCAAGGGATTTGATATTTGTCGACATCCACCGGCGAATGTTGACATTCACTACTTTCGGTCTTTCACGGTAACATATATATAACTTACATATTTATTTAAAAGGTATTTGGAAGAGGTAATTAAAATCAAAAATTTCAAAATTATGCTCATGTATACAGGGTGGTCCATCAGTAAACCGGACAAATGACGTATTTTTTCCAAATGTAATGCCACACTTTTTTTACATTTTAGGAACCGTAATAATAAGTACTGTACACTCCCAAATTTTTTCTGTAAAACTCCCAGCCATCTCGGAGAAGACCACCTTTTTCCCAACAAATTTGAATTTGCACATCCTCTTAAAAAATTATTGAAAACATGTAAAGTTGGTATCTTCTATCTATTTTCATATAACTTTTAAGTAATTAGGTACTGAGAGTGAATGGCAATACCTTTTAAATAAATATTGTTACGAACTCACTGATTCCGAAGCCGGTCCTGTCGCAAACTATGAATGCGACCTTTCTAGAAAGGTTCTTTCGCAGGTAATGTTCAGACTGTTCTCGAAGAGTACAAGGCGTACAATGGTTTATCGCGAATGTTCTCAAATTATAAAGTATACGCAGAGGTGGTATAGTCAAGAATGTTCTGAAGCTGCAAAGACTATATACAATATGTCTCAGTAAGTTGGAACCATATGG
>CAJUYI010000092.1:120098-137893 GCA_910591695.1 Galerucella pusilla
ACGTTAAAGAATGTCAAGTTATAATTTAAATTTGACGTGTTTCGGGACTTTTTATAAATATGTACAGTAACCGAAATAATGAATTTATTCCATTTGGCTTTTACACACTGTATAGAGATGGGCGATACTGTGGAAAGTATCAATACAACGTACCGTTGTATGTATGTATGTATGGTAAGTAGTAAGGGGGCACAATAGACCTTTTAGGTCTCAGTGAATGTCACCCCAAAAATCACACATACATACATACAACGTACCGTTATAAATATATTGTTTTGAAATACTTAATATTAGAAAATATCGTTATGAAAAGTATCAATACTAAAAATTACAATATTTTATAGATACGATATATGCCAGAAACAAATTTCCTGAACAAAATACACAGATTTAATAGTTTATTTAATATTGTACCCCCATCTCTAGTCGGGAATTATGAACCATAATACACTACAGTGTATTATGAACCATAATTCACGACAGTTGATATATGGGTACCATATACCTTTAGTTAGGAGGTAAAATATTGACTTATTATTAGGTGGTCGTGGACAAATGTATTAAAAATACTTCAATTGTGACCTAAAAAACATAAATATGTTTGATGGGGATAGCAGATTTTTAAATAATGTAATCTTAAACTAATCTAGTGGTGCGTTTCATTTGACTTTGACTACACATAGAGAAATCGAAAACAAGGAATAATTGGCTGAAACATCTATTTTCAAGAACAAGTTGGGCTTTTTTTCAGAAGATAAAATTTCATTACAATAAAATAAAATATGTCACAGAATTAATATGTAGGTATCATCCCTCTCGTTATAGTTATATTAAGAGAGGCGCACGTGTTCGCATATAGCGCAAAATTGTTAGGGGGTGGTAAATTTAATATTTGGCTAATGCGCCCTTCTCCAAAGCTAATCGCAAACACAGGGGTGTTAAAAATCGAAATATCAGTGGTAACAGTGGCATTACGAGAACAATACGATTAAGAATTTGATTGATTCATCTAGAAATTTCTATATTTTGATGAAAAAATTGAATAACCCGACGCAAGGGTGTTTATTCACAGTTGTGTAAAAACAGATGTTGGGCTAATTCTTGTTATCCAGTTTTAACGTCAAAAGTGGATTATACTTGATCTAATTTACAACTAATGAACGAAAGAATACACGAAGAGTAAAAGCTATCTGTAATTTTAAAAGGGGACTGTAACTTCTCGTGTGTTAGGGACCTAGGAATAAACTGTCTCTTAGCCTTGGTCAATGCACAACTGTGTTTCAAGCAAAAAGATATTCACTGACAGCCATGGCTCTGCTTAAAGCTATCAACAATCCAACAATTAGGTCTAAACTGGTAAAAAACTGTAAAGAATCCCTTAACATACTGGCAAGTGACAGCAAAGTGTCTCTACTATGGATGCCGGCACATGACGAGACTGCAGGGAATCAAATGGTAGACCAGCTAGCTGAAGAAGGTTTCAAAGGAGCCTTCACAGGTCCAGAACCGTTTTGTGGAATCACAATGGATTACATAAGAGGAAGTCGGGAATTGGCTAGTCAAGAAACACCAACTCAAATGGAGGCTGACACAAGGACAGCTCCATAATAAGAGTTTACTGAATAAGTTAGACAAGGAACTCTCGTCCAGGCTGTTGAAACTGGGTAAGAGAAATTTGAAGACAGTTACCGACCTGGCGACTGGACACTGTACCCTGAGGAAGCATCTGCACAGAATGGGCAAAGTTAGTGAACCTTTTTGCAGAAAATGTGAACTCTACGATGAAACACCTTCTCACATACTCTGCTTCTGTGAGAACTTACAAGGATGGTACAAAGATTCAGTTCAAGTACTTGGGCTGTTGAGCCCAACTCAAACGTATGAATGAATGGGAATTGTCCAGAGAACAAGGACGAATATTTTTCGTGCCTTTAAAAATTTTCTTCGAGTGAACGAGGTCACATTTCTTGTTTTTCAATGTTTTATCTGCTCGTTTTGTCTTATCTTCCTTGTCACAAATGTCTAAATAATTTTTGTGTGATTCAGCATTCTCTCAATTTTGTAATTATTCTCAAAATACAGGATATCACAGAAAAAGTGATAAGTACAAGGAAGAATTACTTATTATAGATATCGATTTGGATGTAAATGAAAGGGAATATAGAAACTGATATAAAAAAAGGATAAATAATGCATCGAAAGTATACTAAGTTATATGGTTTTAAATGAAACTAACTGTTTCTAAATGACTCCACAATATATTTGTAAAAATGTGTAAATTGCAAGTAAATTATTGACAATTGTTTCGATATAAATATCATCGTCAATAATTTACTTGCAATTTACACATTTTTACAAAAATATTGTGGAGTCATTTAGAAACAGTTAGTTTCATTTAAAACCATATGATGAGTAGATTCCACGAAGTGAGGGTTTATACAGTTAACTATACTAAGTTAGAAAATTCAGTCTGTTATGAGAAAATACGAAATAAACCGGGGAACAAAATTGACGGTATCTCTAGAAAACAATCCTCAGACCAACACTTATAATAATTGGAAGAACAGGATCCAAGCAGAAAATATGCAATACCTATGAGCCGTTAAAGTAGTCACTTGTCCATACAGGATGAAGAACGATCCGATAGAGAAGTGATAGATATGAAGAATGTCATCAAAAAGAACCAACTGAACTGGTTTGGCAACATCAATCGGAGAGATCCGAAAAGACCAGTAAAATGAGGTATGGTAGCAAATAGTACAGAGCAGCAGAGGAAGAGGAAGACCGAGAAAGACATGGAATCAATAGATAGCACTGATTTAACAGCAACGAAAGAAGGAAGAGGTACTGAAAAAATGTGATTGAGAAAACATTACGATAAAAGCTAGGATGCTTCAGTTTTTAGCGATGTTCGTATAGATGCGCCATGGTTCCGGTTCCAGGAAAATGGATCAAGAAAAGGTAAATACAATGTTTTCCGTTGAACAGTATGTAAATCTGTTTTATTGGAAATTCAAGACTATATAGCATTAAACAGCCTACTTTTGAGTGAGCCAGCTTGAGTGTAGCTTCAAAAAACAAAAATTCCTCTATATAAGATCCTTTAAAACATTTTTCTCAATATCATTTACCAATCAATCAAAATACTTAATACACCCTTCGTGATTTTACGTCCCCTCTTGAATTGCTGTCCCTAAAATTATAATATTGCGGACATATGGAATCGGTTTCTTGTTTTGTTTTGTATAGAAAGGGGATTAGCCCTTTTTGATCCTATTACATGCTATCACGCTCTTAATTTAACAACTTTGGGGACTCGCCATTGTCAAATGAAAATCTTAAGACAAAGGTTATATCAATTTGCGAAGCGTGGAATACAAAAATAATTGCATAAATTGTATTTAATAGATACAAATGTATCATAATTTTTTACTTCGTATTTTCGTTACTTTCTACTTAACATGGGCTGAAAATGAAAAGTCCCGGGCCTAACAAAGAAAATACATTTTTTATGTTCAAAATTAGTTTTATTCATCAACGTAATTTCCATCAAGAACAACGCATTCATTCCAGCGTCACTGTAACATTCCAAGACCCCTTTGGAGAACGATTCATCTTTGGCCTCAAAATAGGCAGTTTCAGCGATAACCTCTTCATTCGAGCGAAATTTCTTACATGCGAGCTGATTCAATCTGACATTATTATTAATTGACATCGCATTGTGTCGATGTATTGCACTTAGGTGGAAGTGTTATTCATGATGTATTTTCCATCCTGTCGATTTTTTCTAGCATTATTTTCGTTTCTCTAGCTTGCGTGACTTTCGCATTCATTATTAAGTGTTCACAGATTCAACTTACTTCTTCTGACTTTCCTTCTCTTAGCTCCTCGTACTCGCCATCCGAGCTACTTTTTTGGTTCTTCTTTCTCCTGTTTTCCGACAACTTCGTTCCTGTCTTCCTCAAGTCCTAAGACATAAAAAATATCTACATTCATTAATTGGCTTGAAAAAAATCTGCTTGCGTTGAAAACCGGTGTTTAAATCTGTCACTTCGCTTTTACGGCTAACTAACCTCCAATCCTCCGTCCGATAGCTCTCGCTATGTTCTGGGTTTAGGTTTAACCACATGGTTTGTGGTTAAAATACTCTCTACCATAGCTCTCAACTCAAAGTTTGTCATTCCTGTATACAATTCTCAAAGAAAAGAAAGTAAAGCCGATGGTCTGGCATTTCTTTGACTTTTTGTGTTCGTCTGAAGTAAGAAGGGCTCCTTGCGTCTGTGGCATTATCCATATATTGTGGTTAGATTTGTAGCTTTGTCCCTGGAATGGAATTTTAGCTCCTAGAATCTTTCGGCTGGGTTATTCCTGAAAAGCAGCTGAAAAGAGTTTTAGATGTGGAGAAGGCAATATGGCAGTTGATTTTGTTTTGTTACATCCTAGGTGAACGCACGATTCGCATATATTGCAGTTCGTGCGTTTTTAAGAAGCTAGGTAGACATTTCAACCATGATGGCGGCATCGTCAACACATTTTCCACTTGCAGAAAATAAGATTATTGCGGTAGTTCAAAAGGTTAATTTACGGTGAATTTTATCATCTGTATCTTGAGTTACGAGCAGATGAAATTGCTTTTCGCTAATAATACACCAGAATGACAATGAATACATTTGATGATATTGTCGGAAAAATACTCGCCTTTTAACTTTCCAAACCAATACTTCCATTGCGGAAATCGGACGAAAACTGTGGTGGAAATAAAACATGTTCCAAAGTAAAAAGTGCGTACGAATTTAACTCTCCACGTTTTTACGCTGGACTGATTCATTAAATACTGATACTAAGCTTCACACTGACTAAACTGTTAAAATGGTACATCCAAGCAGTATTTCCTAACACTTTGTGGTATGTACCAAATGTATCTTTAGGGGCTGGATACTGATACACGCTATTATTTGGGTTACTTTCGAAAATGAGAAAAACAAAGTAGCCGCCACTAGAGGTACTATGAAATATAACAGTACTGTGAGTTAAGCCAAAAGCAGGTGAATTTTATTATTTAATGATTATTTCTCTGGATTCTAGCCCGGACGGTTCATCGGACTAGGCTGAATAACATGATTACTGAAATTTAAAAATTAAGTTGTAAATTAAATAATAAATTATTTGGTGAATATTGTTATTTATTTCATCTATAGTAACGCAGCTGTCGCATCACTTTCATTCACCAAACTAGTCTTCCAATTATTTACACATAAGGATCTCCCGACTTCAGTACCGATTAGGGATTACATGTGCTGAAAAGTCCCGGGTTTGACACATAGATATCGCTAGTTTTATTGCAGTCGCCTATTTTTCAATTAAGAGTTATTTGATGTTTTGAATAAGAGAAACATTATTAAGGTTAGTGCTTGTCCTTATTTGTGCGCGATTACTGCAGTGCACTATCCCGACTTTATTTCATGTTTCATATTTATATGTCACAATTTGTAGGTGATCTGTGACACCTACCTCTTAATATAATGTCATTATAGAGTTACATGTTTCAATAACTCCAAATTTTAAGTCTGTTTTAAGGTCGAGCACTATTTATTTGAGGTCATCACAATTACTGCAAGGCAGTAAATTCGTGTTTCCAATAACTCTCTAATTAGTACTAACTTTAAAAAGACAGCTGTCAAAATTTCATGATATTCTATTCATTAGTTTGTGAGTTATTGATGTTGTGCTGATAGTGACGCTACTTTTGTTATTTTCAAAACAATGAATCAAAAACAATTTCATGTTTCAATTTTACACTGCTTCTTGATGGGAAAAAATACCGTTCGATCGAAGGAATGGCTTGAAAAAGTGTTTTGGGTACTCCGCTCCATCAGAAACAACAATAAAACGATGGTTTGCTAAATTCAATCGGGGTCGCAGAGACACGTACCAATGACGCGGAACGCAGTGGAGGTCCAAATTAGGCGGTAACACCAGAAAACATCCACAAAATTATATTGAATGAAGTGAAGTGAAGTGAAAGTGAAGTTGAGTGAGTTAGCTGATATTGTTCAGTTATCAAAAGAACGTATTGGCTTTATATTGCATGAGCAATTGACTATAGGTTTGTTCTCTCAGAAAATCTCTGACAAGTAATAGATAGTTTTCAAACCAATCAAACCAATCAGAAATCTTTGTGAGAACGCTTTACGGCCTTTGCGTCGAATCCAGATTGTCAAAGACTGTCTGTGATGCTTGTGAGAACAAACCTTATGAGAAAGCTCTGCTCAAAGTGGGTGCCGCGTTTGCTCACTGTTGACCAAAATCAAGAACGTGTTGATGCTTCTGAGCAGTGCTTGACCATGTTTAAACGTAACGAACCGGAATTTTTGTGTTGATATGTGACAATGGATGAAACATGGATCCATCATTTCAGTCCGGAATCAAAACGATCGTCATCTGAGTATGAAGCAACTGAGAAAACCTCGTCCAACGCGCCCGAAAGCACAAAAATCAGCTGGAAAGATAATAAAATCGGTATTTTGGGATCTAGATACATGGTGTAATATTCATCGACTATTTTGAAAAGGAGAATACCATCAACAGTGAATATTATATAGCGTTATTGAAGCGTTTGAAGTCCGAAATTGCAAAGAAGCGTCAGCATATGGCAAAGAAAAAAAATGTATTTCCTCAAGACAACGCGCCGTGTCACAAGTAGATAAAAAAATTACAAAACTACATGAACTAAACTTCGAATCTCTCCCACATAAACCGTATTCTCAAGATTTGGCTCCCAGCGACTAGTACCAACCGCGATTTCAAACATGCCCAATTCCACCCACCTCTTTAGGTCAGGGATCTGCTTTCGTTTGCTCGATTAGTGAAGTGATCACTTTTAGGAACTACCCCCTTATTTGCCCTGGGTAGTCTCTAAATCTAGGTGGTCGATTTTGGTCTCTTACCTTCATCTAAAGTTCGAAACGTGAAAATCATTTATAAAACAATAATTGGTAATATTTAATACTGAATCCAAGAAGGTGAATAGTATCTCACTCGTACAATCTCAATGAAAAATAATGTCTGAGAATAAGAAACTTTATCATCATCAATTGACAGCTGACTTCAAGATAACATGGACTTAAAAAATAAAGAGTTGTCGCAGGTAGAACTAACTCAACTAACTGTATGGTTAACCGATGTTAGTTAACATAAAAGCGACCCTAAAACGTTGAAGGGTGTCTTTTAGTTGTTTTTTTATTTAAAATGGAAGCATTCGAGGACGGCCAGATAATAGATGTGGGATTTCCGAGGCAAATGTAAAATAGGTCAAGTCATTAAAATGACATGAACTTTGTTCGACGTTACTCTTATAATTGCTCCATAATGTAGGTTATAATCGGTTATAATCACATCAATGGAACTTGAAAACACATTGAAAAAAACAGAGGTATCTATAGTTGACAATTTGTCAGTACTTTTTCATATAAAATCGACGATGCCAAGAGTAACGCATCACTAGCTGAGATACTATGCAAATACGTATTTGCAAATCACTTTTATTTAAGCAGCACTTTAGGTTATGTGGTACATTCAATAGCCTCCTTGGTGTGTGTCATCGTTTGTGACGTATATCCAGGTTTTGGGTATGTCGCTTAATTTATTTGTTATTTTGACCTTAAATTTGATGAACAAAATCATCAGGATCGTATTCAGCCAAATTTGAAAAGGCTATGGAATTTATAATTACTAGCTTCTTTTATTATTATTATTATTATTTAAATGAGTATAACAATAAGATTAATATTCACCTTTCATAAATAATAATTGATCGTAAAGTACAGACCTGACGAGAACTGTCAGTGGGACAATAGAAAAAGACGTAAGACACATTGCCGCTACAAAAGAAACGCCTTCATAGTATTTTGAACTCCCGATTGATAGGTTGTGATTGCGCGTAATCTAAACATCAACCAATAAAATTTTTGGAAGTCAAAGATTAGGGTTAACGTTTGTAATACATTTAAACGGTTCATTATTGTGCTATAGAAGGACATTAACAATCGATGACGTACACCAAAAAGGTTATTGAATGAACCATACCTACATTTAAGTGATGGAATACCTGCGTATGGGTCCGCACTAGGAATAGGTTGGTGCAAATATCCGTAAATTTAGTGCGGTCAGTAGACACTTTTAGCTTGTCATGAGTTTTTACACGTATCCGTATTGGAGTTACGTTGACGTAAAGAAATTGTCAAGAAAACCTTCTTAGCTGAAAAAGTTTCGCTTTGCTCTGTTTTTAATTGTATAGCCTTAAAGTTTTTTTATTTCACCTCTTTATATTTTTGTAAAACGTAAAATGGGGGCGATATTAAATAATCCATTGCTGCTAGACGAGGAAGATGATGTAATATAGCACAGAATACTGACTTTGGTCGGGATACGGATACGTTTAAGTATACGGAGTAGGGTACGTAACAATACGTTCAACGAATCGTATCGGCTGAAACGTAACGGGTCTACACATGCGCAGTTCGTTACGGATACGTGAGAAACTTGAGACAAGAGACACTTTTAGCTTATCATAAGTTTTTACACGTATCCTTATCCGTATTGGAGTTACGTTGACGTGAAGAAATTGTCAAGAAAACCTTTTTAGCAGAAAACGTATCGCTTCGTTCTGTTTTTAATTGTTTAACCTCAAAGTTTTTTTATTTTACCTTTTTAGATTTTTGTAAAGCGTGAAATGGGGGCGATGTTAAATAATCCATTGTTGCTAGACGAGGAAGATGATGTAATATAGCACTAATAGCACGGAGTACTGACTTTGGTCGGGATACGGATACGTTTAAGTATACGTAGTAGGGTACGTAACAATACGTTTACCGCATCGTATCGGCTGAGACGTAACGAGTCTACACATGCGCAGTTCGTTACGGATACGAAGCTAAAATATGGTTTCTACACAGACATATATGTATGTGGGTTTCTGAACCTTTTATGTCATCTGTCGCTGATTGAAGATCTGTGATCGGATCTGTCAATGTCAATAGTTCAATTTAAAGTTTACAGTCAACAGTGGTAATTTTAATTTATATTTGTGATAATTGTTGAATTATTTCTTGGTACATAGCTTTGAGTTTCTCAATATTTAAAGTAAAGATATATCATTAACATTTCTCATAAATTGAATACAAGATGGTAAGTATTTATACTTGTTTTACATTTGAATTGAATTAGTCTTAATATTGAGGTTATGTTTAATGACAAAGCTAAATTTTAACTAATATTTTCAAATATGCACTATAATGGTCTTCAAATGCTAACTATCTTTTTATAATGACTTATTTTTAGTCTATTCTTGCGTATAATGGAGGTGCTATGGTGGCAATGAAGGGAGAAAACTGCGTAGCAATTGCGGCAGATCGAAGATTTGGTATCCAGGCACAAACGGTAGCTACAGATTTCCAAAAAATATTTGAAATGGGTCCCCATTTATATGTTGGTCTACCAGGATTAGCTACTGATACACAAACGGTAATGGAAAAACTCCGTTTTCGTAAAAACCTTTATGAACTTAAAGAAAACAGGAGGATAGCACCTAAAACGTTTGCTTCAATGATTTCTAATATGTTATATGAAAAAAGATTTGGTCCATTTTTTGTGGAACCCGTTGTGGCAGGACTTTTGCCTGATACTTATGAACCATTTATCTGTAATATGGACCTTATTGGATGTATCAATCAACCTACTGATTTTGTTGTTGGTGGTACTGCCTCAGCTCAGTTGTATGGAATGTGTGAAGCTCTGTGGGAACCAAATTTAGGCCCTGATGATCTTTTTGAAACTATATCACAAGCTCTTATGAATGCCTTTGATAGAGATGCCATATCTGGTTGGGGAGCTACAGTATACATTATGTAAGTTTTTGCATACTTTTTAAATCTCTATCATGAAAACATTATTGTCATTATTATTGCCATACAAAGACATAACAGTATTTTATCAGGAATTAAAATATTTTATATTGTTTTGAATAAAATTCTATATTTACGCTCATTAGGATTGGGCTGAGATAATCCAAGGTTAGTTTTATAGTTAACAGTTGGGAATTAATTTACCAATAAATTTAACAACAACTGATGAAAGGCAACATTTTTGTGCACTCTCAGATGCCATTATCAATCAACCAAAAACTGTCCTAAAGACCCTCAACACTACTAGTAATTAGTGCTCTCTAAGTAATAGTGCCAAACAGTATTTCACTTCCATTTTGAAAATATTCAACTCTTTTACTGAATAGGTACTCTTGATGAATGTTTGGAAAAAAATTCCATTATTTATGCAATGCGTTTACTTTTAACTGTATCAGTTACAGAGAAGGTAAGAAGGGTAATGTCACTCCACATGATTTTTTTAAAGAACAGAACTACAAAATGAGACAAATTTATATAATAGTCAGCTCATAGTATAACAAAATTGTTTAGAGGCCAGCCATTGATCCTGAAAGGCAGTTTCTGGTTGATAAAAAGGAAGATAAGGAACATAGGTATGTTACCTGTGAAAAATACAGGGAGCTTAGTAAGGAAAGAGAGTAATCTACAGGCAGTGAGCTTTTTCTAACACTGCAGGGTTGAGAGGGAAACTTTTACTGATAAATAATACTAGGCATGGAACATGTTTGTGAAACTTGGTATCTAAGCTGTATTTTTAGAGTGGTCAGCATGATCGAGTTTGTTATTTTGGCAGTTTTGGGTGTCTAAAAGTTATTTTGAGAGCTCCAAAAAGGTTACATTTTGAGAAAAAGGAAATTGTAGTATACAAGGCTGGGAAATTAAAACAAATTTTCATTTAAAATCAAGTCATTGTGTAACTTCTATAATAGTATATTATGCAATGAGCACAAAATGATGCCCATTTTGCACGAGGATGAAATTTGCAGCGCGAGCCCGAAGGAAAGTGCTGCAATTCATACGAGTGCAAAATGGCCATTTTGTTGCGGGATGCATACTATACTTTTTCTATGACAACATATCGTTCACGTTTAATACATGCATACATTGCAAAAACTTTGAAAGAAATAAACTGATAATATTTCATTACTCCGAATTCCCCGCTAATGGGCTTTCTATCAGAATTGAAATATGAATTGAAGAAATATGTAAAAAAATTTTATTGCTATTTTTAATAGGTACACAGAAATAGAAGCCTATAAATATGTATTTGTAGAAAACAACTATGAAATTACTCGTTACCTACTAAAACTTTGACAGAAACGATCTGCTGACATTTCATTAATTTGTCGCTGGACGTCATAATTTAACAAACCGTAGTCGTCGTAGTCGAGTAAACCTAGACCTAACACGAAATATTCCATTTCGCCTTTGTTGCTTAGCAACTTGCCTAGCAGCCGATGCAAAAATGAAATTCTCTGCAAAATGTGCTTGTTTATGATTGAAGATACGGTTACAAAATGAACATTTATCGAGGTTGTAGAAAAAAATATTTTAATCTATTGAAAATAAAACTAATAAAATATTTTTTTGTTTGTAAATGTCATTCCAGTGGTTATTTTGTTGAGATGATTTAGTCAGTCACATAAAGCCATCATAGGAAACCTAAAATGGAAATTTTATGGTGTTCAACACTTTCTATATTATAAAACATACCTTTTTGAATCATTTTATAAACTGTAATTCTTGTACTTAAAATAGTAGGATATAAGATTATTTTTATGTATATTTTCCTAAATCAGTCTGTCTCATGTATAATTTTAGTGTTTCTATGATTTTGCAGAGAAAAGGACAAGGTGACCATAAAGAATTTGAAGACACGTATGGATTAGTTAACTTTTTTCATTTATATTTTTTAAAATAAACCGCTATAATATATATCTTTTATTTAATCCCTATTGAATTGTTATAATGTCTACCTATTTGTGAGAGCAAAGTTTAAGATGGGTTTGTAATAACCATGAAGAGGCTAAGCAACATAAAATGACTTGCATTTGGGCATAATCAGGACCTCTTATTAGAACTATTTCCCTAACTTTTTGTGATACAGGCAGATCAAAACTAGGTATCCTAGATTGAAAAAGACACTGGGTAACCTAGACACTAGCTCAGGGCACATTAATATGTCAAGATTTGTGTCAAAGGATGTGCTAAGCATGAGAGCGAGGGTGGTAGAAGTTTTGCCTCAACAAACTTAAAACATATAAATAGACTTCAAATTGGGAACCTTTTTTAGAAGTGGGTTAAAATGGAGTGCAAGAATTAGAAAGAGACGTTGACATTGGTAACATGTAAATCTCTTGCCTGGATATTAATTCACACACCAGGTAGACCAGGGTTGATAATTTTTGAAAAAAAAAATAGTAGGATAAAACCAATCAGAAAAGGAGGGGAATATGATATAATTGAGGAAAAAAATTAATTACGGGCGATCCGAGTTCGGGAAGTGGGATGGGTGAGTTTTTAAGGGTGAAAAATGGTTTATCTCGATTTCCGGCAAAACTACAAGTCCTACGGAAAAAAGTTAAATGGCAAAGTTATGAGTAATAAAAAGCTCTACAACTTTTGTATTTACAATTTTTACACATAACCTCAAAATTTATGTGAATAATTCAAATAACCAAGTTTTTGGTTTTGCCCAACCAAGTTTGAAGCTGATAATATGCCCTGTAACAATGTTGTTCTGCTGCTCCTTCTGTGAGTGGGATGTTTGCCAAAATGAAGGATGATTTAATTTTTGCCAATTGATATTTTTGAAACATTAATTGATTCAGTGTTATTTTTTCATTTTTACATATATAAATAGATTTGATTAATTGTAATCCGTTTTTTTTATATATTTTTTTCTTGCATCTTTCTTAACAAAAACATTGGCCAAATTTGACAAATTCTTAGCGTCTAATAATAAATTTACGACACTTTTCTTTCCTTCTCCGGCAAATCCAGATGTTGTATCGCAACCAGAGAAGCAATGCAGAAATGCAATAATATTTTTGAAGGATTCATGTTTGAAACTGTTAGACGTGAAAAATAGATCCGTTACATTTCCAGAGCCTGGTTTGAGAAAATAAATAGCTATTATTAGTACCTATCTATCTCTGGCAATTTCTATCGAGGTCCTATTTATGTCAGCATCAGCATCTTCTTCCACTTGTTAACAAGAAAATGCTTGTGACTAATCTTTTCATTAAAGTTTTTATCATTTTGGCCTATTTTTTTTCTCGTTAGATAAAAAATTTTCTTGCGATGAAATTGTACATAGGTAGTGATTTAAAAAAACTTCGAATTTGAGTTTTTTTAAATTTTTTGCATTTTCTGAGAATATTTCATGGAGATGTATATTTTTTTCAGACTATCAGAAAGTATAGATTTCCGAACAAAAAGCACACCGACTTTTTGAAAAAAGCTGATATTTTGACGCGAGAATTTTCGATTGAAAATTAGGGTGCTTTTTTGATATTAGGTCAAAATAGGGTGAAAAAAAGAGTATTTCGAATCAAATGAATTACAGCGTATTTGGGACATAATAAGGTAAGTTTTCACTATATTTCGTGAATAAAATACTTTTTTTGAAAAAGATAGATAAAAAACCAAAAACTTGGTTATTTCAATTTTTCACATACATTTTGGGGTTATGTGTAAAAATTGTGGATACAAAAGTTGTGGAGCTTTTTAATACTCACAACTTTGCCATTTAACTTTTTTCCGTAGGACTTGTAGTTTTGCCGGAAATCGAGATAAACCATTTTTTACCCTTAAAAATTCACCCCCTTCCACTTCCCGAACTCGGATCGTCCGTAATTAATTTTTTTCTCCAATTATATCATATTCTCCTCCTTTTCCTACTATTATTTTCTTTCACTTTCTACTATTTTTGAAGGCTTCGGCACTGGTCTAAGATTTGAAATGAAGGTCATAATGTGGAGGGAACAAGAAATTAATTTTATTTAAATATAAACAAACAACAGTTGAAATATGATTTATTTTTTAAAACAAGGCACTAAAAATTCTTAACAATAACAATAAATACTCTTATTTATATAATAAAAAGTTCTAAGTACAAATGTTATTCAATACTGCTAAAATAGTTAAAATTCACACAAGCATATAGTCCTAAATGCACCAAAGTTTACCATTATCAAAGGGTACAAGTAATAGAATTAGGTTAACGTTATTCTATAGAGTATAGACTATTCCAAAATGATGTCACTGACAAGTTGGCCATATTGCTGTAGGTCGTCCTGTCATATTCTATTTAGTTTTCATTGTTTACTGGTAAACAAAGAATGACAGACTTTAATTGAACCGATTTTAGGCGTATAGCCGGTAAATACCAAAGGCGTTAAGTCTATGTTGTATATTTGATAAATTAAAATGTTAAATTTGAACTGCATTTATATAAAAAAAACTTCCTTTTGTTAATCCTCGTTGTCATCATCTCCCGGTTTTTTAATAACTCCCCACTTTTCAGCTTCTTGTAAGGCTAATCCAGCAATCTCTACAATTTTTTCCCTTCCGTCATACGGTGGCAACTTCGATAAAGCCATCAAAATTTCTAGAACATCAGTCTCAACTAATTTTTCCGCTACTAATTTTGAAGAGGAAAGAATATTGTGTGCTACACAAACTCCCCTATATTGCATATCTAAGGACGGATTTGCCAGAAGACAATGTAGAGAATCGAGCCAGTTCTTCGAATCGAAAATTTTCTCACAACATTTTACACTCGTTCCGGTAATGATTGCAAGCATACCAGCGGCCGCCAGTGCAGTGTCTTTGTCTTCATCAAGACACAGGGATACGGTAAACTTGACCTGGAAAAAAAACAGTTTTAACGCTAAAAGTACGATAAACATATAGTTTGGCAAGATTATCTGAAACTACGGGGAATCGGTAAGAGGCAAGGCATATATGTCATAAACGTACAAATGGCGTACGGTACCTATTTTACCAAGTAAAATTGAAAACACAGAGGTAACTGAAAGTACCATCGCCACTGGATAAATCAATATCAGTCAATTGACGAAGTGAGAGGGAAGAGCACGCGCTTGCCAATAAGAAGTCAGCTTTTGATAAAAATCAGCAAAATAATGTTAATAGAAAAAATCCAACAAGCACATTGAAGAATTAACGTTTAATAATATTTTTGATATTGTTAATAATAAAAAGTCCCTTTTCTAATTATTATCACTACATATTTAGCACTTAGCTTTTCCATAGTTAAACATGGCAATATTTAATGTTTTCGGCTGCATCCCTTTCACGGCTTCAGATAAACTTGCCAAAGTATAAAATGATTATGTGCTTTTAGAAGCCTCTCCACTACAACCCTAGCAGATCTGTTGTGTATGCCCCCCTGTTATGCTAGAGTTCCTTGTCTAGACTCGTCCATATTACTATACCTCATTTAAAAACCAGGAGTAATTTGAATTTAAGGTGGCAATTCTGTAGACCTCTGATTGGTCAGATTCCGCCCAGTTTCACACACTTTTTAGCATTGACATCAGCTGGTAATTTCTATTTTTGATAGTGCTGACAGATATGTATACTTAAGGTCTGTTCCAACTGCAATCACAAAATGTTGGAAACTGTCAGAGAATAGCCGACCATTACAATCAGTGATGAGAATTACGCGAAAGTAAACTCGTTGTTTGCTATGACTAGTTGTTCTCTGACAGTTTCTGATTGCGGTTGGAACAGACCTTTAATTTTGTCATCGCATTCGCTCTTATTATTAAACTATTTTCTTTTAGTTTCGTTGAAACTGTTCCTTTAAAAACTTCAGTAAGTCATTTTATTGAATATCTGCAATTATAGACCCATCTACCAGCTCATCGCTTGGTCCGGTAAATGTAAATGGCGAACTTATAGGTCATTTAGGACCGTCAAAAATCAAAAACATTCATCTTATATCTACAATTTCTCAAGCAATTGGTAAGATTATTACTTTTATATTAACTTTGTATTAAATGCTCAACATTTTCTTTATAGGAGTTGTTCTAAAACTATATGTATATATAATTTTATAACTGTTTTATTTCAATTAATCCCTATCTATGCCCATGGTATCTCCCTTGGAAGAACCCATGTCCCCGCTAATGATACCGACATACCCATGGCAAGCGAATTTCCTCTTCTCTTTCTAACGAAATTCGTTACAACGTTCCCCCAATCATTGTGCAACGCGGGAACTCGCAGTACCCCTTCTCATAAAAAACAGATTTTCCCGGCAAATTCAGTCGCATAGTACTTTTTGCCCCGAGAACGTGTATATGGGGAAACATAAGAAAGCCGGCACAAAGGGTGTGGCAGCTTCAAAAATTGTGCTGCTCAAAACCAAATAATATATGTATTTGTCTTTAATAATTACTATAATCCTAACAGTGAATGATCTCTAAATCTCAGTGGAAAAATCCAAATGTGCAATGTTTGTATAAAGTGTATAAAGAACATGTAAATAAATCAAGCTAAGCGAATCTCAATGCATTTCATTTGGGAGACAAGGGAAGGATACGATATCGTCACCAGCATCCTATAATCAGTGAAACTACAGTCCACTTCCATCATAAGATTTGGGTGGATAAAAAAAAACCACCCCGAATCAACAGGAGTAGTAAAGTCAACGCTTAACTAACTATTAAAGGAATACCGAGATAGAGGAACAAAATACAGTGCAGAAAATATTAGTGGAATACCAGAACTTCTGAAAAATTGTGATAAGTCAATTAAAAATGCTGTTCGAAGAACAAAAATGAGATCTGTATTGGATAAAATTAAATTCAACTGTGTAATCCTTTGAACAATTAAATGTATTATTTGTTTATTATCATTGTATCTATACACATTTGGAAAGATATTGTCAAAAATAGAATATGACAATGTTTGTCTTATGTTATAAACTATCGAACATTTAAAACAATATAGAAAAGAACAGGTTTTGTTAGAAAATTGGTTTTTGAAGGCAAAAAAAGAAGTTTGATCAAGGCATATTTAATAAATATTTGGAACACGACTATTTTTTCGGCACACACCCTTTAGTAACTGATCTGGTAACTTTTAGTGGTGTGAGTAATGCTTTTCAAATTACTCCTGGTTATTAAATGAACTATAGACTCCGTTGATCAGACCTCAGGTCATCCATATATGGGAAGGGTTGTGTTGCAGAACCCTGGTTGCTCACCTATTCCTCTTCCTCTTAGTAGGTACTCGGTGAGTTTTGGTGATGGTTATTTTATGAAATCTATGTAAACCACAGAAAGGCTTTGGACCTACAGGAGCAAAGATGTGAATCTGCCCCTTCATTGCCCTTGCGACTGCCAAGTCGTCATATTTATCAAAATATCATGTTGACAATTCTGATGATGTCTGAAATGGTCGCGTTCATCACAACGTAGCGCTACCGAAGCGATCATCAATTTCTTGCTGAACGCGTGTTTTGTTAACTGATCAGATTGAGCGCTGTAGAAATAGACGCCATTTTTTCAATAAGAATTAAAATACGCTACCGATTGATGATGCATTAACTGTCATTTATGTCATATGTTGGAAATATAATATAAATATTTTAGTTTGGAGATATTTTAGTTTGTATTTCAGTGAAAATGAATGAACAACTGGAGGTGACTTATGATTTTGATAATAAATTGTATAGTGTGTCAGGAAGTTCAACTCTTCATAGTAAGCTCCAAAGTGGTGAGTTCAATTTATTGTGATTAACTCCCATTTTTTAATGGTTAGAAGCAGGTAGAAGTAATACCTGTTTCATAATTGTCGTATATATCAAATAAAATTGAACCA
>CAJUYI010000092.1:138293-166055 GCA_910591695.1 Galerucella pusilla
ACTCGTTGGTCTTTGGATTTCACATTTCATACAGGTAACTATGTTTTATTTTATTTTATTTCAATTTGACTACCCAATTTTTAATTTATATTATCAAAGTAATAATGTGTAAGATTCTCATTAACCTTTTAATTATATTAATAAATTTAAATTTAATATCAACAATTGTAATATTCTCAAACTTTGTATATTAACTTTATTAGATTTTCATATTCATTTTATATCTATTAACATTTTTTGCTTAATTATTTTAACATAATCTTGTAAGATCCTCATGTATTAAGTTTACCTTTTCTCTTTATATTGTAGCCTGATGATGGTAATATTGTACCGAAACTAGTAGCACACATTATAAGTGTCCTTTTTGAGGAACTTTTATTAAAAATTTTTGTGGTTAGGACTTTGAGTTTCATTGAACCATTGGTTTAATTTCATACAACCACATTTGAGATATGGATGAGCTCTTAGAGTTAAGTCAACTTACCCTGTCATTTTCCCCTTCAAACATCTTAATAACATCCTCCGACTGCGTCATGTTACACATACACTGTACAGCGGCTCGCGATATGTATTCATGATCTTCAAACATGTAATGTTCAATTTTTCCGAATCCCCCCTCTTTGATTATTCTCATTCTAGCAGATTCGCTGAGCTGAGCCATATTGCAAAGAGCCATAAGTGCTTCGAAATTTTCCAATCCCGTACAATCTGGATGCAGTAAATTAAGAAGTGGTCGAATTACTTCCAAAGACTTTTGTCCCGGATACGCAATTTCGGGATTCATAGTAATTCCTATTCTGTAAATGTAAAAAAGAAAATCAATACCATTCAATTCAGTGACTCATATTTTAATTCGTAAAAGCTTAGTGGAGACTTGCTAAATTCTTATTTATTTATCATTATTTATCATTACTCATTTTCCCCTATAAATTGATATTTTTGGCGCTAGCATCTATTGGGGTCTGACAAAGTAGCTTGACGTTTAAACCAAGGGCTTAGCCAGGATTTATAACAGAGGGGGGGAAACCATGGTCCATGGTCGTCCAAAATGTGGAATTTTAGGATAAAAAGAAAAGGCAAATGAGAACAAAACTTTGAGATTTTAACTGATAACATTTTTCTTGAGTTTAAGCTAAATTTATCCAAAACATTCTTTACTATGCAGTCTTGATTTTCCTTCAAAAATTTTCGATGCACACTCATCAAATACAGCCCAGTGAGTCTGTCATCACCCTTTGTACTCCTTAGCCAGGTTTTTACCCTTTGTAGAGTAGTGTAGTGGATAGGAAAGCACTTAATTTTAGCAGTGCATGCCTTGTTGGAATGAAAAAAAAAACATTAACTTCATCCAACAGTGCACTTATGTCCTTCAATTTGTCTTCTGCTAAATTCTTTTTCTTCCTCATATTGTACGACAAATCCAATTCTGCTGAGACACCAACCAACTTATAAAATTAAATGGAAGATTCTCCATTATTTTTAGATTATTGAATGATGAAGATGAGTTAAAGTGAAAGCAGGTGTATTTTTATTGAAGAATCTAGCATCCAAAGATGAAGTTAAAGAATCAAGATAGGGGATGATTATTGACAACTTCCAGTATTCAACTGCAGACTCAGATGGTGGATTAGTTCGTTGAACTAGCTTTTGAGTTACTCGTGGTACTGATAACTCATCTCCTACTTTCTCTGCGATATCAAGTGATTTTTTGAATAAATCATAAGAAACATTTTCGACATCTTGTCGAGTTTCTTTGATTACATCTAGAATATCATCAATATGTTTCTCCACCATAACCTCCAAAATTGCAGAGTATCTTGCAATTATGTTTAACCCTAAGATTGGTTTAGTAACAGCACAGTGCAATTGGTAGGCGGATTTTCTTGTTGCATAGTTTCCTTCGACATATGGATGTTCTAGTGCTTTAACAATGTCAGTGAAGCTTTTTTAAAAATTTTTGTCTGCTCTTATATTTTTCCGACCATCTGGTCTCACAGAGCCTTGAAAGATTTGGAACCGATTTTCTACGGGCTGGCGATTTACTGAAGAAGGTTATTGTGTCTTTAACCGTTGCAATTGTGTTTCTAATTTCTGGTAGCTTGCTAGTATCATTGAACAAAAGATTTAGTCTGTGGCTGGAGCAATGGAATTTTTTGTTCATCAAAATTTGAAAATTATTCAATTTATTTTTGCTTCCAGGGGGGAGAGTTGCCCCTCCCTGCCTTTCGCCGACTACTCCCATGGTTTAAAACCATAACATTATCTTCATATACAGCGTGTCCACGGATGGAGTATCCTATAGGTCAAAAATTTTTAAATATTAATTTAGAGAAAAATGTTATTATTGATAAATTAACTCCAATGTTAAAATGTCATATACCTGAAAATGTTATTGTCACTTTGACATCGATAAAAACTCCTCTTCCTCAATGTCTAGTAAGCGGATGTCACTTTTACACAATGACAATTAGTTGCAAGTTTGGTAACTTATAATTTCACAGCGATTAATCCATATATTCTGTCGTTAATTTATCTTGCCAAAAAACACTCGAGCTTTTCTTTTATCGGATAAATTTCTCTTTAACTCAAAGTTTTGCCAATCACTAAATTTGCTCGAAAAACTGATATTAGATAAAATCGCTCCAAAATCGGTGTCGCGGTTTTATCATGTCAGTTTTTCTCGTAAAATTACTGATTGGCAAAACTGTTTCGTTGCAAAGAGAAATTTATCCGATAAAAAAAAAGCTCTTGTGTTTTTACTGTTGATAAAGTTTTGCTTGTTCTGAAACCTCATAAAATGAAAAAAAAGTTTTTCAAAACCTGTCTCATTTTATGGCCAATTTTATGAAAACTTGGAGTCTGACTTTTTGACATTTCTTCACATATTGGCTAATATCTCGGGAACCTTAAGGTTTGCAAGGTTCTAGTCTACGCCATTCGATTAAGAATTGAATTTATAAAGGAAGAATTTTCAAAATTATGAGTCTTCGCGAATTAGTATAAGTTTCGGTGTGGATTTGGAAAAATTTTCAAAACCTTAAGGCTCCCGAGATATTAAAAAGTCAGACTCCAGGTTTTCATAAAACTGGCCATAAAATGAGACGGGTTTTGAAAAACTTGAATTGTATTTCATTTAATGGGGTTTCAGAACAAGCAAAACTTTTTATCATGAATAACATTTTTCACTAAATTAATATTTAAAAATTTTTCACCTATAGGATACTCCATCCGTGGACACGCTGTAGTATTGTGGAATATATAATAATTAGAATTCATAATGTACTAACCTTGCCAATGCTTGAGCCGCTTGTCTTTTTCCCTTCTCAGTGCCATTTAAAGCTAAAGAAAGTAATACTTTACTACCACCTTGCGCTACAACTAACCCTCTTAACTCGTGTTCGCTGCACATTGCGTTAAATACTCTAGCTATCAATTCTCTCGAGTTATTACTTTCCGTTTTTGCTAGCGTCACCAAGGCCGTTGTGACGTTAGCGTGTCCTAGAGCTATTATTCGCTTGGTCACAAAATCTGGATCGTCTAGCTCGTGTTCTTCTGGAATATGTTGTTTGGCAAATTTTGCTAGTTCTAGCATTTCAGGAATTACTTCTTGTTTTTCGTATGCGTTGCATAAATTGACTAAAGTAGTTATAACACCAAATAGAACGGATTGGTCGCCAGTTTTTGCGAGTTCGACGAGAGCTTGTAGAGCGGGTTTATCTTCTATTAATTTTTCTTTTACTTCAGCATCGAGTGTTAGATACGACAATCCTTCGGCTGCCCATTTTCTGATATCGTTATCCTTGCCTGGATGTAAGAGGAATCGTTTGCAAGCTTCTGATAGTTTTAAGGACGAACCTATAAAAATTAAATTTGTAATATGACAAAAATTCAACAAAATACAATTTTACCTTCTGCGAATGGTTTCAAAGATGCATCTGTACCACCAGAACTGCCTAATTTGCACAATCCAACTAATGCTCTTATCCTTATATGGTCATTTTTCGATTTATAAAGTTGTTTTAGAATGTTAATTCCTTGACTGATAATAGCTTTAGCTTTATCGGCTTTACTAGCCGCAGCTATTATACATTCACAAGCAACTTTTTGTTGTAATTCGTCATCTGTATTTGCCATAACCAAAATCATCTCCATAATACCTTCTTTGCCTGTAAAATGAAGTATAATGGAAGTCCAAAAATTAACATAAAATTCCGAGGGTCATAAAGTGCAGCACAACCTGAATAAATATTCCCAAAAAGTGGTCTCACACTAAAAATGAGATGAAAATAGGGGCAACTATATTTTTATTAATTAAAACAATTCTTACCTATAAAAGCATTTCCAACATCCAAAGGACCTCTTAGCAGAGATGTTAAAGCAACAGCTACCCTAACTTTAGACTCTATGTCAGGAGTTAGCAGCTTTTCTTTAATAAAAGTCTCTATTTTATTCATGTACTTCTCTTTTAAAGCATCGTAGTACATATTCTCGTAGATTCTAGCCAAACATACAGCCGCTATAGTTCCAGTAGATGGGGTTATGTTCATAGAACTTTCATATTTAAATTCTTCAAGTTCACTGGCACACTCCATTAATCTCTCTACACCTCCAATGTCCACCAATTGTTCGGACCAACAAAGTTGATCATGGTTTATATTTCTCATAATAAGTTCAATTAACGAGTCTCTAGCTAATCCAGATATTAAACGATTGTTCAGAGCATATACCAGGCAAGTTAAAAGAGTGTCTATTTGTATTTTATTTCTTTCAATTAATTCCTTTTTTGGTTTGGTATCCCGCTTATTTTCCATGCCGGAAAACGCGTTAATAATGGTTTGCATGCAATGTTCTACTACATTAACTTGTTTTTCATCGGTGGAGTCAAGGACATCCAAAAACCAAGGCAAACCGACAATTTCTAATACCTTTTTTGTACGCGTTTCACTGTGTTTACAAAGTTCTCCAATAATTCTTATACCAGCAGTTGTAATTACTTTGTTTTTGTCAACCTGTAAAGAAAATAATTTTTGTACAATACTTGAAAAGGAACATTATGCAACAAAGGAAGAAAGCCTATATTTATAGCCCAATGCATAAAATATCAATTATACAGGGTGGGGCAATCTTCTGACATCGGAGGATTACATTGTTGTGGTGAGAGATAGAACTTCATAGTTTTTTGTGAGCTAATACAGTTACTGAGGGCACATTTTGAAAATACTTTCGATTCTACAGGGTGCTCCAAAACCACGTAGCAGCACAAACTTACATTTTTTTAAATGGAATGTACTATATTTTGTTTAAGAATCGAAAAGATCTCACCGAGAGCGTTACAAAGACTCTAATATATTATAAGGGTGTTTTACAAAGATATGGCCAATTATTAGCAAAAAAGACCTCCTCTTTAACACTCTGCAAAACAGTAAATTAAAATAAATCAACAGGTCTTTGTGTTCAAATGTCATACACATATCATTGGCTGTGCTCAGTATTAATTACTTTTTTCATCGGTGGCTTCTTTAATACAGGGTGAAACAAAACGCAAATCAAGCAATATCTCAAAATTTTTAAATGAATCACCCTATAAGTCTTTTTACAATTTGTTAGTACAATTAATAAACTTTCAAACGATGTAGTAAACTCAGGGCATTAGTTAATGGAAAATCGTAGATATTTTATGATAATGGTCAAAAACAAGTATTTTACGTACACAAATAAAATGGTATTAAATTTTTACATGCAACCTCTTGTAAATTTTAACATTTCTAAGGCATAATGTTAATCGTAATTTTGGATGCATCTACAATATCTAATCAATGAAATAAAATGTTTGCTAATACCGTAGGTACCTACCTGGAATCACCAAAAATTTCATATTTATTCATGTTTCACTTTCAAGAATTGTTATTAAAGGCTTGTTTGAGAATGGGCGAAACATAATCAAGCCATATTTTTGATTATATCAAGTGGGCTACTATCAAAATAGTATCTACTAATAAACGTCAAAGAAATATTGCTGTATTCTTCGTTTAGGAAATTGATTCAAACACAATAGTTAACTTGTGGTTCCAGCAAGATGGAGCATCTGTATATCAGAAATTTTACCGACAGGTGGATAGGACGTGGTGGACCATTTTCTTGGCCTCCTCGATCTCCAGATCTCACACCGATGGATTTCTTTTTATGGGGATACATCAAGCAACTTGTGTATCAAACGTAACGCATTTTCCACAATAACTCCAGCTATGTTGGAAAGAGTAATATCCTCGTTTTTGATAAGAATTGTATGGAAGTAAATGATCGCTATTTTGAACACTTAGCATAAACTACTATACTTTTTATAGAATGTCAATGTTTATTTATGTAAATGTGAGTGTTCTTATAATGTTGGTTTACATAATTGTTAGTTTTTCAAAAATAGAAAAAGTTGGGAAATGAATTACAAGCTTGCATTTTACATAACTAATATACACTGTTTGTGGTGACTTGAGTAATTATTTCGTAAAGACTACAAACTGCTTTTATATTTATTAGTACCTACTATAATGACATTAGCCTACTTATAGTAAACAAAAATATTTCTTCCAACATAATTTCTTCTTTCCTTCCTCTAATGGTAAGAGTAGAAGTCAAAGATATTTTAGATGCATCCAAAATTACGATTAGAATTTATGCCTTAGAAATGTTAAAATTCACAAGATGTTGCATGTAAAAATTTAATACCATTTAATTTGTGTATGTAAAACACTTGTTTTTGACCATTATCATAAAATATCTACGATTTTCCATTAACTAATGCCCTAAGTTTACTACATCGTTTGAAAGTTTATTAATTGTACTAACAAATTGTAAAAAGACTTATAGGGTGATTCATTTGAAAATTTTGAGATATTGCTTGATTTGCGTTTTGTTTCACCCTGTATTAAAGAAGCCACAGATGAAAAAAGTAATTAATACTGAGCACAGCCAATAATGTGTGTATGACATTTGAACACAAAGACCTGTTGATTTATTTTAATTTACTGTTCTGCAGAGTGTTAAAGAGGAGGTCTTTTTTGCTAATAATTGGCCATATCTTTGTAAAACACCTTTATAATATATTAGAGTGCTATATTTTTGTAACGCTCTCGGTGAAATCTTTTCGATTCTTAAACAAAATATAGTACGTTCCATTAAAAAAAATGTGAGTTTGTGCTGCTACGTGATTTTGGAACACCCTGTAGAATCGAAAGTATTTTTAAAATGTGCTCTCAGTAACTGTATTAGCTCACCTAAAACTATAAAATTCTATCTATCACAACAACGATGTAATCCTCCGATGTCAGAAGATTGCCCCACCCTGTATAAGTTAACTACTTTTATAGAGAAAGGTGTGCAACATTTTTTGAGCAATGACAATCAGCATGTTTTGGAATGCCCATTTAATTTACAACAAGTTAACAGTGTTTTTTGTTCAAAATATTTAGTCGCAGTTACACTGCTAGAAAGAAGGAAAAAATGCATAGTGTTGTAAACATGGTAATGAAGAAATGTACTTAATCTTTTCAGCTTTACCTTTATTATATTTTTAATTTGCTGAACTATTGTAGATTTTATCATCAATTCAGCTCCCGAAGATTGTCTTGCTAACACCAATAAATTGTTCATGGCAGTTTCCCTTTTTTCAGTAGTTTGAGTCAAATCAAATGCAATTTTCAACATACTTTCCAATTTGCTACTAGTTTGTTCATTTTGTCGAGCCCTTTCTTGTACAATTTTGAATAACCTTTCCAATATTGGTTGAATAGGTTTGTTTGTAGGGTCATCTTTAAATATCTGTGTCGCATCTCTATAGGCCTCTTCATATCTGTTAGAGGGAAATTGAAATATATTAAAGCACATTGTAGTTATAAATTTTTGTTTAAAAGAAGTTTAATGCCAAAAGGACATTCGTGAAACTTGATTGATTTAATGGTTATGCTAAATGGGCAGTTCTCTCTAACTAGTTATTATCATATTACCTTTTTAGTCCTTCTAGAGCTTGACACCTTCTAAAAAGAGCTTTTGGATCTGTCGGTACTATTTTTAAACTTCTATCGCAGTCTTCTAAAGCTGCTTCATACTTCTCTTTTTTCAGATATGCAGCTGCTCTGTTCTTAAGATATATCGATAAATTTCTGTTTTCTTCATCATTTAATTTTATTGCTTTTGTATAAAAACTAATTGCTTTTTCCCAATCTTCATTTTTAAATGCAAGATTACCTTCTTCTTTCAACTTTTCTGCTTGTATTTCCATTTTTAAGTCAGGAATCAAGAAACTTTTAGGTTATACAGGTAATTTTTTTCCTTCACATGCTCTTTTAATACCTATTTATTGTAGTAGAGAATTCTCTAGTAAGTTCTAGTACAGATAGTCCTAAAAATAAGGAATTAAAATTAGTCTATCTATTTATAAACTCCACAGACAAACTCGTTCTAATTATTTACATTATTTTATTTACAACATAGAGAAATTTGTCTGTGGTCCATAATGATACAAACCATAGAGAAATATATTGTCTATGATGCAAACCATAGACAAAATTATATTTCTCTACGATACATTTGCTTGGCAAGTTTATCTGGAGCTACGCGGCGTCGGTAAGCAACGATTATAAACCCTACAGGATTGCTTATTCGCTTGAATCTTTCGTCGGTGCTTACGTCACCAGTGGACCTCGACCGATTTAAAATATACTGCAATCGTTAATATTTTCCACTTTTTTCTAGTTTATTCGCAAAAAATAATTATAAATTAATTTTTTTGGGTGAAATGTTATTTTAAAAAGTTATATTTAGTAGTATAAGTAGTTACAAAATATAAATAGACGTTCGAAACAATAACTTTGAATTGAAGAAACTTGCTTATAATTTATTTTGCACAGAAACAGAAGCAAATCTACGAGATGTACTTATGGGTTAATTGATGGGTAAACTCAGCATTATGTATTTTTCTTCTTATGGGGAAAATAAAATAGACGCCTTATGCACTAATAAAAAATTTATTAATAAACAATTTCTTAAAACCTCTATCATCTCTTGTGGTACTCACACATTTTCTCTTCAAAAATGTTTTTCTCTGGGATTGATAATTATAATTTTTCGAAGTTTACAAAGGTGGATTCATGCAAGCAAAAATTAAAACTTACATTAAGTACTTTAAAACTAAAACTAAGAATTAAAGGTGGATTCATGCAAGAAAAAATTAAAACTAAGATTAATTTGAAACTAAAACTAAGGAGATAAAACCATGTTATTTTTCAATTTAAATCTAAATTTCTTAGTTTCTTGCATGAACATGTACATCACACGTACATGCTCATGCTCATGCAAAATTCAGATTTAAATTAAAAAATAATATGGTTTTATCTTCTTAGTTTTAGTTTTAAATTAATCTTAGTTTTAATTTTTTTTGCATGAATCCACCATTATAAAACCATGTAATGTAGATGTTTATGCCAGAAACTGACAAGCTAAGGCATTCTTCTAGTTTTAGCTTATATCTTAATTTCTTATTTTTTGCATGATCATCTACATTACATGATTCTCTGTTCTAGGTTTTAGTTTTAAATTAATTTTAATTTTTGCTTGCATGGGGAAATCTATACATTGAAACGCGAATCCAAAAATTTTGTATTTACACTGAAATAATGTGCTTCGTATTTATAGACTTTCTTGATTGACAATTAGAGAAGTTTACTTACCACCTGTATTAATAAACAACACCTTCAAAATTGAAAAAACGGATAAAATATCGTCAAAACACACTTTGTAAACAAACGATAAACCATATAATTAAAAAGGTTAGGTCCAGTGATGACGTATTCGTCCGACTTGAGCGAGGCGAACACAGAGTTGAATGGAAATAAGCAATCCTGTAGGGTGTATAATCGTTGGTCGGTAAGAGGCGAGGAAAAACATGGCGTATATCTGTCAAACGTACAAATGGCGTACGGTACCTATTTTACCAAGTAAAAATGAAATTACAAAGGTAACTGACAATAGAAACGCCACTGGATAAATCAATATCAGTCAATTGACGAAGTGAGAGGGAAGAACATACGCACGCGCTTGCCAATAAGAAGTCAGCTGGTCGATAAAAATCACCAATTATGTAATCGGAGGGTGTGGTCATTATGGTTTTCGTACAACGTTGCCAGAGCTTTAAGAAGCCCATAACAAATTTGGAAAAGTGTTCTCTTTTAATATTCATGAATTGGAAAATAATGTTAATAGAATAAATCCAAGGAAACAAGCACATTATAAAATTAACGTTCAATCATATTTTTAATATTGTTAATAATAAAAAGACCCATTTATAATTTTTATCACTACATAATCAGTACTTCAACTTTTTCACACTTAAATGTGGCAATGTCGAATATTTTCGACTGCATTCCTTTCACGGTTTCAGATAAACTTGCCAAAGTATATTTGGGATTTCACATGGCCACCTATAGATGGCCATGGATTTGATATAATTTTGTCTATGGTCTCTTCTTCTCTTGCTTTTTCAATATTTTGCTACACACATTTGTGGTTATTTATAAACGTCAACTAAATTGTCATTAGTCATTTCATTTTGTCTTTTGTCATAATTATTTTCAATTTTACAAATTTAATTTTGGTTCTTTGTGACAAAAAAATAAAGTCTGAAATACTTTTTGACTCCAGTAATTTTATACGTTTGTGTTGGTGGAATCCAAATAATTTCAATCAACATGGTAATATGAAATGATTATAATAATTTGCGTATAATCGAGCAATATCTTCAGTTTCAGTTTGGATTTATGTTTCCTGAGATCCCCAGGCCATTTAACATGACTTACAAATGCTATTCTGTTGCTATGCTCCCTGGAAATGAACGACAAGATGTAGAAAAAGGAGGAAAAAGTATGATAGTCTTTTTTTAGGATCGAGTTGATTGTCAAAAATAAACTTAACTCGATAGATGACGAACAAATTAAAATACCTCTTATAAGTAGTGTGAGAATACCTAATATTTAGAAATTTTCATATTGCAAGATACATTTAAATCTATCAATCATATTTTTTTAGTAATTATGCCTCCATCAGCTTTAGAACAACTGACTAGGTTGAACATTAACTATCCAATGTTATTCAAGTTGGTTAATAAAAAAACAGATCGCACAACTCATTGTGGTGTTTTAGAGTTCGTTGCAGATGAAGGTAAAGTGTATTTACCATTATGGGTAAGACAATCACATTTGTGATTTACTTTATTCTCTGAGTTTATTAAATTTTATGATTTTAAGATGATGCACAATTTGGTACTAACAGAAGGAGATTTGGTTCAAATGGAAAGTGTCTCACTTCCAGTTGGTACTTTTTCCAAATTTCAACCTCTAAACCCTGATTTCTTGGACATTACCAATCCCAAAGCTGTTTTGGAGAATTGTCTCAGATCATATGCTTGTCTCACAACAGGAGATGTTATTGCTGTCAAATATAATCAAAAAGCTTATGAACTCTGTGTATTGGAAACAAAACCTGGGGATGCCATTAGCATCATTGAATGTGATATGAATGTAAGTTTTAACCAAAATCTAACAAGAGCAAATATAAACTGGAGCTAGCACAACAATAATTGTAATGATCTGACTTCGATGAAAGAATTGCTGATCTTGCATCACATAACATGTACACCTAATTCCTCTTTGTACCTTTCCAAGTAATTTAGTTGTTGAAGTAGTCTTGTGTAACTTCTGATCATTTTTAAAATTTATTCAGAGATTAGATATATTTCATACTTGGATTTAATAAAACTGCACTTTCCCTACCTACTTTCTGTTTTTAAATTGAAACTTGATGGTATTATTTATTTGAGCAAAACTACCAATAAAAATAAAATATAGCACATACTTATTGATACCATTTGAAGGGATTGTGCTCACTCTAACCCGAGCTCTAACCATCTAGTTTTTTACTAAAAATTTCTTTTTATGTTGTAACTTCCCCAATATATCCAAAAAATAATAAAATAATGTCCTTTTTAGGTCGAATTTGCAGCTCCTGTTGGCTACAAAGAACCAGAAAAAGTGAAAAAAGAACAAGAAGAAATGAATGTGGATCCTGCTGACTTAATGCCTGAACCATCTGGATTTGTAGCTTTTCGAGGAGCTGGAAATCGTCTCGACGGAAAGAAACGGAAAGATACTGCTGGAAATGAAAATATGATACCAAAACCTACTTATGTTAAGGGGATTCCAGATTATGACTATACATTGGGAAGTCTAAAGTTTATCAGAAGAACGGTAATCATATTTTTAATATTTAGATACCACCTAACAAATTAATACTTCATCAAGTGTCTCTGTCTCTGAATGTTGATCATAATTAAAATAACTTTTGATATATAAGACATAAAAAGTGGACTATTACATATTGTTTAGTAATGCATGTTCTTAATACCTCTTTGTATCTATTGAAATGTTAATTTATTCTTTTTATTAGACCTATTAGCATGTTGTCCGTGGTTTTACCTTCTTCTTGGCAGAACCTACATAGGCTGTCATCTGCTAGACCAATTGTGTGCATATGTTTCCTCAGCCTATAATGTCCGGTCAGCATCATCCTCGTCGTTTCTTGACTTTGACATAGTAGGTTGTGTGACAGTTTGGCCAAAGGGCTTTTAAGGAATAATTTAGCGTGCCTTTTCATACCACCAGCGCAACGCCTGGTTGTTCCATTCCATCCATTTGTCGATGCTCTCCTTGGATAGGCATTTAGCAATTCCACAGGAAGGTTCTGGCCCTATCATGACTTCCTTTGCTCTCTGCTTGTCTAATTCATCGTCCGATATGAGCTTATCACTTTTAGTGCTGTTTGGTAGTCAGAGTAGATGACAATTCTTTGGCTATCCACGCAAAAGACACCATGGAGACCAGATAAGGAGATCAAACCCTTCCAGAAAAAATGACAAAACGTCAACATCGTCTATCTAAGCTGTCTATTTTTTCATCACATGCAAATCTAATACCATCTAACCTCAGTTTTCATAAATGACAGTAGCCCAATTAGGTACTTATTATAGTGAATAATCAAAACTCAAACCAGAAAAATTAAAATTGTTGAAAAATTGAAATTGAACTGTTAAAAAACTATTGCAATAGTGGTTGGTAGTTTAACTTATTTAAAATAAAGACATACATTGAATGTTCAGGTGCTAAATTATAGTTGGAACTTGTAGTTTTCTATCATATCATTTCTGTTTCTTAACCTCACTTACCTCTCATACTCAGATGTTTTTGATTTGGTATTACATGGAGTGTATAAAGTAATTCTAGGTGAAAACATTCGATCAAACCACAGGTAATATTTTTTCGACCCTGGTTTTAGCACTTCATAAACCAAGAAATGTCACCATTGCGGCCCTCCTAAATAACTCAAACAACTACTAATAACATACTAACATTTAGGGCGCATTGTATCAAACACCTAAACTCCATTATCATTAAATGTGCCCTTAGGTGAATAACCGGGATATACAGCATTTAAAAAAACGAATTGACAATTGACAACTAAAATCAAGGTATTCACACAGGGGTGAGTTCGAGAACGTCACACTGGTTGAAATTTTGCACTTGATTGGTGGGGGTAAAGGGCGATCGTAGTGCGACGCTCCATCGAATAAGTTCTCGAACGGATTTACCTTCTTGTGGTTGTTAACTATAACCATACTTTTTTAAATATTATTGTTCAACTTTTAAGTTTTTCTATTTTAAATGTAGAGTAGATAATATGAATAAAAAACGTGTCGCATTGATTGCGCTTACATTGGGAAAACAGTTGCTTGAAGGGATAGGTACATTCCGACAGCGAGTCGGATAATGATATGGAAATCTCTTTAATATTCGAAATTGAGTCAAAGTTGCAACCGCGGAAAAGAACACATCCAAGGTGTAAATATTAGTATATTACTTTGAAAGAGTTAATTCCAGTTATACTTTAAAGGATTATAACTAGTCTAGGTCTAACATTAATGAATCTGGCGCCAAGAAACAGAAACATTTTAAAAACCCTTTAGGCACGCAATCTACCACAAATAAGCTTAATAATATTTTAAATTTGAATAGAAGGAAATTAATTTATTTTTAAATTAAAAATTTAATAAGCATTCATAGTCATACTACATACCAATCTAAATTCTAACCACAAAATATTCAAACCAAACTGACAGGTGCGATTTTTAACCGAGTCGAGACTGGTGTAATTTGAGCGACGCTCGATTGTCGCTCTAAGGAGTTCTCGGACTGTAGGGGAGTACACAATAAGAAGACGCTTGAGAGTTCTCGGACACAAAAATAAGTGAATTTCATACTAGTGCGATGTTCTCGAACTTAGCCCTGCTCCAGACCAAAGTAATTACCGCAGTTGAAATGTCAAGGGTAGTGGCGTTATGAAGGGCTCAGCAATGACGATATACCTTATAACCTTATAAAACCAATAATAACCATATCAATTAAATTCATTTAGTATCTATTGACTATTGATTGTTGCTCGACTAAAAATAGATGTAAATGTCCTAGGGTGTTGCATAGTTTTACCTATGGAATTAAACATGAAAGGTTTGCATCTGTCTAGTATGAAGAGGAGGAACAAATATCCTATGTGTTTTGAAATTAATTTCTATTTGTTGTATTGTCTTGTAGGTGAAGCAAAAGTCCAACGATGCCCCAGAAGATACAGAGTTTAAAGCATTTAGTGGTACAGGATTTAGTTTAAGAGGTAGAACATAAGATTAAAATGTGACTTCTGTGATATTTATACTGTTTTTCTTTTTTCTTAGATTAGATATTTCCGTTTTATCGAATAAATTATTGTCTAGATATTTATTTTTTTCCTAATAAATGCTTACTATTAATTGAAAAAGTGTTTTCGTGAGAAATTGTTCAGGTTTTTTGGAACTTAGGGGGCAGACCTATTGAATTTGTGCTAGTAAAATGGATACTATGCACACAACAAATATCAAAAATCCTTAGCAAAACTGTGATGTAGACTACTGTATAATCGAAAAAATATGAGAGATGAAATACAGACGCAGGTTACTGAGAGAAAAACCTCTGAAAAAATTTCACACTAGATCGTTGGCGTCAGGAAATGAACCAGTCTCTCAAGTGCATATCTGTAGGTCACTTAGTGGTTTAATGGTTTTGGGGACTTGTAGCAGATCATTTGACTGAATGGTTTCGGGTCATTACAGAGAACATTATACTCAACAATAGTTACTGCATGGACATTGAGGGATTTTCCATTACCGCCTTGGGGATCATGGAAAATGCTACACATTTCTCACACGAGGGCTCAGAGTACCAGATGCATGATAACTCAAACATTCCCAATTAATGAAACTCCCAGTGGAATAGAAAATTCCACTATGATCGAACTGGTCCTATCTTTCCTGAATAAATTGTTTTTTCACGTCATCATCTCTTTGAATGGAGGACAAACTGAAGTCTATATCAGAATATGTTCTCATTTAAGGTGACGACAAAAAACATAGAAGGAGCAATCGAAAAAAGGTGTCCTTTTAAAATGTCAAGTTATGTGCGTCAATTCAATTTAATACTTTCCCAGACCATTACTGATCCTGCTCCAAATTCCTAAGTCTACCCGGTTATAGGGGATTTAGTTCTCTCCAGGGTTTGATTGAATAAAAAAGCAGGTGAACAGTGGACAGCTGTGCAGCCAAGGATGGCCATTTGGTTAATTTCAGTAACGTCTAGCGGTTCCAATCATTGAGGAAATTAAGATGCAGGGAAACACCACAGAAAACCTGCCTCCATTATCCCGGAATGGGAAATGGTGGGTGTTAGTGTATTACTTCAGGTACCGAAAATTTACTGAAAAGTACCGCGAAGTGTGAGTTTTGCTGTTTTTCTCTGAAAACTGCGTTTTTTGTATTGTAGTGCTACTTTTCCGAGCACTTTTTGTAGAGACCTAAGTTTCCAGTGTAGTTTTCCTTGGAATTCCGTTGTCTCTATGTCCCAATATCTTATTTAGTACGTATGTAGTACAGTCTTCCTAATTTATTTTCCTATTTTGTTATGTCTGTAGTATAGTTCCCAGATATGCAATCGTCGTTAGTCCAGTGTATCGTCTAAGCATCTTATTTCCTTAGTATAAATCTCATCCTGTACAATTCATGATCATCATTTTAGTGTTATTATATAGTAATCACGTCCATTTCCATATGTTTTCCATTTCTTCGGTCCATCCAATACAGCACAATACGTCCATTTGATGTCCGTTTCGAGTCCAAACGTCCATGGACACTAAATGTACGTCCATTGTATGTACAAACATGGATGCCTATTGGATGTACCGAATTGTTCGTCCAATGGACGTCCATTTTATGTTCATTTCAAGTCCAAACATTCAATGGTGGTTGATACTCGTCCATTGTACGTACAAAAAATATGGATGCTTATTGGATTAACCGAATTGTTCGCCAGATGGAGGTCTATTTTATGTCCATTTTAAATTTAATCATTTATTGGCGTTTAATGTACGACCATTGTACGTATAAATATGGATGCTTATTGGATGTACTGAATTGTTCGTCCAATGGACGTCCATTTTATGTTCATTTCAAGTCCAAACAGTTAATGGTGTTAATCTCCAATAACCAAGTCTCTTTCAATATGCATTATTTACTGAGGAAAACCAAACTCTTTTGGTGTGAAAACATCATCCGTTGTATGTCCGAAGATGGACATCTATTGTACGTTTAAGAGTTAATCGCAGGACAGTATTGGACGTTTAACGTTCAATCATGTACGTCCAAAAGACCGAATCTGGACGTCCATTGAATGTACATTGAACGTACCTGGGCTGTGTGGTATCCACTAGCATCTGCATCTCATTTTTGACATTTGCTATCAATAGTAGTATAGTAATAGGGAATTAATTTTCACTGGTTTCAAATTTTTTCTGCCAATTATCGTGTTCAATTACTCAGCTTTGTTTTTTATTCGCTTCGTTATTTGATTAATATAGGTAACTGAAAGCGGAGCTAAGCTATCCACCTATTATATCAATATTGTATCTTGTGATTTCATTTCTGCTATTTAAGCCATTAGGATCTCATAATGTGCTTCTGATAGCCCCTTTTAGTCCATCCAAGTATCTCCAGATTTCTATTCGTTAAACTACGTCGAAGGCTGCACTTAAGTCAATAGATGTTAGAAACATTTCTTCTCCTTCTAGTTTTCTTAGCTAGGCATATGGTAATATAATTATCACATTGCATGTGGTCGCCTTTTTTATAAATTGGTATTATCAAGATATTTTCCCAGCCTCTATTATAGGTATTCTTTGTTCTTTCCATGCATTCCAAATCCATTGTTTTCCTTTCTCTCCTAGCCATTTCATTGATTCTGAAGCAACGCCGTCTCCTCCGCAGTCTTCTCTTTGTTTCATTTCTAAAGCACTCCATCCATCTCTAGGTACTCACTTTCTTTATTTGTTTTCCATTTCTTGCTTTCTTCCTGTGCCCCTTCTCTTACGATCTGCATCGTTTTTGTTAGATCATGCGGTTAATAGGTATATACCCTTAGCTCCTTCATTTTCATCAATCTGCTTTTATTTTTCATCACGCTATTCTTATCTTGGATACTATTCATCTTCATCTAGCATGTAGATTTTCCCAGTTTGTGTGTTATTTCTACTTCTTCTTCAACATGCTTCTTGATTAGGGTTTCCATTTTCTGTTTGAATATTTTTCTGTTATTTGTGTCCATTTTTATGCCGTGGACTATTATGTTGTTTAATCTTCCATCATTATCTACATACATAACATTCATCGCTTTGTCTTTAAAACTTCCTAAATTTAGTGAATCTGTGGCTTATTTATTGAAAGCATTGTTACTCCTTTCATTTTCTTAAACTTCCTATATTATAACAGCTTCAACTTTCACAATTTAATACCAATCCATGGAGAGTCTCCATGTTCTAATACTTCAAAAACTCAGACTAACTAATGTCCATTGTCCCGCTTTTTATAGTTTTCACTGGTTCCAGACAGTTCTCGACTTTTCGATGACAGTTCTAGGCTCTTCGATCAGACAGATCTAGATGGTTCCAGGTGTATGTCTTATTATTTTTCTTTATGGACCTTCACATATCCTTAGTGCAGGTCCAACGTAACGGTATTAAAAATTTGATAACTATTTTTCTAATTTTTTTCTTGTTATTCGATTTTTGAAGGTAGAGAAAGAGTTTTCAGACACACACAGACCACATATATACATAGATTCAAAAGTTTTGCATCACCTTCTTCGGATGCGTAGGAATTTTTTTGCGCTAACAATTTTTTGTTGGCTTGTTTATCAATGTTTACCATTTCAATATGTTCCATATTTTTTGCAATATAGAGATGTTTACAGTTTTTTTTGTAAGATAACATTTTTAGTGCGATCATTTTAACATTCAAGGCATTTGATTTTTACGATTTCAGGTGCAAACATGAATCGTCAAGTCATAAGTGAGATTGACCGTGCAAGAATAGTGGCTTTAGTTGAAGAAGGTCATTCTCAAAGGTTCGTGGCAAACAGAGTTGGCGTTTGGCAAAGTGATGTGTCTCGTGTGTGGAACCGGTATCTCCAGACCAATTCTCTTCGTGTTAGATCTAGAAGCGGTAGAAGGCGTGTTACTAATCAGCGGCAGAACCACTACATTCACTTAACTATCCGAAGAAACCCGACCATGGCAATACCAGCACTCCGAAGAGATATATGAGACATGCGTTGGGAGTTCAAGTATCGATCTCGACATTACGAAGACGAATACTTGCGACAGGTTTGAGGTGTCGCCGACCAATAAGAGTGCCCAGACTACAACCTGAGCACAGAGTTCACCGACTACAGTGGGCTCAAGAACACGCGGCCTTACCTGAAGAATTTTGGAATTCGGTGTTTTTTTCCGACGAGACAAGGATTTGTTTGGTACAAGATAGCCACCGAATACGTGTGTGGCGGGATCCAACGAGAGCTGCTCAGCTTGCCCATAATCGCCCCATGCCGCCCTTCAGAGAAGGAAGTGCTATGTTTTGGTATGGTATCATGTTAAATGATCGCACAGAATTAATTCATGTGTAGGGAACGATGACTGGTGATAGGTATCTCAGAAAGATTCTACATCCTCACGTGAGACTATGGCGCGCAGCTGTTGGCAATTCCTTCGTTTTTATAGACGATAACGCCCGACCTCATCGAACCAGAGCTGTAAATGAGTATCTTGAAACTGAAGGGATCAATCGTTTGAACTGGCCTGCCCTATCTCCTGACATGAATCCCATAGAACATGCTTGGGACATGCTTGCCAGGGCAGTGGCAGCACGCAGAAATCCACCCAGGAGTATACAAGAGCTTGTTCATGCGGCCCAAGAAGAATGGCGAAATATTCCTCAACAGAATATCAATAATTTGGTAAACAGCATGGGCAGGCAACTTCAAGCTTGCATAAATTCTAGAGGTGGAAATACTCTTAATTAAAAGTTCTCATGCAGGTTCTCACTTAACCTTTTCTTTGAAAATAATCAATTTGTATTTAATTTATTTAATTTCTAAGAATACTTTTTATGTTGTAAAGCAAGTTTATTATTGGATAATAAAAATTTTTGACAAATATACACGTTTTTTTTATTGAAACTAATTATTTGATTAATCTCTGATCCATTTATAATGAACACATTTTTTTTTCGGAGATTTAGGGTGATGCAAAACTTTTGAATCTATTTTTATATAAATTCTTTCCCACAGCAGAACTTATATATCCAAACTAAAACTAAAGGATTTTTCCAGTAAACGTTTATTGAGCTAATAAGCTATCAAGACATATCTTAAAACAAAATTAATTCTCATTCGTTCTTTTATTACTTCTTTTAGTAAAAACTCTAAACACCCTGTATATCCGTGCATGAAACAATGCTCGTTCTGCAGGAATCGGCAAAAAAAGCGACGTAGCCGTTGTCTGCGCAATGTAAAGAAGTTTGTTTGTTTTTTTAATTACTTGCCATCAGCAGGGAATGTTCGAAATGATCTCTGACTGTCTTTAATTCGTAGAATCGAATGTCTCCAAAACGTGACCTGCTACGTTACTTCTTTTCTGTTACTGTCATTATGTCGCTTCTCTTGATCATCAAGGATGATGCTCTTTAGAGACAACAAATGATTCTCATTCTCACCGTCCGTTAATGAATTACGAGCACCCGATCAACGGCACAGAAATACTTAGTTTTGTTGTGTTTTTTTAATCGACTTTCTTAGTAGTTCCACATTTGTTTCAACAACAAAAAAATCTGTTTTATGCAAAAATGACCAGGTGGAAATATAGTCGTTCTTTTTAAAAACGACATATTAATTAAACTGGTATTTTAAAAATAACGTAACATTACTAATACTATAATAATTGATAGATATCGAATAACAATAGATTTTCCGCAAATCACTAGAAAATTTTGACATTCCAGACAAATTTTCTTAAGGAAACAGTCAAGATTTCCTATTCACTTATTTACTCCTTACAGTTGTGACAGCCATTTGCACCGGTCTTAGTAAAGTTGTGGTTAAGTTTTAATTACCAATTAAATTGAAATGTTTCTTGCACCATGACATTTATTCCTGCATTCTACATAAATGACAGAAAACACATTGTTTATAAGAAATAAATTTATATTTTAAAAACATCAATACATCAATATATTGCAGAATACATTTCAAAATTAATTTGTTAAATCTTCCGTATGTGCCTTGTGGCATTACTTATTCTTTTTTCTCTGAACCACGTTCCGAACCGACGTTTCGTTATCGTTCCAGCTACCATTGTCAAGATGAATTAGTTATTAAATAAATTTTGTTATATTTACAGTTATTTGACAGTTAGTACAATTATTGAGCGCTGGAGGAGCATTACAAGAACTAGAAGAAACATTTTGGACAACATGCGGGGTGGTAGGATTATTTTGTTGAATTACTGTGAACATTTTATTTGCCACTACAACCTTATGGTTAGGAGATTCTTCGATATATCCTGCAACAACGTTTGATAACTTTCATCTGTAATGACCCTTTAAATTAGTTATGTCGGCACCAGAGTCAACCAATATTGTTGCAGAAGACCTGCGAAAGCAGTGACCAGTATATTTTCCCCGATTTACCAAGTTCAAGTAAGTAGCAACTACTTATTTTAGGCATTTTTTCAATTGATTGGGTAATTCCTACCAATTTCCGCTTTGAAGTTTGAAGAAAAATCGGTCACTGTTCAAATTTTCTGGTCCTAACGAAACATACTTTCTATAGTACTTACATATGATTAAATACAAATGACCTAGGTTTGTTGGTCTTCGAATCAGGTATGCTAATTAAATGAGATACTAGATCTTCTACATCTTGTAGAGTCGTTCGGACTAACTAATCCATTCTACAAATATCAAATATTAAAGGCACCTAAAAATTGATAAATGTATAATCTAAATAGAGGTTAAAACCATGTAAATTACCTTAATAATTTAATCTGGAGCTTTCTGGATAACGTTTTCAACTTTTTATAGTGTATTTTTATCATATTGATAGCTGAAGAGCTCATTATAAGTTAAAAAACGCGTCTGAAATATTTCCGTGTGATTAAAAATAAATGTTCAGTTAGCAGCTTTCGCTAGATTCTTCCAGTAGGTATAGTGAACCGCAGGTAGTGAGGGCAATAGAATTCTAATCATTCAAATATATTTAGAAGTGATAAATTTGCCGTGACAGTGCAGTGTAGTTGGGTAAGAATAAGATCAAAGATTATTCAATTTATTTAATTAATTAGGTAGTTCTACATATAAGAATGATAAGAATGATTTGTAGCCCTTAAGAGGGTTGATTTGTTAAAATCTGACGAATCTTCAACTCCAACATTAATTATTTTTAACGTATGTGCACGTAATTTTTATGTTTAGTTTTCCACTTTTTAATATCCTACTTATCGTCCATATTTATTCGCTTTTGGAAGATTATTTCGCGGGGGACTTTATCCCGAGCGGAATAGGGTGCGAGGTTTATAAATGTCTTCAAGACCATGGTGTATATAATATAATTTTTTCCACTACTAGCCAAATTTAAGACAAAAATTGAGAATAATTCACAAACGCACCACGAGAAGCGATTACTCCGTCGTCTGACTGACATTTACACTGTCAGTTTTCGATATATTATGAGCGTACCCGTTATGTCATCAGTCATTTTTGGTAAAGCGCTACTTTCAAACTAATGGCATTTTTATTCAAATAATTTTATCTTGATAGGTAATTTCAAGCAGCAAATATGTTAAAGAAAGTCTCCTGGGTATACAACATTATGTTGCACATTATATGCCAGGGAAGGCTGGGCCGAAGTAGTAACTGAAGAAATGAAACCATACTCCAGGAGGTCTTTAGAAATAAGTATAGAAAATAACATATTGATGTGGGGTTACAGGGTTTTGATTCCGACAAAATTTAGAAATCAACTATTAGATGAAATACACGGTTCGCACAATGGTGTTGTCCGAATGAAGGCTCTAGCTAGACAATACTTCTGGTGGCCAAATTTAGATGCAGACATTGAAAACTATGTGAAAAGTTGTAATGCGTGCATGTCAAATTCGAAAACTCCCAGTAAATCAATATTAATTCCATTTGAAACGGGAAAATACGTTTTTGATGGTATACATAGCAATAATTGTCAACTTCACAGCTAGTAGTGGAAAAACATTCATTGGAGGACGATAGTTTATTTTGACATTCGATATTATTTGTTGATAGACGCCCTATGTAGTTATGTGCAATACTTAAAAGACAACCCTCGCATTATGAAGATATGTTGATATAAAATATATTTGAAGTGTTAAGAAAGAATTTTATTCCGCAAAATTAAAAATATGCATAGACAATAAATCAACATCCCTTGCCAATGTGCAGCTGTCTCCCATTACAGGGTCGGGTTGGTAAACTATCTTTGAAAAGATCTAACAGTATAATTTTAGTGTTATTTATGAAGCTGTAAATCTACATTATTTTGGTGATTTCTAAAGGTCTTTCCAACGCGGATTTACGATTATATTATCCCCCAATAATTTTTTATGGATAAGAATAATTCTCAGGTATAAAATTGTGACTTTAAAATGAATATACAAGTTTATTTACAATTTTTTTGATATATAACACCAATAACAAGAATTTATGAATTTTAAATTTTCTAAAAGTTGTCTTGCTATTTTTATGTCGATACATTATTAATAATTTTACTTCTCATGATGTAAATTCTATTGAAACAAACAAGAATATATTAAAACAAAAAAGAAATGAAAGAAAATATTACCATATGATTTATTTGTATTGGAGATAATTATTGTAGTTACACGCACTAAAAGTTTATTACTCTTTTTAATTTTTCTAAGAAGAAATTTTATGTACAACCTCTCAAGTCATGTCTATGTATCTAAACTAAATATTTACCCAGTCGACCCTACAGCTTGTTAAATAAAAACAAAGGCATCAGATTTTATGAACACTCATAAAAATCACTAATCTCACAGCTTGCCTTTGATGTGATAAAAATAAATGTTTTTGAACACTGTCAAATCACTTTTTATATTATTAAAAATAAAATATCATTTCAGGATTATGTACCTACCCTTGAAATGAAAAAAATACCTTCTGTACGTTCCATGTGGCATTACTTATTGGAACTTTAGTTCTTTACGTCAGGTTATGTTTGAGCGACCAGGGGTCGCGACGCAAAAGATCTACACGTTACGTTACGTTATGTTACGTTGCTTCGTTATGTGCCTTGCTTGCGTGTTTGTGCTCTCTCCTTAGTCTCTCTCTCTTGTTTACGGAGGAGCGATTCATATGCTCTGGATTCGAACCCGGGCCGCCCGCGTGGAATGCGAGCATTCTACCACTGAACCACCGATGCTATATTAAAATTCTATGCAAAGCTGGTAAGGTATTCGCAGTGCTGGTGATCTACTTGAATTTGTTCGGAATTCGGAATTTTTACTATTATTTCCATAATTTTTTTTGTGCGATTGAGGGGTCTAGCACATTTACTTTTCGATATACAGGGTGTTGAAATTTTGGAAACTTGAATGCTTCAATTCGATAACTATGGATGGATAAATTGATTTGACATTTGGCAGGTTGTTTTTAAATGTAAAAGGGCATATTTTGAAAGAAATAGTAGTTTGTGCAACTAGTGTGGATATGATGGCCATATCGCACGAGGACGAAGTTTGAGCACGACGCCGAAGGCGGAGTGCTCAATCGTTCAAGTGCGATATGGACAATCCACACGAGTTAAGCAGCATATTTTTTCTACGACCCACTTAAGAAAAAAAATAGGAAATAAAAATTTCTATATACTGTAATATAACTTAAAATTAAAAATTTAACAATTCAATTTTATGTTTCCACTAATTTTGTGGTAAACGTACAGTTCTTGAATGTCCAATTTGTATAATGCTACGGTTTCCTTTTTTAAATATACGATGCTGTTATAAGTAGATGTTGCCAGTCGGACTCCCTCATGAAGGGTACCGTACCATTATCTATAATAATGAATATTCTGCTAAATATTTCAAACGTCTACCTGTTGTTGTTATCAATAACAAGCAGAATAATTATTTGAAAATAAAATTAACAATAAAAAAAACTTTCTCACGGGAAATCGAACCCGGATCTACTGCGTGAGAGTCTGGTATGCTTACTACTCGACCACCAAAGGATATGCAAATCGTTTATCTATAACGTCAGATGTATTACATAATTTTTGCTTAAAAGGAACTAAAGTTCCTACCGTTTGTCCCGCGACACGTTCCGCCCTTTTCTTTTTTCTCCTATTTTTTTGGGAATCAAAACACAAATTGTATTGATTTTACTTTTTATGATATTATTTTTATATTCTTGTCCCAGGCTGTTGATTTTACTCAGGTCGTGGTACTAATTTTTTTAAATAAAACTGTAAAAAATTTCAAGCTCAGGAAATTATATTTTACAATGAGTAATTACATTCTACAACCAAATTTAGTATTCAAATAACAGTTATTTTATTTATATTGAATTATGATTATTTTGATGAATTTTGTATTTCATCCAATTATATTATTATTTTTATTCTTATTTTTTCAATTAAGGTGCATCGATTTCTGTGATCATTAGCATCAGAATTTGAAGAACAAAGGCTAATCGTTTTCGATTACAATACTTATATTTTATTGAAGAGGTTGGTTGATTTTAAGTATTTTAATACATTTTGAATTTTGTTGGCGTTCGTGAAATTGTCTGCGAGAATATCAGATATGTTAAAAATCTGCCGCATATTTCCATATCCTGGACATTCACATATAATATGCGACACTGTGGGTAATTCCCCACAATGAAGACATATCGGGGGTTCTTGTCCTTCTAAGAGAAACGTGTGCGTTAATGCTGTATGCCCGAATCTTAATCTGTGAATCTTCACTCTGTCAGCCCTGGGCAGTGCTTCTGGAGGTCGCCAAGGCCCACCAGAGGGTTTTATTGACTTAAGGCTGTTGTTCACTAGATTCCTTTCTTGATGCCACATTCTTTTCAATAGAGATTTATATTGCCCTTTTATGTCATCTGCCCTCAAAACTGTAACGTCGACTGTCTTTTTCTCAGCAGCATCACGAGCTGCTGTATCCGCGTTTTCATTGCCTTTTATACCGACATGGCTTGGTGCCCAAATAAATTTAACATATTTACCAATATTATGGAGGTGATGTATGGAAAATAATATTATCTTGACTAGTGGATCATCTGAAAATGGGTTTTAAATTGATTCAAGGACACTGAGAGAGTCACAGACGATCATGGTTTCTTGATTTTGTCTTGCCATACTGCAAAACTGGAGTGCCTGCCAAATAGCATAAAGTTCAGCTGTAAATATGGATGCGTAAGGTGACAGGGACCAAGAGAACGTTTGATTACAAACGGATATAGCACTGCCTGTACCGGTTGATATTTTAGATCCGTCTGTGTATAAAATTGATGACCTTGAAAAATCTTGAGAGATTTCCAAAAAGCGATGTCAGTACACTAAAGGGGCAGTGCAATTCTTAGGAAAGACAGTCAGATCTAAGCATATAGAAATTTTAGGCAGCTGACATGGAGGAACTTCGAAGTTATTCAATGAGAGAATAGTCAAGTTATGCAATTCCAGGGGTGGCAGAGTTTCACGTGCTCTGATTCCCACTGGTCTTGTAATAGTTGGTCTACCAGCATAGCCGCCGTGTTCTAACAAAATCGAAAGATTTCGATGGTTGGGTTGTGCTCGTATTCTGGAGATGTAATTTCCTAGTAATTTCTGGCGGTGTAACCGTAAAGGTCGGAATCCTGTCTCACTACAAATACTCACAGTGGGTGTTGTACAAAAAGCACCCATTGAGTACCTCATACTTGCATGATGTATGGGATCCAATAAACTCAGCGTTGATTTCCGTGCCGATGAATAAACTATTGACCCGTAGTCTATCTTAGCGAGTACAAGAGACCGGTAAACATTTAATAAGGTGTCTGCATCGGCTCTCCAGCTAGTATTGGCAAGGCATTTTATTATATTCATCGACTGTTTACACCGCACTACCAAATTTTCTACATGTTTGCGCCAAGTTAGTTTTGAATCAAAAATGATTCCGAGGAATTTAATAGATTTTTTGCATTCAATTAATGTGTTATTAATGTATAACTTAGGATCCTAGTGAGGCCTACGTAGTCTGCAGAAGTGAACACAGCTCGTTTTTTCTCTTGAAAACTTATATAAGTACCACTACTCTAGCATTTTGGACAATCTGGTATATCGATCGTTGTAGCTTACGGGTAGCGAATCCAATGGTAGGTGCAGAAGCAACTATCGTTAGATCATCCACATATAAACAAATTCTGACTGTCGGGTCGACCGAGGTAGCTATGTGGTTATTCTTATTCTGATTGTTGAATAACCTTTTCCCCTACGATAACCACCCTTTAATTTTGATATTTTAAATTGATGTCCAATTTGAATTATCTGAAATCTACTTCCCTATCTTCTTTCCTCCATGCATAATTTTAATTCTCCATATCATACGAAACTTCTTGTCTATAAACCATATTTTTTTGTATGTATTTTTTATTCCCATTCATATTTCCATAATTTAAAACTTCCATATTTAATTTCACTTTTTTAAACTGTATTTGAAAATCAAGAGAGAGTAAATTCCCAGAATAAAAACTAATTCGGTATGCAAAACTATAGTACAGTACGTGCGGTAAAACTTCAATATTTGTAATGCATTCTCAATTGTTTTTGTTAATTTCAATACAAAATTTATTAAATTTCTTGGACTATCACATTATTTTATGATCTTTCATTGTTACTACAGTAGGCCTAAGAGGATTAACGTGCGTCATAGGCGTAACCATATTAGAAAGGGATAATTGTTATTTAACGACCTCCGAATGGCAACAGCTAAGGCAATGGGATATGGAAAATCTACAATATATAGAGTTCTAAAGGAGGATCGGTTATTGTAATGGACAATGCAAGTTACCACTCCAGATGACTTGAACCTTTACCAACCACTAAATGGAAAAAGGATGAAATTGCAAAATGGTTATCTTCTAAAAATTTAGCCTTTGACAATACAATGCTGAGGGCAGAATTGTTAACTATTGCTAAAAAACATAAGCAAAATTATAAAAAA